>CM069136.1:18032791-18057791 GCA_035221665.1 Okamejei kenojei | reverse complement strand
TTAAACACCACTATCGTATCTGCCTCCACCCCCACCCCCGGCAGCGCGTTCCAGGCACCCACCGCCCTCATCAGTTCATGACATTGGAGCAGAATTAGGCCATTCGGCCCATCAAGTCTTCTCCGCCATTCAATCATGGCTGATCTATCTCTCCCTCCTAACCCCATTCTCCTGCCTTCTCCCCACAACCCCTGACACCCGCACTGATCAAGAATCTATCTCTCTCTCTGCCTTTGGCCCCCACAGCCGCCTGTGGCAAAGAATTCCACAGATTCACCACCCTCCCACTGAAGAAATTCCTCCTCATTTAATTCCTCCTTTAATTCTGAGGCTGTGCCCTCTAGTCCGAGACTCTCACACTAATGGAATTCTTTCACTATTCGGTAAGTTTCAATGAGGTCCCCCCTCATCCTTCTAAACTCCAGCGAGTACAGGCCCAGTGGCGACAAACGCCCATCATAGGTTAACCCGCTCATTCCTGGGATCATTCTTGTAAACCTCCTCTGGACCCTCTCCAGAGCCGGCACATCCTTCCTCAGATACGGGGCCCAGAACTGCTCACAATACTGTAGAATCAGTGGAAGCAAAGAACTGCAGATGCTGGTTTACTCCAAAAATAGACAAAAAGTGCTGGGGTAACTCAAGGGGTCTGAAGAAGGGTCCCGAGCAAATCCGTCACCTGTCCATGTTCTCCACACATGCTGCCTGACCCGCTGAGTTACTCCAGCACTCTGTGCCTATCTTGGGCGAGAACACTGGATTCACCAAGCCCCCACCTCACCCTCATACCCCATTTTCCCCCCAAGAATCTCGGTGTGGAAAATCCCGAAACTGAAGAGAACTTTTCTCTCTCCACAGAAGTCGGTGTTAGCCGCGCTGTACAGCTCGGAAGGATCCGTCATGGAGGTATTAGATGTCGTTCTCTCCCTCTCCCCGCTCCCTCTCATTCCCGGGAGCAGGCTGGGATATGGGAGACCTCCTGGTGAATGGACAAAGGCTCACGGGGACTATCGCAGATGTTGGCACAATTAGTTGAGTGTAGTTTAGAGAGACAGCGCAGAAACAGGCCCTTCGGCCCATCAGCCTTCCCCTACATACACACACTAGGGACAATTTACATCGATACCAAGCTAGAAATCTGCATGTCTTTGGACAATAGACAATAGGTGCAGGAGTAGGCCATTCGGCCCTTCGAGCCAGCACCGCCATTCAATGTGATCATGGCTGATATCCCCTGACTCCACTATTTTTAAGAGCCCTATCTCGCTCTCTCTTGAAAGACAGGATGGGCCGTGAGGGACAGATGAGGGACGGGGGGGGGGGGGAAGAGAGGGGAGGGGGGCGTGGGGGAGGAAAGGGGGGTGAAAGTGAGACATTTCCTGAAGGTGGAGAGTTTAATGTCCCCACATCTCACCGACTATAGACTTGTCGCCTCCTAGCCAACACTGCCACCCACTGCCCGTCATGGGCACTGCAGGAGAGTTTGGTGTAGACACACAGCGGGGAAACAGACCCTTCGGCCCATCGACTCCATGCCGACCAGTGCACTATCACTCTCCTACACTCGGGACAATTTTACATTGACACCAAGACTTTTAACCTGCAAACCTGCATGTCCTTGGAGTGTGGGAGGAAACCGGAGCAAAACCGGGAGACAAGGGTCCAGAGCGTTTTATGGTCACGTGTCCCGGACAGAACAATGACATTGCTGCTTGCTGCAGCACTACAGAGTATGTAAACGCAGTAAACACTGTAAACGCAGAGAGTTGTGAGTCTGTGGAACTCTCTGCCTCAGAGGGCGGTGGAGGCCGGTTCTCTGGATACTTTCAAGAGAGAGAGATAGATAGGGCTCTTAAAGATAGCGGAGTCAGGGGATATGGGGAGACGGCAGGAACAGGGTACTGATTGTGGATGATCAGCCATGATCACATTGAATGTACTAATCAAGAATCTATCTATCTCTGCCTTTAACCTATCCACTGACTTGGCCACCACAGCCTCCTGTGGCAAAGAATTCCACAGATTCACCGCCCTCTGACTAAAGAAATTTCCCCTCATCTCCTTTCTAAAGGAACGTTTTAATTCTAGAGGCTACGACCTCTAGTCCTAGAAAGTAGACAAAAATGCTGGAGAAACTCAGCGGGTGAGGCAGCATCTATGGAGCGAAGGAACAGGTGACGTTTTGGCAGAGATAGATAGACCCTTGATTAGCACGGGTGTCAGAGGATATGGGCTTTCTCCCCATATCCCTTGATTCCGTTAGCCCTAAAAGCTAAATCTAACTGTCTCTTGAAAACATACAATGAATCGGCCTCCGCTGCCTTCTGTGGCAGGGAATTCCACAGACTCACAACTCTCTGGGTGGAAAAGTGTGCTGCTGTAGAACAGTACAGCACAGGAACAGGCCCTTCGGCCCACGCTGTCCGGGCCAAAGTTAAACTAACCCCCGCTGCCTGCACGTGATCCGTGTCCCTCCATTCCCTGCATATCCACGCGCCTATCCAAAAGCCTCTTAAACACCACTATGTATCTGCCTCCACCCCACCCCCAGCAGGCTCGTTCCAGGCACCCACCACCCTCTGTGTAAAAAAAACCTGCCCCCCACATCTCCTTTAGACTTTGCCCCTCTCACCTTAAAGCTGTGCCCTCCAGTCTTTGCCATCTCCACCCTGGGGGGAAAAGGTTCTGACTGTCTACCCTCTCTACGCCCCTCATAATTGTATGTATTCTGCCCCAAACGAGTTGGCGTTCCGGGCACCCACCACCCTTCATTTGGAGATACGGCGTGGAAACAGGCCCTACCGCCCAGCGCGTCCGCGCCAACCAGCGATCGCCCGTGCACGCTACTTCCATCTTATCCCACGTTCCCATCCACTCCCCACGCACGAGGGGCCAATTAGCCAACAAAACCCGCACGTCTTTAGAGCGTGGGAGGAAACCAGGGCACCCACACGGTCACTGGGAGAGCGTGCAAACTCCACGCACACAGAAAGCACCCGGGGTCTGCCTTGGTGTCCACTGTCACATTGCATGGCGGTGCTGGCTCCTGCACCTATTGTCTATTGAAGTCTGAAGAAGGGTCTCGACGTGAAACGTCACCCGCTCCTTCTCTCCAGAGACGCTGCCTGTCCCGCTGAGTTACTCCGGCATCTGTGTTGTCCGACTGGTTCCACTCTCCTCCTGATTACATTTTACTGATTGTGAGCCTCGTTGTCACCTTCCCCTCAACTGACAATGAATCATCCTACATTTTTCTGGAGCAACATCCCCTTTGATCCCTCATTTTCACACCTTGCCCTTCCATATCTCTGTGTCTCCCTCTCCCTTGACGCTCATTGCTGGAGAAGGGACTCGACCCCGAAAACTTCATCTCCCCGCTTCCCTACTCTCCCTACTTCCTCTCACTCCACAAATGCTGCCTGCCCCGCTGGGTTACTCCAGCATTTTGCGTCTGTCTTCGGTTTAAACCAGCGCCTGCAGTTCCTTCTCACACAAATGCTGGAGTAACTCAGCGGGTCAGGATGGCATCTCTGGAGAGAAGGGTTGTCGACGTTTTGGACCGAGACCATTCTTCAGACTGTGAGAGTAAGGGGAGAGAGGGAAACTGTCTGAAGGAGGGTCTCGATCTGACTGATCGTGGCTGATCTATCTCTCCCTCTCAAGCCCCGTTCTCCTGCCTTCTCCCCATAACCCCTGACACCCATACCGATCAAGAACCTATCCTTCTCTGTCTTAAAAAATATCCACTGACTTGGCCTCCACAGCCTTGTCTCGACCCAAGACGTCACCCATTCCTTCTCTCCCAGAGACGCTGCCTGTCCCGCTGAGTCACCCCAGCGTTGAGAATCCATCTTCTAATCACCTCCCTTGTTCCACACAGGACTACACGACCATCCTGGACTTGATCCGAGAAATCATCTTGGCGACCGACATGGCTCACCACATAAAGATCTTTCCGGAAATCCAGCAATTAGTTAAAGGTAATGTCCCCCGCAAAAACATCCGCAGCTCCTGAAGATATGTCAATTAGTTTATCGTCACGTGTATGGAGGTACAGTGAAAAGCTGTTTGTTGGAAGACAATACACGATTACAACCGAGAGACTAGACTTCCAAGAGAGAGCTAGATAGGGCTCTTAAAGATAGCGGAGTCAGGGGATACGGGGAGAAGGCAGGAACGGGGTACCGATTGGGGATGATCAGCCATGATTATATAATGTGGTGTAAATTCCAACGCCTCTTGAGGCCAGGAGGTGCAAGCTGGCGAGTTGGTCAGTGCCTCGTGACCAAGGTCAAGTAAGCCTTAGACAAGCCAACCATGTCATCTCTACCACCCACCAAATGGAGCATCTGTCAGGGCCTGGCGCCAACACAGGCAACACCCTGGCTGCTCAACCCCCGGCTTGAGATCGAACTAATCCTTTGGTTTCTGCTTCACTCGCAGGAAGAAGACCCTTCTAGAGTATCACAGAAACATAGAAACATAGAAAATAGGTGCGGCGAGGCCATTGGCCCATCGAGCTGCACCGTCCATTCAATATGATCATGGCATGATCATCCAACTCAGTATCCTGTACCATCCCTTCTCTCCATACCCCTGATCCGTTACCATAAAGTTGTTGGCTGTGGTGGGCTCCCTTACAAGATGTGGATGTTCGTATAACTGTGCTAGGACCGTATAAGAAGACATTACATGGTGTCAGAGTAAAGGAAAGAAATGGCAGGACTCGAGCCACCGGGACCACTCCCCATGCAAGAAGAAGAAGACGAAGAATGAGAATGGGCGGCTGCCGGCCGAAAAAGAAGAGAAACGAAAGAAGAAAGCCCGGAGCCGAGGAACGTCATGTCCCAGCCCAGTCCCAATGTTCGGTCAGAGAAAAAAAAGTTAGATTAAAAAAAAGGTGACTTGACCTGAGTCACAAGGCATTGGCCAAGTCGCCACCTTGCACCTCCTGGCCTCAAGAGGTGCTAATATTTACATTACATTTGCATTACATCTCCCCCTTCAACTTTATTTACATTACAACAGTGAATGGCGGTGCTGGCTCGAAGGGCCGAATGGCCTACTCCTGCACCTATTGTCTATTGTCTATAATGGAGCTGTCCACAGTGTACAGATACAGGATGAGGGAATTACATTTAGTGCCAGGTAAAGCCAGCAAAGATAGTCCGAGAGTCTCCAAAGGGGCAGCCGGTAGCTCAGCATTGCTCTCTGGTTGTGCTAGGATGGTTCAGTTGCCTCAGTTGGAGAAGAGGGAGTGACCGGGGGGGTGAGACTGACCCTTGATGATGCTGCTGGCCTTGCCGAGGCAGCGTGAGGTGTAGATGGAGTCGATGGAAGGGAGGTTGGTTTGTGTGTGGATGCAAAGTCGAGGACGTTGGTTCGATTCCCACCACTGCCCCAGAGCCTGAGATAAGGTTGGGCGGGAGGGGTTAGCGGGGGGGGGGGGGGGGGGAGGCTCTGT
Organism: Okamejei kenojei; assembly: GCA_035221665.1. Taxonomy (NCBI): domain Eukaryota; kingdom Metazoa; phylum Chordata; class Chondrichthyes; order Rajiformes; family Rajidae; genus Okamejei; species Okamejei kenojei. Next base: position 18,052,327 of record CM069136.1, on the reverse strand, counting down.
AGAGACACGGAGAGACCCCCCCGTCTCATGTTAGGTCTGAGCCACACCCAACTTGAGTAACTCAGCGGGTCAGACCTGGATAGAGTGGATGTGGAGAAGATGTTCCCACTAGTGGGAGAGTCCAGGACAAGAGGGCACAGCCTCATAAGTAAAGGACGTTCCTTTAGGAAGATGAGCAGGAATTTCCTTAGTCAGAGGGTGGTGAATCTGTGGAATTCTTTGCCACAGACGGCTGAACTTTACCTTGCACTAAATGTAATACCCACTTGTCCTGTATCTGCACACTGCGGAACGGCTCGGTTGTAATCACGTATTGTCTTTCCACTGACTGGATAGCACGCAACACAAAAGCTTTTCACTGTACCTCGGTACACGTGACAATAACTAAACTGAACACTAAACCATCTACACTAAAGATAGATCCCGACCACGGGCGTTGTCTGTACGGAGTTTGTACGTTCCCCCCGTGACCTGCTTGCGGTTTTTTCTCAGATTCTACGGTTTCCTCCCACGCTCGGGGTAAGCCATTTAGAACGGAGACGAGGAAAAACATTTCCACACAGCGGGTTGTGAATCTGAGGAAATTGGCCTCCTCAGAAGGCAGTGGAGGCCAATTTTCTGGATGTTTGCAGGAGAGAGTTGTACGGAGCTCTTAAAGATAGCGGAGTCGGTGGATATGGGGAGGAGGCAGGAGCGGGATACTGATTGTGGATGAATAGCAGGGCCTCTGGGTAGTGTTGTGGAGCAGAGGGACCAGTGAGTACAGGTGAGTGGTTCCTTGAAGGTCGAGTCGCAGGTAGAGATAAGGTGGAGCAGAGGGACCTGCGAGTAAGGTGAGTGGTTCCTTGAAGGGTTCGAGTCGCAGGTAGAATAAGGTGGCGCTTGTATGGTGAAAAATGGCATTTGACACTTTGGCCATCATCAGTTAGAGTATTGAGTATAGAAGTTGGGAGGTCACGTTGCAGTTGTGTAAGACGTTGGTGAGACTGCATTTAAAGTATTGTGTTCAGTTTTGTGTTTCGATCAACCTGCTGTCGGAAATATGAAACTGGAAAGCGTGCAGAGAAGATTTATAAAAATGTTGCCAGGACCTGAGGGCCTGAGATATAGGGAGAAGTTGGGCAGGCGAGAACTTTCACAGAAACATAGAAACATAGAAAATAGGTGCAGGAGCAGGCCATTCGGCCCTTCGAGCCTGCACCGCCATTCAATATGATCATGGCTGATCATCCAACTCAGTATCCTGTACCATACCTTCTCTCCATACCCCCTGATCCCTTTAGCCATAAGGGCCACATCTAACTCCCTCTTAAATATAGCCAATGAACTGGCCTCAACTACCTTCTGTGGAAGAGAATTCCACAGATTCACCACTCTCTGTGTGAAAATGTTTTTCTCATCTCGATCCTAAAAGACTTCCCCCTTATCCTTAAACTTGTGACCCTTGTTCTGGGGACTTCCCCAACATCGGGAACAATCTTCCTGCATCTAGCCTGTCCAACCCTTAAGAATTTTGTAAGCCTCTATAGATCCTCAATCTTCTAAATTACAGAGTACAAGCCGGTTATCCAGTCTTTCTCATATGAAAGTCCTGCCATCCCAGGATGTCAGTCTGGTGATCCTTCTCTGTACTCCCTCTATGGGCAAGAATGTCTTTCCTCAGATTAGGAGACCAAAACTGTACGCAATACTCCAGGTGTGGCCTCTCGGAAAGGACCCTGTACAACTGCAGTAGTAGAACCCTCCTGCTCCTATACTCAAATCCTTTTGCTATGAATGCCAAATACCATCTCGCTTTCTTACATGCCTGCTGCACCTGCATGCCTACTTTCACTGATGGTGTTACCATGATACCAGGTCTCGCTGCATCTCCCCTTTTCCTAATCTGCCACCATTAAAATAAATAGGTCATAAAGTATAAAGGAATTGGAGTGAATCTGTGGAATTCATTGCCAAGACGGCTGTGGAGGCCAGTCAGTGGTCTATTTTGGGTTACCCAAGATTAGATAGATTGTTGATCTATTGCGGTGTCAGGGGTTTATAGGGAGAAGGCAGAGAACGGGGCGGAGGGAGAGATAGATCAACCAGATTGAATGGCGGCATAGACTTGATGGGGCCGAAGGCCTAAGACCTACTCCTATCCTTATGATCCTTATAATCAAAATTAAATCAAATACAACATCATAAAAGCACTTGGACAGGGTACACGACGAAAAGGAACGGGCAGGAAAAAGTTTGTGTAGAAGAACTGTGCAGGTGTAGGAAAGAATGGCAGAAGCTGGTTCTAATCGAAGGCAGACGCAAAATGCTGGAGTAACTCAGCAGGACAGGCAGCAGTCTGAAGCAGGGTTTCAAACCCAAAACGTCACCCAATCCTTCTCTCCAGAGAAGTTTGCCCCCCGCTCAGTACTCAAGGAACTGCAGGGCTTGCTTTATACAAAGAAAACACAAAGTGCTGGAGGTAAACTCAGCGGGTCAGGGGACGTTAAAGTGCCTGTTTGAGTGTGTGAGATGTGTGTGACTGTGGTGTGGTTGTGACTGTGTGTGTGTGACTGTGTGTGTGGTGGTGTGAAGTGACTGTGTGACTGTGTATGTAGGCGCGTGTGTGTGTGTATGTGTGTGCGTGGTTTTTGTGTGTGTGTGTTTGACTGTGTGTGTGTGACTGTGTGTGTGTGTGACATGCAATGCGTGCCGAGTGTAGATGTGTAGGCGCTGTGTGTGTGGGCGTGTGAGTGTGTGTGTGCGCGAGTGTGTGTGTGTGTGTGCGTGTTTATGTGAGTGACGTGTGTTTGTGACTGTGTAGTGTGTGACTGTGTGTGTGTGACTGCGTGTGTGTGCCGTGTGTGTGTGTGCATGTTGGGTGTGCTCGCGTGTGTGTGAGTGAGTGACTGTGTGTGTGCGCGGCATGTGCATGTGGTGTGTGTTGTGTGCGTGCATGTGTGTGCGAGCGTGTGTTGTGCGTGTGTGTGTGCGCTATGCGTGTGAGTCCAGTGTGTGTGTCTCATGAACCTCTCGTGTTTTCCGGCAGATTACAACAAGAACAACATCAAACATCGCAACCTGCTCCTGTTCTTGATGATGACCACCTGCGACCTCAACGACCAGACCAAGGGCTGGGTGACCACCATCAGGACTGGCGGTTGAGTGTAACCAATTTCTAACGGTCGCGAATGTCCAACTTTCCGGCGCCTTGACCGCACGGACAGGCACAAATTGCTGGAGTAACGCAGCTGGTAAGGTTCACTGCTTAAAAAACCGACAACTCACAAAAACGTTAGGTAAACCAACTCAAGCTTTACTGATCACCAGCCGGCGGAAGTGACGGGATACACCCAGTCAAGAAGCACAGACACTATTGAACTTCCCCGCGCCAAACCACATCAATTGACAAGGATTTGCACGGTGTTTTTATACTGTGTGTCACTCAGTCACATTCCAAAGATGTTAGTCATGGTCACAAGATGCAGCCAATATACATCACGGACGAGTCTGAGCTTGTCTCTTATCATTAGTAGACACTATTTCAAAAAAGGCATCATATCAGTTGGTCGTCAAAGGTAGACAAACAGTGCTGGAGAAACTCAGCGGGTGAGGAAGCATCTTGGAGCGAAGGAAATAGGCGACGTTTTCGGTTGCAAAACGCCTCTTCAGGCTGATGTAGGTGGGGGGGGGGGGGAAGAAGACTATAGACAATATATGCAGGATAGGCCATTCTTCGGCCTTCGAGCCAGCAACCGCCATTCAATGTGATCATGGCTGATCATCCCCAATCAGTACCCCTTTCCTGCCATAGTCCCTATATCCCCTGACCTCCGCTATTATTTAAGAGCCCTATCTAGCTCTCTCTTGAAAGACCAGAGAACCGCCTCCACCGCCCTCTGGAGCAGGATTCTCCACAGACTCACAACTACTCTGTGAGAAAAACTGTTTCCTCGTCTCCGTTCTACAATGGCTTACCCCTTATCCTAAACGAGTGAGGTATCGGTATCTGGACTCCCCCAACATCGGGAAAACATGTATCCTGCCTCAAGCGTGTCCCAACCCTTAATAATCTTATATGATTCAAATATGAGAACTCCTCTCATCCTTCTACAACTCCCAGAGTATAACAAGCCCAGCTGCTCCTTCTCTCAGCAGATACAAGTCCCGCCATCCCGGGAATTAACCTTGTACTAACTCTACGCTGCACTCTCTCATAGCTAAGAATGTCCTTCCCCTCAAATTAGTAGACCACATCTCAAGGCACGTTATCAGTTGGTAATCGAAGTGGTAGACAAAAGTGCTGGAGAAACTCAGGCGTGTTACAGCATCTATGGAGCGAAGGAACATAGGCGACGTTTCGGGCCAAACCCTTCTTCAAGACTGATGTAGGGTGGGGGGGGGGGGGGGGGCCGGGGGAATACAGGAGAAAGGAAGATGAGGAGCCCGAGGTCTTAGGGACGAGCTGAGAAGGGGAGGAGAACAACAGGGCTACCGAAATTGGAGAAGTCAATGTTCATGCCTTTGTCGGTATAAACTCCCCAAAACGAAATATAGGTGCTGCTACGCCAATTTCCGGGGGTGGGCTCACTTTGGGCAGTTGGCACTTACAGGACAAGACAAATTCACAGGCATCTGTCAATGCCTCAGTATACATCAACCTGAGACAAGCCTGGGCTTGTGTCTCTCGCTCTTGGAATACAAGCTACAACCCCAGTGAAGTATTCCACTTTTATTAAAATATAAAAGCCATTTAACCTTTCACAGCAGGACAAAGGCAGCATCTCTGGGAAAGCAATGGGTGACGTTTCGGGTCTTTCTTTAGACCTTCTCCAAGAATGATCCTGGGGTCATTCTTGTAAACCTCCTCTGGGCTCTCTCCAGAGCCAGGACATCCTTCGATTGACAACAGGTTCAAGAGAAGTCCATTCGGACCCCTTATCGACCAGACTCCGCCATTCAATTATCATGGCTGATCCATCCACAATCAGTACCCAGGCCTTCCTGCCTCTCCCCAATCCCTCCCCCGACTCTGCTATCTAAACGAGCAATCTAGCTCTCTCTGAAAGCAACCAGAGAACCGGCCTCCACCGCCCCTGAGGCAGAGAATTATCCACAGACTCACAACTCTCTGTAGAGAAAAGTGTTTCCTTCCCTTACTCCGGTTCCTAAATGCTTACCAACTTTATTCTTAAACTGTGCCCTGGTTCGCCCTTCGGAGCCAGCACCGCCATTCAATGTGATCAAGTCAAGTTTCAAGAGAAGTTTATTGTCCGTGTGTGCCTGATAGGACATGAAATTCCTGCTCCTGCTTCAGCACAACAGAACATACTAGGCATTGACTACAGAACAGGTCAGTGTGTCCATATATAAATATATACACACAATGAATAAATAAAACAGATCAATGTGCAAATAAACAGATAATGGGCGATTAATGTTCAGAGTTTTGTCCGAGCCGAGTTTAATAGCCTGATGGCTGCGGGGCTCATCCCCAATTAGTACCCCGCCCCATATCCCCTGACTCCCGCTATTTTCCAAGAGCCCTATCCAGCTCTCCTCTTGAAAGTATCTCAGCCCGACACCGGCCTCCCACACCCACACACGGGGGCAGAGAATTCCACAGACTTTCCTTGTCTCCGTTCTAAATGGCTTACTCCTTATTCTTACACCGTGGCTCCTGGTTCTGCCTTGAAGGGCCGAATGGCCAATCCTGCCATCTATTGTCTAAATGACCGCCCTAAAGGTGTCCAAAATTAATACTGCTAGAAATATCATGGACAAAAGTAATGTAGCATGCTCCAAAAGGATCTCGATACTATGGTCGAGTGGTCACAACAATGGGGCATGCAGCTCAACCCGTCCAAATGTGAAACCATCGTTGTCGACCCAGAAAGAGGAATCCAGGCGTCACATCTTACAACATACTTGGTGCCACCCTTGAAGAATCCAAACAAACCAAGTATCTTGGCATCAAATTGCAGAATGATCTACGTTGGAACGGTCAGACTCATCATGGCCAACAGCGAAAGCAACAGTGTCCCTAAACTTCCTGAGGCGCAACTTTCCATCAATGTTCAGCTTCTGATCAAGGAAGAAGCTGTATTTCACCCTCGTTAGACCTCATCTGGACTAACGCAGTTTGCAGCTAGGGACCAATACACAGATAAAAACATTTCAACCATAAGAACGTGTCCAAGACGAGGCCGCATCGATTTGTTACTATACAACACCTACGAGAGAGAAGCGAGTGTCAACCAAACTTCTGAATTCTCTGGGGTGGAACCCTCCGCCAAGACAGACGTGAAGCTCACCGTATGACCTGTTTTTACAAAATGATTAAATTGGTCAGCTAGACATAGATCACAAGACCTACACCAACCCCTAACCAATTAGAGAGCAGGCGAGGGCATTCGATCCAATTTGTGGTCCCACTGAGCCAACAAAGACAGATGTGCACAGCAATTCGCTCTTCCCACGACTATTAAAGCACGGAATAATCTCCACCAAACCACGGTTGCCCAGCCAGATGCAACTACATTTTAAAGTGGCACTTTCTTCCCAATAACCCTCTCGATGGCTAAACCCCTCCCTTCCCCACCTCCCGTTTAAATTCCAGTTGGAATATTTTGGAGGACCAAGTAACCAAGAAGAACCCAAGCATGCCGACAGTGGCTAGCCGAACCATAATGGCTCTGAACAGTGGTGAAGGTGCGTGTGGGCCAACAACCTGAATCAGAGTCAAAGTGAGAAGCCCAAGTCAATCTTATTCGTCACCTGCACCCGAAGGTGCAGTGAAATGAATTTGCCAGCAGCGATACACTTAACAATGGATACAACATTGTTTTTCATGGAAGGAAGTCAATGGGTGGAAGGATAGAAAAACAGGTACAGGGAAGTATGCCATTCGACCCTTCGAGCCAGCACCGCCATTCAATGTGATCATGGCTGAATGATCATCCACAATCATAACCCCGTTCCTGCCTACTCCCCATATCCCTTGATTCCGTTAGCCCCATGAGCTGTATCTAACTCTCTCTTGAAAGCATCCAGTGAATCGGCCTCCATTGCCTTCTGTGGCAGAGAATTCCACAGATTCACAACTCTCTGGGTGAAGAGAGTTTTTCCTCGTCTCAGTCCTGGATGTTTTCAAGAGAGAGTTAGATACAGGTCTAAGGGCTAACGGAATCAAGGGATATGGGGAGAAGGCAGGAACGGGGAATTGATTGAATGGTGGTGCTGGCTCAAGAGGCCGAGTGGCCTACTCCTGCACTTATTTTCTATGTTTCGATGTAAAAAGCTGAAGTACTCAGCGGGTCGGGCAGCATCTCTGGAGAAAAGGAATAGGTGACGTTTCGGGTCGAGACCCTTGTTCAGTGTCTGAAATGTCGTCTGTCCATTCCCACCACAGATGTTGCTGGACATGTTGAGTTCCTCCTGCACGTTGAGTTTCACATCAGGTGGGAACTGACTTTTCACTCAATATAATCCTTCCCATTTTACCGCAAAATCGCCTAAATCCAGACTAATATCTTTTCTTTGTAGGAATTGATTTATAAAGAATTCTTTTCACAAGGAGATTTGGTGAGTCAATCTTAGAAAATGTTTAAAACATTTCCAGTGCGATTTAGTACTTCGCTGTTTATTTTCGTAAATTAATAAGTGATAGGAGCAGAATTAGGCCATTCGGCCCATCAAGTCTACCCCGCCATTCAATCATGGCAGATCTACACCTGCGGGAGCCGCCATGTTTTGGCGCCGTTATTCGAAGTCCGGTCGGCCCGCGTGCTCGACATACTGGAGTAGTTCCCACCAACCCACGTCCCTCTCCTCTCCTCTCCTCTCCTCGCCTCGCCCGGCTGCCTCTGTGTCCCGGTGGTGCCTCCTGCTGCCGACCTTGAAGACTGCAGTTGCAGGCATTACCCCGGTTCACTATCCTACCGCTCCACTCCTCACTCCCCACGCCTTCCCGCCTCCCCCCCCCACCCCCCCCCCCCCAACACAACCGACCGAACCGACATAAGTGATTAGGAGCAGAATTCTGCCTCTTCGGCCCATCAAGTCCATTCCGCCATTCAATCGTGCTGATCCTATCTCTCCCTCCTAACCCCATTCCTCTGCTGCTTCTCCCCATAACCCCTGACACCGTACTAATCAAGAATCTATCTATCTCTGCCTTAAATATATGTCCACTGACTTGGCCTCCACAGCCATCTGTGGCAATGAATCCCACAGATTCACCGCCTCTGACTAAAGAAAGTCCCACCTAAAGGAACGTCCTTTAATTCTGAGGCTGTGCCCTCTGGTCCTAGACTCTCCCACCAGTGGAAACATCCTCTCCACATCCACTCTATCCAGGCCTTTCACTATTCAGTAAAGTTTCAATGAGGTCCCCCCTCATTCTTCTAAACTCCAGCTGAGTCCTCAGGCCCAGCGCCGTCAAACGCTCATCCCAACCTTAACACCCGTGGGTTCTCCATCTTCCACCAGGAAAAGGCGATGGGGAACCGTCCGATTGAGATGATGGATCGTGACAAGGCTTACGTTCCTGATCTCCAAATCAACTTCATGGAACATATCTGCATTCCAACCTACGAGTAAGTGGGCGGTGGGAGAGTGAATGGATGGATGAATGAAAGAATGGACGGACGGAGGATGGGATGGATGGATGAGTACCCGCGCGTGGGTTATTCTCCTTTCTCCGAGATCTCCGGTTTCCTCCCACTCCATCACAATAGACAATAGACAATAGGCGCAGGGAGGAGCCCATTCGGGTCCTTTCGATGTACCAGCACCGCCATCACTGTGATCATGGCTGATCATTTGTTCCACAATCAGTACCTACCCCTTTCCTGCCTTCTCCCCCCATATCCCCTGACTCCGCTATCTTTAAGAGGCCCTAATCTAGCTCTCTCTTGAAAGTAGAAACATAGACATAGAAACATAGAAAATAGGTGCAGGATAGGCCATTCGGGGGCCCTTCGAGCCTGCACCACTGCCATTCAATATGATCATGGCTGATCATCCAACTCAGTATCCCGTACCTGCCTTCTCTCCATAAACCCCTCTGATCCCTTTAGCCACAAGGGCCACATCTAACTCCCGTTAAATACAGCCCAATGAACTGGCCTCAACAACCTTCTGTGGAAGAGAATTCCACAGACCTCACAAACTCTCTGTGTAAAAATGTTTTCCTCATCTCCGTTCAAAATGGCTCACCCTTATTCGTAAACTGCGTCCCCCTAGTTTTCTGGACTCCCTCAACGTCGGAACACGTTTCCTGCCTCTAGCGTTGTCTAAACCCTTAATAAACGATATGGTTTCAATAAGATATCCTCTCATCCTACTAAAAAAAGCCCTTTTTTTTCCCCCCCACCCAGAGTAAACAAGCCAGCCACTCCATTCTCCTCAGCATATTACATCCCACCAACCCGGGAAATAACCTAGTGAACCTATACGCTGCCACTCCCTATATAGGCCTCCCTAAGATACGAGTCAGGGGATATGGGGAGAAGGGCAGGAACGGGGTACTGATTAGGGGATGATCGGCCATGATCACATTGAATGGCGGCTGGCTCCAAGGGCCAAATGGCCTACTCGCTGCACCTATTGTCCTAATTGTCGATTGTCAATAGCAAGAATGTCGCTCCCTACAAATTTTGGAGACCAAAACTGCACACAATACTCCAGTGTGTAATCTCTCGGGGCCCTGGACAACTGAACAAGGGCCTCTTTGCTCCTGTAAGCTCCGATGCTAAATCTTACCCCCTTCACCGATGTCCTCTGATCCTGAGCCCTCGGGGGAAGTGTCAAACTCTCCCTGCCGCTCTGGCCTGAAGTAAACTAAAGGGCCGGTCCACTGTTGGCGACTGCCGCATCTGCTTACTGACGTACGGTCACTCGGCGGTGACGTGGCGTGATGATGTGTAGTACGCGCATAGTTTTTTTTTCCAAGTCCCGCGACATTTTGTTTTGTCACTGCTGGATTCTGAAATGTTCAAAACCTTTTGGTGACCCCGACACGGCATGATAAGGTATTGACGCTCGGTGTTTTTTTTTCCAAGTCCCGCGACATTTCTTTTGTGGCCGTTGGATTTTGAAACGTTCAAAATCTTTTGGTGACCCCGACACGCCGGGAAAAAAATCCGCCCAGCGGAACAAGGCCCTTAATAGAGTCTCTTCTTCTTCCTCTCAGTCTTTTGAAGGACATCTTCCCGAAAGCGGAGCTGCCCTACCAGCAAGTGAAGTCGAACCACGACGAATGGGTGCGTGTGGCGCCGCAGTTCACCTTCACCGGCCTTCCGAGCAGCGGCAACTTGGACTTTCTCATTAAACCCGAAATCGCCGACGTTCGCCGCCGCTGCCCGCCCGCTACTCCGTTGCCCCCCCCCACGCCTCACCCCGCTGCCACCCCCACCACCCCCGCCTCCCATCCATCCCCACCCCCCCGTTGCCACCACCGTCCCCACCTCCTTAACGTCGTCCACGGTGGGCGCCGACGTCGGCTGACACGAAAGCCATAGTAATTATTTTATCGCAGTTTTTAACTGAACCAAAAAAAAAAAAGCAAAAAAAAAAAAAAAGATATTGTGAAGCATCTTATATTGGCAAAAAACATTGGACATCGTTAAATGTGATTTTTCTAGGAGCCTCGCTGTTACTCTCACTGTGTGTGTGATGTGTGTGTGTTATGTGTAGGAAGGATCTGCAGTTGTTTGCACCGAAGATAAAGAGACAAAAAGTGCTGGAGTAAACTCAGCGGGACAGGCGGCGGGCATCTCTGGGAAAAAGGAACGGTTTACGTTTTCGCGGATCCTTCAGTCCCCACTGAAACTGTGCGGGCCGGGGGGGTGTGTTCGGGCCGAGCATCACCGCTCTCTGTGGGTGGTGGAAAAGTTTCCCCTCATCGACATTCTAGTCCAGACCAGGGGCCCACAGTTTAAGATAAGGGTGGGAAAGGCGTTTTGAAACCACGAAACACTTTTTCACACAGAGAGTTGTGAGTCTGTGGAATTCCTCTGCCTCAGATGGGCGTGTGAGGCCAGGTTTCTCTGGATGCTTTTCAAGAGAGAGCTAGATAGGCTCTTAACGATAGCGGAGTCAGGGATAGGGAGAAGGCAGGAAATGATTGGGGATCGGTCAGACCATAAACAAATGGTGCAGGATAGGGGCCATTCGACCTTCGAGCCTAGCACGCCATTCAATGAGGATCATGCTGAACATCCCAATCACAGTACCTACCACCCGTCGTCCCTCGCCTCTCCCCATGTTCCCTGACTCCTCTATCTTTAGAGAGCCTTTCTAGCTCTCTCTCTAACGATCACATTGAATGGCGGTGCTGGCTCGAGGGGCGAATGGCCACACCGCTGGCACCTATTGTCTATTGCTCCAGAGATGTGCGGGAAAGGAACTGCTGACGCTGGCTTACAACACCGAAGAGAGAGAGGAGAGAATGCTGGAGTAACTCAGGACGAGGTCAGGCAGCATCTGTGGAAGTAAATGGTACAGGCGATGCTTTGGGGGTCGGGAAACCTTCTTTAGATGGCCTATCAGGATGGTAACCCTTCTTGATTCAGAAGAAAAGAGGACCCTCACGCCAAAAACCCGGCCTGTCCGTTTTCCCTCCACGCGATGCTGCCTGTGTGTTTGTTCTTGTTTTTTCCTCACAGAGATGGTGCACTGTAGAATTCTCTGCCTCAAGGGCGGTGGAGCCGTCTCTTGATACGTTTCAAGAGAGAGCTAGATAGGCTCTTAAAGATAGCGTAGGTCAGGGGGAGTATGTTGAGAAGGCAGGAACGGTGGTACTGATTAGGGATGATAAGCCATGACACATGAATGGCGGTGCTGGCTCGAAGGAGCCGAAATGGCCTATTGTCTATGCTGACCCCCCTGAGTTAGTTTTAGTTTTCAGTTTCAGATTACACTTTATTGCCACGAGTACCGAGGTACAGTGAAAAGCTTTTGTTGCGCGCTAACCAGTCAGCGGAAGGACAATACGTTATTACAATCGAGCCGCCCGCAGTGTAACCCATACAGGGTAAAGGGAATAACGTGTCAGTGGCAAGGTAAAGTCTGATATAAAGATAGTCCCAAGGGTCACCAATGAGTAGATGGGAGGTCGGACCGGCTCTCTAAGTTGGTGAGAGGACGGTCAGTTGCCTGATAAAAGCCGGGCAGAAACTGTCCTGAATCTGGAGGTGTGTGTGTATCGTTTTACACTTCTGTAACCTCTTGCCCGAGGGGAGAGGGGAGAAGAGGGAGTGGCCGGGTGGGTGAGAACTGGGGGGTTCCGTGAGATGCTGCTCGGCCTGCGCGCGGCAGCGAGCGGTGTAGATGGAGATCATTGGAAGGAATTGGTTTGTGCGACGGTCCTGGGCCGCGTCCGCAAGCCTCCGGCCTGCGTCTCTTATTGTCCTGGAACGGAGCCGTTCCCAAAGCCGGGTGCTGTGCTAGTGGGGGGGGGGGGGGGGGGGGTGTGGGGGGGGGGGGGGGGTTGGGGTTTGAGCGGAAAACAATGGTCCTTAGTTGTCCCTTACATTTGCGATTCTTGCGTTACCTCCAATCATTGGCTGCTATCTCACATGCGCACACACACAATACGACACCACACACACGCAACACGCACACTCGCACTTGCACACTACACCTTTCGCAACACGACGCAACAACACTCTCTCACACACACACATAACCCAATCACCCACACACTCATAACGCACACCCCTGTTCACACTCACACACACAACCACCTCCCACACATCACACGCACACCCGAACGGTCACACACCAACGCACCACACTCACACACTTACACTCACACTTCACACACTCACACGCAGCGAACATGCGGTACTGATCTCGGTGATCTTTCGTTCAATATCCAACGTGGGGGGGGGGGGGGGGGGGGTGTATAACATGCCGGCGTGGACGTGTGTACCCCTGAGGCTACACGGTTTTCAGCCCCTCACGTCCTTGTTAATCAGCAATGATCATCACTGATCAGGTGGAATAAAAAGGTTTTTAAATTGTAATTGGGTCCCGCACATTGCCAGCATTTATCTTGACAGGGTGGGGGGGGGGAGAGACTGCTTCTGGACCCCCCCACCCCACCCCACCATCTTCTGGTGGAAGGTGTCCCCGTGGGAATCGTTTAGTTCGTTTCAGTTCACTGTCACGTGTACCGAGGTACAGTGAAAAGGCTTTTTGTGTTGCGCGCTACCTGTCAGCGGAAAGACAATACGTGATTACAATCGCGCCGCCCCGCATTGACAGATACAGGGTAAAGGGAGATAATGTTTGGTTCAAGTAAAGCAAGTAAATTCCGATCAAGGATAGTCCGGATGGTCACCAATGAGGTTGAGAGGTGGTCAGGACCTTAGATTATTGAAGTATTTGGACCGCTAGAAGCAGGAAACATGTTCCCGATGTTGGGAAGTCCAGAACCAGGGGCCACAGTTTAAGAATAAGGTAAGCCATTAGAACGAAACGAGGAAACACATTTTCACACAGAGAGTTGTGATCTGTGGAATTCTCATTCCACAAGGGAGTCTCTGGATAACTGTCAAGAGAGAGCAAGATAGGGCCTCTTAAAGATGCAGAGTCATGGGGATATGGGGAGAAGGTTCAGGAAACGGGGTACTGATTGGGATGCCCAGCCATGATCACATTGAATGGCGGTGCTAGCTCGAAGCCCGAATGGCCTAACTCCATGCACCTATTTGTCTATGTCTATTGACCGCTCTCAATGTGTACTGTAGGAATGGGTGGTTCAATTTTTGCCTGATAACAGCACGGAAGAAAATGTCCCTGAATCTGGAGTGTGTGCGTTTTCACACTTCTGTACCTCTTGCCCTGATGGGAGGGGAGAAGAGGGAGTGCCCGGGGGCGAGACTAGACCTTGGGATGAATGCCAGGGTAAATTGAAACTTCCCGAATAGTGGAAGGCCTGGATACGAGTGGATGTGGAGAGGATGTTTCCACTGTGTGGAGAGTCTAGGATTAGAGTCATAGTCTCAGAATTAAAGGATTATAGCTTTATAAAGGAGATGAAAGAGAATTTCTTTAGTCTGAGAAGGGTGGTGAATCAGTGAGGGAATTCTTTGCCACAGACGGCTGTGGAGGCCAAGTCAGCTGGTAGTTTTTAAGGCAGGGATAATAGATTCTTGAATTAGTAACGGGTGTCAGAGGATTATGGGGGAGAGAAGCAGGAGAATGGGTTAAGGAGGGAGGATAATCAGCCATGATTGAATGGCCGAGTAGACTTGATGGGTCCCGAATGGTCAAATCCCAGCCCTATCAGTTTAGACAGCGCTGGTTGAAGAAACGGGACGGTATATGTGTCGGGGAACATGTGGGAGGTGGTGTCCCCTTCCCTTCTCGGTAGGAGCGGTGTGTGCTTGGGGACAGGGGTTCGATCCCCACCAACGGGTGCTTGTCACGCGGTGCCATGCACTTCACCCCAGCGACAAGGGTGGGTTTTCTCTGGGATCTCCGGTTTCCCCTCGCCAAACCCCAAAGACCTGACCACCCCCTTTTAGCCAGGTGAACTGGCTTTGATATAATTGTAAAAATTGTCCCTAACGTGTGTGGAATAGTGTAAGCCCCGGTGGGCACAGACTCGGAGGGGCCCTACCAGGGCCAGTTTTGAACCCGGACCCGGCATTTGATCAGGTGCGGGTGTCAGGGGAGTTACGGGAGAAGGTAGAGGAAATGGGCGTTAGGAGGTAGAGATAGATCGGCCTTGATTGGATGACGTAGTAACTTGATGGGCCGAATGGCCTAAATCTACTCCTATCACATGAAACCTTCATGAGCCACTTTTGCCTCATTGCGCCTGCATCGCAGACTTAAACACACTCCACGAGAATATTAACTAACAGGGTGCTGGAAGTCTTCCTAAGAGACGGCTTGTGGGACATGTTTGCCATGTGAACAAGTCCGATCTTTCCCGACATATCACTCACTCCCAACCACGATCCAGGTTGTCTGATTGTTTGTAAATAATTAAAACTAATATGTTTCTCAATAAAATCTCTTATTTGTGGTCTATCATCTTTCGTTTTTGGATCAGTTAGCAACGTTACAACATTTTGAGATTTTAAAAATCAAGTCAGCATGCAATTATCCATCAGATAAATCATAAAAAATAAGTTTAATTTGACACCTAATTCAACCTCATCACATACTCCAGTATTAAAAAATGTTATGGCCATTTTCATACTCGAAATTAGCACTTGTTCCCTATTCATTTCCATTGACTTAACTCAAAAGCTGTGATCTAGGACAGTCAAAAGCCCATAGCCTTTTTTTAATATTAAGAAGAATCTGAATGAAATTTTCAGTTATTATAGAGTTGAAGCATTCTGAAACAAAAATCTAAAACATCATACTTGGATGACCATGAAATAAACCAGTATAATTAGTTATTTACCTAATTGTAAGCTAATTACAAAATTGAGACCGGTTGTGACGGAAATAGTAATAGAAACAAAAAAAAAAATAGGTGCCGGAGAGGCCGATTTGAGCCTTCGAGCCAGCACCACCGCCATTCATGTGTGCTCATCGGCTGATCGTCCCCTATCAAATAACCCGTAGCCTGCCTTCTCCCACCCATATCCCTTGATATGACTCCACTAGCCCCTAGAGCTCAAATCAACTCTCTTTTAAATCCATCCAATGACTTGTGCCTCCACTGCCCTCTGTGGCAGGGAATTTCCACAAATTCACAACTCACTGGTGAAAAAGTTTTTTTCTCCACCTCAGTCTAATTGGCTTCCCCTTTATTCTAAGACTGTGGCCCCTGGTTCTGGACTCGCGCCAATATTGGGAACATTATTTCCTGCATCTAGCTTGTCCAGCTCCTTTTATAAATGTATATGTTTCAATTAGATCCCCCCTCATCCCTTCTAAACTCCAGTGAATACAAGCCTAGTCTTTTCAATCTTTCCTCATATGACAGTCCTGCCATCCCAATAAACACCCTGCCTTGACAATAAAAAAAAGTGATATTTTGAAGATCAGAACTTTAATATTAAATGTATTCCATGCAGTAATCATAACAGAGAGATAAATAAATTACTATTTCTAGCGAAGACCAAGTCATATATTGAGAATACAGTTGTCATATGCTGGTAAAATGTGCTTATCAATAAACATAGCCACCTACATACTCCTCAGATTGAACCAATAAGCAACTCTGTACACTTTGTTTTTTCCTCAACTTTTCACTGTATGCCATTGTAAACAACAAGTTTTTGCTCTTTAAACACCACGCATGACATGCCTTCTATCTTGCCACTACATACCAATTATAAGAATGTACCTGAAGATTCCATTCTATAAGAACAAGGATAATAATTATTTAACTAGCCAAAGTTTCCAATAACAAACTAATCCCCATTCAACACAAAGAATTTCACAATATAACACTTATTTTTAAAACTCACTGTCATAATATATATAGGCCAGATGGAAGGAATTAAATGTTTAAATCCCATAATTAATCTAGAAACATCCACAAAAATCAAACTGTTATAATTTTTTGTCACAATAAACATGGGACTAAAACTGATATTTAGTATAAAAATATCGACTATGGGTAGACAATAACCCACAAAATATAGACAATTTAGGATGCTCTTCAAACTTCTGAACATGAATTGACCAAAAAAAAAAGCATTTAGAATCATCAATGATAGTGGTTTTTCTGGAACGCAATCGCTTGGAAACGTTGCATTTGCGGTGAATTTGAACCCCATAGGTACGCAGGAAAAACACTGCCCATATCGTATGGGGCCCAAAACACCTTTTTTTGGGCAACGTAAAAATTAGAATTAAAGCACAACCCGAGTTTATATGTAAAATATACTACTCTACACGCTGTTTTGTCCCTTCAATGCGATCCGTCACGTGTAGGCATTTGAGTTTGAGGTGGCGTTAGCAAAGTCCGCTTTTTATTTTAAATCCATATTGAATTGTCTCGGGAGATTACAAGAAAAATTCGGGATAACGGAAGACGGATCGATTTTTCTTTCAGCATGCTACAGCCCGAGATGTCCGCCTCCGACCGGCATGAGAAAATGGCATATTAATCCCGCTCCCCCCCCCCCCCCAAAGGCCGCCAAAGTCAGCTCAAACAGCCAGTGAGGCAGAACAGGCAGCGCCACTGAAACGTTTTGTACATCGCCACTTCTGTTACTCAGAACAGAGCGATTAAGTCAACAAAAAAAAAACGGTGTTTAAGAAGGAACTCAGATGCCTGAAAAATCGAAGGTAGACAAAAATGCTGGAGAAACCAGGCGGGTGAGGCATCATCTATGGAGCAAAGGAATAGTGACGTTTCGGTCGAAGACCCTTCTTCAACTGATTGGGGTGGGGGCGGGAAGACGAAAGGAAGAAGCAGAGACAGTTGGGCTGTGAGAGCTGGGAAGGGGATAGGAAAGCAGGGAGAAAGAAGGACTACCTGGAATTGGGAGAAGTCAAAGTCCATAACCGCTGGGTGTAAACTACCCCAGGCGAAATATGTGATGCTGCTCCTTCCCAATTTGGCGTGGGACTCACTCTGGCCATCGGAGGAGCCCAGGACAGAAAGGACGGATCGGAATGGGAAGGGGAGTTGAGGCCACCGGGAGATCAAGATTGGTTAGTGGCGAACCGAGCCGAGGTTGTTGGTCAAAAGCGATCTGCCGAGCCTGCGCTTGGTCTCAACCGATGTAGAGCAGCTGAACACCTAGACAGCGAGATGCAGTAATGAGTTGGAGGAGGTGCAGTGAACCTCTGCCTCACCTGGAAAGACGCATTGGTCCTTGGATGGAGCCAAGGGGGGAGGTAAAGCCGACAAATGTAGCGATTTCTTGCGGTTGCAGGGGCAAGTAACCTTGGGAGGGGTGTTTATACGAAAGAACTTTAAAACTTAATCCCAGGAGGGAAATTGTGGTGTGTGTGTGGATATATATATTATCTATATCCACACACACACACATATATATATATAGTTTTAAAATATTCATAAATAAAATACACTGTTTTGATTTCTCGTTTATAACATTGTTTAACAGAGTACTAAGTTTTACATAATCTGTTGTGCTGCTGTCAGAGTAAGGACTTCATGTTCAAACTGGGACGTGAGAGCATAAAACTCTCTTGACCTTGACGTTCACTCCGCTAATGTGTGGATAAAACTAGTGTACATGATCGTGGTGGTCAGGCATGGACTCAGTGGGCCGAAGGCCTTATTTCCACACTATAGCTTTCAAAATTAAAACTAAAAACACTAAAACCAGAGGGATCTAAAGAAGGTCCTCTACCCGAGTGAACGTCACCGCCAATTTCTCTTCTATCCAGATATGCCTGAGGCTGCTCCATGGAGT
Organism: Okamejei kenojei; assembly: GCA_035221665.1. NCBI lineage: Eukaryota > Metazoa > Chordata > Chondrichthyes > Rajiformes > Rajidae > Okamejei > Okamejei kenojei. The sequence continues at coordinate 18,033,980 of CM069136.1, read as the reverse complement.
TCCCCGCACAATTTAATGCATGTAAATAGTCCTTCACCCGGGGTACCATAGTTACAACCCCAACCAATGCAACTAAAATTAAGTACCCTCTTTTTAAACCCCCCTCCAAGAACCCTCTTTTTGCTAAATCAAGAGTCAAGGCAAGTTTATTATTGAGTCCATGTGTCCCAGAGAGGACAATGAAATTCTTGCTTGCTGCAGGCACAACAGAATATGAAACATGAATACAGAACAGAATAAAAAGTTCAGTGTGTTTATAAACCATAGACCATATAGGCTGGTGGGCCGAGGAGCTTTAATTCTAATGTTTCGTGACCCCGACACAGAACACATGAAATGTTCACATATGGTGTAAAAAATATTATATAAAACACCCCTGAAAGTCGTCAAGAACAAGACTATTGCACATTTAAAAAAATAAATTAAGAGAAAACCGGAAACATTTTGGTAGTTCAAGTTCCAATCTAAGCACGTTTAACCATTGAGCTGGATACGCCAGTTGCCCAATCACCGCACTTTGTTTCAGGCAAGCTGCAGGAGCACACAACATAGGCAGAGAGGACTTCACTGGAAGGTCTCGACCCTAAACGTCGCCTATCACCTTCGCTCCTTTAGATGCTGCTGAGCACCCGCTGAAGTTTCTCACAGCCTTTTGTGTACACCTCGGATTCTCCAGCATCTGCAGTTTCCTTCTTTAGAACACTTTAGGACTTCACTGATGCCTGTTTTTACTGGAGATATCCCATGAAGGTCTTTCCTAGCCTGTGAATACATGTTCTTCTTTCTAGTTTCTGTGGCATATGCGTGGAAACTTGCAAGCAGGGTCCATTGAATTTAGTGAGAAAAAGCAGTAAGAAGTCGAAGAAATGTGCAGACTAGGTGGATAGAAGTGGAAGAAAATCGTGAAAGCAAAGTTCCCTGGCGGATGGAGGGGGGGGGGTTGGGGGGGGGGGTGTGGGCGGGGGGGCAGGCAAAACACAAAGTTTAAACCAGGTCCCAACTTAGGTGGAGTCAACGAACAGGCAATGGTACGCTCAGTCCGACAGAGCCAAAACATCCCCACCAGGCATACATCCCTTAACCAAACCTAACCAATTCCTCGGGGCCCTCCAAACTACCATAAGCCACGCCGGGCAACTGCAGAATGTCGTCAGACCCTAACCCATTGGACAGCACACGTTGACCCGGT
>CM069136.1:17936638-18032291 GCA_035221665.1 Okamejei kenojei | reverse complement strand
GGGGAGTTATTGTCCCCCGGGGTGTTGGGATGGGGTCTGGGGGTTCCTCACCCTATCTAGCTCTCTCTTGAAGAAAGCTTCAGAGAACTTGCTCCTCCGACCCCCTCTGCCTCTGAGGCAATTGAGTATTCCACAGACTCACAACTCTCTGTGAGAACAAAGTGTTTCCTTTATCTCCGTTCTATCGTTTCTAAATGGCTTACCTTCTTTATTCTTAAACTGTGGGGCCGCTGGTTTCTGGATGCCCCCCCAACATCGGGATCATGATTCAAGGCTCTTAAGCGTGTCCAAACCCTTAATAATCTTGCTTGTTTAAGCTTCTCCCTAAACTAGTTTCAGTCAAAAAAGCACTAATATCAAGCACTTGATCAACTATCTTTATTTTGATTTTTAATACCAACGACTGTTCTTTTCCATACGCGGGTTCAATCCTCGTATCTGCTTGATATGAGCCTCGCTCAAACAGCACTTACAGTAGGCCGAACGCGAAAGTCCCAAGCCCTCTCCCAGAAAATCGGACGCAGAGGACCTCGATATAGTGTAGCAGACTTTTATTAGGCCCCGGTCCTTCGAAGTGGTGGGCCGATTCCCGCCGACCGCATTGTGGAGGTGAGGTGTGGTCTCTTAAAAATCCTTTACAGATATTATTGTTTTAACCCCACAATGACAGACATTTTCCCTAACCCAATAATAACAGCAGCTCAATTACATTGTTTTCAATAAACGGACTTCTTCAGGAAGCCAACTTAGAAAAACTTTACCTGATCTGCAGGAAACCCCGGGGACAAGGCTCAATACCTCAGCCAATCAAACTTCGGGGACAAAGTAGAACTCTGCAATATTATTTACAAACAATTTTACAAGGTGTATGGTACTGGTTTTGCGGTCATCCATCCACATTCTATGCATTTTGCACCTAATTGACAGGGGTTCTGCAGATGTTTCCTATTGTTTTCCGGCAGCTTGGAACCTAGGATCCAGACAAACTGGCACCACTCACAGCTTGTCAGTTCTGGCAGAGAGCAATTCCAAATTGATATCAATCCCCCAGCAGCCCTGATAAGACTTACCCCTTTTTAGGAGTCTCTAACCCCTCAAATCTGGCCAGGGAGGTTAACACAATGATTCCCTTACCCAGCGTGCACAATAAAATATGATCAAATAGAACAAGTTGTCCTACAACTTTAAGCTGTGCACAGCCACACGCTATAGGAAGAGGAAGATCACATTGGAATTGAGGTGCAGGAGTAGGCCACCCAATTCGGCCCTTCCTTCGGGGAAATAAAAAAAGGGGCCCCCAGCCACAAGCACCCGCCATTCAATGGTGATCAAGTCGTTCAAGGAGTTTTATTGTCCGTGTGTCCCTTGATTTAGGACAATGAAATACTGCTTTGCTTTCAGCACAAAAGAACATAGTAGGCATGGACTCACCAGAAACAGACATCGAAGTTTGTTTGTCCATATTACCATTATATAAATATATACACACATGAATAAATAAAACAGATTCAAGTGCAAATAAACAGAATAATGGGCGATTAATGTTCTGAGTTTTGTACCGTAGCGAGTGAGTTTTAATAGCCTGATGGCTGCGGGGCTCATCCCCAATTAGTACCCCGCCCCATATCCCCTGACTCCGCTATTTTCAAGAGCCCTATCCAGCTCTCTCTTGAAAGTATCCAGCGAACCGGCCTCCACCGCCCTCACCGGGGCAGAGAATTCCACAGACTTTCCTTGTCTCCGTTCTAAATGGCTTACTCCTTATTCTTACACCGTGGCTCCTGGTTCTGCCTTGAAGGGCCGAATGGCCTACTCCTGCACCTATTGTCTAAATGACCGCCCGTAAGTGTCCAAAATAATACTGCTAGAAATATCTGGACAAAAGTAATGTAGCATGCTCCAAAAGGATCTCGATACTATGGTCGAGTGGTCACAACAATGGGGCATGCAGCTCAACCCGTCCAAATGTGAAACCATGCGTGTCACCAGAAAGAGGAATCCAGGCGTCACACCTTACAACATACTTGGTGTCACCCTTGAAGAATCCAAACAAACCAAGTATCTTGGCATCAAATTGCAGAATGATCTACGTTGGAACGGTCAGACTCATCATGCAACAGCGAAAGCAACAGGTGTCCTAAACTTCCTGAGGCGCAACTTCCATCGTTGTTCAGCTTCTGTCAAGGAGAAGCTGTATTTCACCCTCGTTAGACCTCATCTGGACTACGCAGTTGGCAGCTTGGGGACCCATACACAGATAAAAACATTTCATCCATCGAGCGTGTCCAAAGACAGGCCGCTCGATTTGTTTACTAACACCTACGAGAGAGAGAGCGAGTGTCACCAAACTTCTGAATTCTCTGGGTGGAACCCTCGCCCAAGACAGACGTGAAGCTCACCGTTTGACCTGTTTTACAAAATGTTAAATGGACAGCTAGACATAGATCACAAGACCTACACCAACCCCAAACCAATTAGGAGCAGGCGAGGGCATTCGATCCAATTTGTGGTCCCAGCCACAAAGACAGATGTGCACAGCAAATCGTTCTCCCCACGCACTATTAAAGCACGGAATAATCTCCACCAAACCACGGTTGCCCAGCCAGATGCAACTACATTTAAAGTGGCACTTTCTTCCCAATAACCCTCTCTGGCTAAACCCCTCCCTTCCCCACCTCCCGTTTAAATTCCAGTTGGAATATTTTGGAGGGCCAAGTAACCAAGAAGAACCCAAGCATGCCGACAGTGGCTGGCCGAAACATAATGGCTCTGACAGTGGGTGAAGGTGCGTGTGGGCCAACAACCTGAATCAGAGTCAAAGTGAGAAGCCCAAGTCAATCTTATTCGTCACCTGCACCCGAAGGTGCAGTGAAATGAATTTGCCAGCAGCGATACACTTAAAATGGATACAACATTGGTTTCATGGAAGGAAGCAATGGGTGAAGGATAGAAAAACAGGTACAGGAGTAGGCCATTCGACCCTTCGAGCCAGCACCGCCATTCAATGTGATCATGGCTGATCATCCACAATCAGTACCCCGTTCCTGCCTACTCCCCATATCCCTTGATTCCGTTAGCCCCATGAGCTGTATCTAACTCTCTCTTGAAAACATCCAGTGAATCGGCCTCCATTGCCTTCTGTGGCAGAGAATTCCACAGATTCACAACTCTCTGGGTGAAGAGAGTTTTTCCTCGTCTCAGTCCTGGATGTTTTCAAGAGAGAGTTAGATACAGGTCTAAGGGCTAACGGAATCAAGGGATATGGGGAGAAGGCAGGAACGGGGAATTGATTGAATGGTGGTGCTGGCTCAAGAGGCCGAGTGGCCTACTCCTGCACTTATTTTCTATGTTTCGATGTAAAAAGCTGAAGTACTCAGCGGGTCGGGCAGCATCTCTGGAGAAAAGGAATAGGTGACGTTTCGGGTCGAGACCCTTGTTCAGTGTCTGAAATGTCGTCTGTCCATTCCCACCACAGATGTTGCTGGACATGTTGAGTTCCTCCTGCACGTTGAGTTTCACATCAGGTGGGAACTGACTTTCACTCCAATAATCCTTCCCATTTTACCGCAAAATCGCCTAATCCAGACTATCTTTTCTTTGTAGGAATTGATTTATAAAGAATTCTTTTCACAAGGAGATTTGGTGAGTCAATCTTAGAAAATGTTTAAAACATTTCCAGTGCGATTTAGTACTTCGCTGTTTATTTTCGTAAATTAATAAGTGATAGGAGCAGAATTAGGCCATTCGGCCCATCAAGTCTACCCCGCCATTCAATCATGGCAGATCTACACCTGCGGGAGCCGCCATGTTTTGGCGCCGTTATTCGAAGTCCGGTCGGCCCGCGTGCTCGACATACTGGAGTAGTTCCCACCAACCCACGTCCCTCTCCTCTCCTCGCCTCGCCCGGCTGCCTCTGTGTCCCGGTGGTGCCTCCTGCTGCCGACCTTGAAGACTGCAGTTGCAGGCATTACCCCGGTTCACTATCCTACCGCTCCACTCCTCACTCCCCACGCCTCCCGCTCCCCCCCCCCCCCCCACCAACCGACCGACCGACATAAGTGATAGGAGCAGAATTCTGCCATTCGGCCCATCAAGTCCATTCCGCCATTCAATCATGGCTGATCTATCTCTCCCTCCTAACCCCATTCTTCTGCCTTCTCCCCATAACCCCTGACACCCGTACTAATCAAGAATCTATCTATCTCTGCTTAAATATGTCCACTGACTTGGCCTCCACAGCCATCTGTGGCAATGAATCCCACAGATTCACCGCCTTCTGACTAAAGAAAGTCCACCTAAAGGAACGTCCTTTAATTCTGAGGCTGTGCCCTCTGGTCCTAGACTCTCCCACCAGTGGAAACATCCTCTCCACATCCACTCTATCCAGGCCTTTCACTATTCAGTAAGTTTCAATGAGGTCCCCCCTCATTCTTCTAAACTCCAGCGAGTACAGGCCCAGCGCCGTCAAACGCTCACCCCAACCTTTAACCCGTGGGTTCTCCATCTTCCACCAGGAAAAGGCGATGGGGAACCGTCCGATTGAGATGATGGATCGTGACAAGGCTTACGTTCCTGATCTCCAAATCAACTTCATGGAACATATCTGCATTCCAACCTACGAGTAAGTGGGCGGTGGGAGAGTGAATGGATGGATGAATGAAAGAATGGACGGACGGATGGATGGATAGATGGATGGATGGATGGATGGATGGACGGATGGATGGATAGATGGATGAGTACCCGCGTGGGTTTTCTCCGAGATCTCCGGTTTCCTCCCACTCTCCATTGACAATAGACAATAGACAATAGGTGCAGGAGTAGGCCATTCGGTCCTTCGATGTACCAGCACCGCCATTCAATGTGATCATGGCTGAACATCCACAATCAGTACCCCGTTCCTGCCTTCTCCCCCCATATCCCCTGACTCCGCTATCTTTAAGAGCCCTATCTAGCTCTCTCTTGAAAGTAGAAACATAGACATAGAAACATAGAAAATAGGTGCAGGAGTAGGCCATTTGGCCCTTCGAGCCTGCACTGCCATTCAATATGATCATGGCTGATCATCCAACTCAGTATCCCGTACCTGCCTTCTCTCCATACCCCTGATCCCTTTAGCCACAAGGGCCACATCTAACTCCCTCTTAAATATAGCCAATGAACTGGCCTCAACTACCTTCTATGGCAGAGAATTCCACAGATTCACAACTCTCTGTGTGAAAAAGTGTTTCCTCATCTCCGTTCAAAATGACTTACCCCTTATTCTTAAACTGCGTCCCCTAGTTCTGGACTCCCTCAACGTCGGGAACATGTTTCCTGCCTCTAGTGTGTCTAAACCCTTAATAATCTTATATGTTTCAATAAGATATCCTCTCATCCTTCTAAACTCCAGAGTATACAAGCCCAGCCACTCCATTCTCTCAGCATATGACAGTCCCGCCATCCCGGGAATTAACCTGGTGAACCTACGCTGCACTCCCTATATAGGGCTCCTAAAGATAGCGGAGTCAGGGGATATGGGGAGAAGGCAGGAACGGGGTACTGATTGTGGATGGTCAGCCATGATCACATTGAATGGCGGTGCTGGCTCGAAGGGCCAAATGGCCTACTCCTGCACCTGTTGTCTATTGTCGATTGTCAATAGCAAGAATGTCCTCCCTCAAATTTGGAGACCGAAACTGCACACAATACTACAGGTGTAATCTCACTGGGGCCCTGGACAACTGAACAAGGACCTCTTTGCTCCTGTACTCCTATGCTAAATCTTTACCCCCTTCACCGATGTCCTCTGATCCTGAGCCTCGTGGGAAGTGCAGACTCTCCTGCCGTCTCTGGCCTGAAGTAAACTAAAGGGCCTGTGCCACTTGGCGAGTTTTTTCGGCGACTGCCGGCATCACTTACTGACGTATCAGGTCACCGGCGGTGACGCGGCGTGATGATGTGTAGACGCGCGGTATTTTTTTTCTAAGTCCCGCGACATTTTGTTTTGTCACTGCTGGATTCTGAAATGTTCAAAACCTTTTGGTGACCCCGACACGGCATGATAAGGTATTGACGCTCGGTGTTTTTTTTTCCAAGTCCCGCGACATTTCTTTTGTGGCCGTTGGATTTTGAAACGTTCAAAATCTTTTGGTGACCCCGACACGCCGGGAAAAAAATCCGCCCAGCGGAACAAGGCCCTTAATAGAGTCTCTTCTTCTTCCTCTCAGTCTTTTGAAGGACATCTTCCCGAAAGCGGAGCTGCCCTACCAGCAAGTGAAGTCGAACCACGACGAATGGGTGCGTGTGGCGCCGCAGTTCACCTTCACCGGCCTTCCGAGCAGCGGCAACTTGGACTTTCTCATTAAACCCGAAATCGCCGACTCGCCGGCCGCTGCCCCCGCTTCCTCCGTTGCCCCCGCCTCCCCCGCTGCCCCCACCACCCCCGCCTCCCCCACCACCCCGCCTCTCCCCACCATCCCCACCTCCCCCGTTGCCACCACCGTCCCCACCTCCTTAACGTCGTCCACGGTGGGCGCCGACGTCGCGCCGAAAGCATAGTAATTATTTTTATCGCAGTTTTAACGGAACCAAAAAAAAAAAAAGCAAAAAAAAAAAAAAGATAATGGAAGCATCTTATATTGGCAAAAACATTGGACATCGTTAAATGTGATTTTTCTAGGAGCCTCGTTTGTTACTTCTCATCTTGTGTGTGTGTGTGTGTGTATGTGTAGGAAGGATCTGCAGGTTGTTTGCACCGAAGATAAGAGACAAAGTGCTGGAGTAACTCAGCGGGACAGGCGGCGGGCATCTCTGGGGGAAAAAGGAACGGGTGACGTTTCGCGGTCCTTCAGTCCCCGACTGAAACGGTGCCGATCCCACAGACTCTCTGTGTGTGGAAAGTTTCCCCTCATCTCCATTCTACTCCAGAACCAGGGGCCACAGTTTAAGAATAAGGGGTAAGGCGTTTTGAACCACGAAACACTTTTTCACACAGAGAGTTGTGAGTCTGTGGAATTCTCTGCCTCAGAGGGCGGTGGAGGCCGGTTCTCTGGATGCTTTCAAGAGAGAGCTAGATAGGGCTCCTACAGATAGCGGAGTCAGGGGATATGGGGAGAAGGCAGGAACGGGGTACTGATTGTGGATGATCAGCCATGATCACATTGAATGGCGGAGCTGGCTCGAAGGGCCGAATGGACTACTCTTGAACCTGTTGTCAATCGAAGGATGTCCTGGCTCTGGAGAGAGCCCAGAGGAGGTTTACAAGAATGACCCCAGGATCATTCTTGGAGAAGGTCTAAAGAAAGACCCGAAACGTCACCCATTGCTTCTTTGATGCTTTCAAGAGAGAGTTAGATAGGGCTCTTAAAGATAGCGGAGTCAGGGGATATGGGGAGAAGGCAGGAAATGATTGGGGATGGTCAGCCAATAAACAATAGGTGCAGGAGTAGGCCATTCGGCCCTTCGAGCCAGCACCGCCATTCAATGTGATCATGGCTGATCATCCCCAATCAGTACCCCGTTCCTGCCTTCTCCCCATATCCCCTGACTCCACTATCTTTAAGAGCCCTGTCTAGCTCTCTCTCTAACGATCACATTGAATGGCGGTGCTGGCTCGAGGGGCCGAATGGCCAACACCTGCACCTATTGTCTATTGTCTCCAGAGATGTGCGGGAAGGAACTGCAGACGCTGGCTTACACCGAAGAGAGAGAGAGAGAGAATGCTGGAGTAACTCAGCGGGTCAGGCAGCATCTGTGGAAGTAAATGTACAGGCGATGCTTTGGGGGTCGGGAACCTTCTTTAGATGGCCTTTCAGGATGGGACCCTTCTTGATTCTGAAGAAAGAGTCCCCACCCAAAACCCGGCCTGTCGTTTTCCCTCCACCGATGCTGCCTGTGTTTTTTCCCCACAGAGAGTGGTGAGTCTGTGGAATTGTCTGCCTCAGAGGGCGGTGGAGGCCGGTTCTCTGGATACTTTCAAGAGAGAGCTAGATAGGGCTCTTAAAGATAGCGGAGTCAGGGGATATGGGGAGAAGGCAGGAACGGGGTACTGATTGGGGATGATCAGCCATGATCACATTGAATGGCGGTGCTGGCTCGAAGGGCCGAATGGCCTATTGTCTATTGCCTGACCCACTGAGTTTAGTTTTAGTTCAGTTCAGTTACACTTTATTGTCACGTGTACCGAGGTACAGTGAAAAGCTTTTGTTGCGCGCTAACCAGTCAGCGGAAAGACAATACGTGATTACAATCGAGCCGCCCACAGTGTACAGATACAGGGTAAAGGGAATAACGTTTAGTGCAAGGTAAAGTCTGATTAAAGATAGTCCAAGGGTCACCAATGAGGTAGATGGGAGGTCAGGACCGCTCTCTAGTTGGTGAGAGGACGGTTCAGTTGCCTGATAACAGCCGGGAAGAAACTGTCCCTGAATCTGGAGGTGTGTGCGTTCGTTTTCACACTTCTGTACCTCTTGCCCGATGGGAGAGGGGAGAAGAGGGAGTGGCCGGGGGTGAGACTGGTCCGTGATGATGCTGCTGGCCTTGCCGAGGCAGCGTGAGGTGGAGATGGAGTCAGTGGAAGGGAGGTTGGTTTGTGCGACGGTCTGGGCTGCGTCCGCAACTCGCTGCAATTTCTTGCGGGTCTTGGATGGAGCCGTTCCCAAACCGTGCTGTGATAGGTGGGGGGGGGGGGGGGGGGGTGGTTGGGGGCTGGGCGGAGATCAGAGGTCCTTAAGTTGTCCCTTACATTTGCGATTCTTGCGTTACCTCCAATGTTATCATTGGCTGTGTAACTCACATGCACACACACACACGCACACACTCACACTCACACACGCACACGCACACTCACACACACACGCACACACTCTCTCACACACACACAATCACCCATTCTCACGCATACACACTTGCACACACGCGCACACACACTCACACATGCACTCACACACACTCATACACACACACTCACACACACACACACACACACACCCACACACACTCTCACACACACTCATACACACACTCATACACTCACACCCACGTTCACACACACACTCACACCCACGTTCACACACTTACACTCACGCACGCACGAACATGCGGTAGCGTGATCTCGGGTGATCTTTCCGTTCAATATCCAACGTGGGGGGGGGGGGGTGTTTAACATGCCGGCGTGACGTGTGTACCCCGAGGCGTACGGGTTTCAGCCCCTCACGTCTTGTTAATCAGCAAATGATCAGCACTGAGTCAGGTGGAAGAAAAGGTTTTTAATTGTAATTGGGTCCGCACATTGCCAGCACTTATCGCCCATCCTTAAAAGCCCCCTTGAGAAGGGGGGGGGGGGAGAGAACTGCCTTCTGGACCCCCCCACCCCACCCCACCAGTCCTTCTGGTGAAGGTGCCCCCGTGGGAAGAGTTCAGTTCAGTTCAGTTCACTGTCACGTGTACCGAGGTACAGTGAAAAGCTTGTGTTGCGCGCTAACCAGTCAGCGGAGAGACAATACATGATTACAATCGAGCCGTCCGCAGTGAACAGATACAGGGTAAAGGGAATAATGTTTGGTTCAAGGTAAAGCAAGTAAAATCCGATCAAGGATAGTCCGAGGGTCACCAATGAGGTTGATAGGTGGTCAGGACCATAGATTATTAAGGGTTTGGACACGCTAGAGGCAGGAAACGTTCCCAATGTTGGGGGAGTCCAGAACCAGGGGCCACAGTTTAAGAATAAGGAGTAAGCCATTTAGAACGGAAACGAGGAAACACATTTTCACACAGAGAGTTGTGAGTCTGTGGAATTCTCATACTCAGAGGGAGGTGGAGGCCTCAGAGGGAGGTTCTCTGGATACTGTCAAGAGAGAGCTAGACAGGGCTCTTAAAGATAGCGGAGTCAGGGGATACGGGGAGAAGGCAGGAACGGGGTACTGATTGGGGATGACCAGCCATGATCACATTGAATGGCAGTGCTAGCTCGAAGGGCCGAATGGCCTACTCCTGCACCTATTTGTCTATTGTCTATTGACCGCTCTCTGGTTGTGGTAGGCTGGTTCAGTTGCCTGATAACAGCCGGGAAGAAACTGTCCCTGAATCTGGAGGTGTGCGTTTTCACACTTCTGTACCTCTTGCCCGATGGGAGGGGGAGAAGAGGGAGTGGCCGGGAGCGAGACTAGTCCTTGGGATGAATCCCAGGGTACATTGAAACTTCCCGAATAGTGGAAGGCCTGGTTCGAGTGGATGTGGAGAGGATGTTTCCACTGGTGGGAGAGTCTAGGATTAGAGGTCATAGTCTCAGAATTAAAGGATGTAGCTTTAGAAAGGAGATGAAGAGGAATTTCTTTAGCCAGAGGGTGGTGAATCAGTGGAATTCTTTGCCACAGACGGCTGTGGAGGCCAAGTCATCTGGGTAGTTTTAAGGCAGAGATAGATAGATTCTTGATTAGTACGGGTGTCAGAGGTTATGGGGAGAAGGCAGGAGAATGGGGTTAGGAGGGAGGGATAGATCAGCCATGATTGAATGGCGGAGTAGACTTGATGGGCCGAATGGTCAAATCCTGCTCCTATCACTTTAGACAGCGCTGGTGAAGAAACGAGGACGTATATGGTGGCGGGGAACATGTGGGCGGTGGTGTCCCCCTTCCCTTCTCGGTGGGAGCGGTGTGTGCTTGGGACAGGGGTTCGATCCCCACCACGGGTGCTGTCTGCGCGGTGCCTGCACGTTCTCCCCAGCGACAGGGTGGGTTTTCTCTGGGATCTCCGGTTTCCTCCCAAACCCCAAAGACCTGACCCCCCCGTTTGCCAGGTGAATTGGCTTGATATAATTGTAAAAATTGTCCCTAACGTGTGTGGAATAGTGTAAGCCCGGTGGGCACAGACTCGGTGGGCCGAAGGGCCAGGTTTGAACCCGGACCCGGCATTTGATCAGTGCGGGTGTCAGGGGAGTTACGGGGAGAAGGTAGGAGGAGAATGGGGTTAGGAGGGAGAGATAGATCGGCCATGATTGGATGGCGGAGTAGACTTGATGGGCCGCATGGCCTAATTCTACTCCTATCACATGACCTTCAGGAGCCACTTTTGCTCATCGCCTGCATCGCAGACTGTAACACACTCCACGGAGAATATTAACTAACGGGTGCTGGAGTCTTCCTAAGAGACGGCTTGTGGGACATGTTGCCATGGGAACAAGTCCGATCTTCCCGACATATCACTCACTCAACACGATCCAGGTTGTCTGATTGTTGTAAATATTAAAACTAATATGTTTCTCAATAAATTCTGTATTTGTGGTCTATCATCTTTCGTTTTTGGATCTGTTAGCAACGTTACAACATTTTGAGATTTTAAAAATCAAGTCAGCAATTTATCCCATCAGATAAAGCATAAAAATAAGTTTAATTTGACACCTAATTCACTCTCACATCTTCCAGTATTAAAAAAAGTTATGGCCATTTTCATACTCGGAAATTAGCATCTTGTTCCCTATTGCTTTTCCATTGACTTAACTCAAAAGCTGTGATCGAGGACAGTCAAAAGCCCATAGCCTTTTTTTAATATTAAGAGAACTGAATGAAATTTTCAGTTATTATAGATTGAAGCATTCTGAAACAAATATAAAACATCTTACTTGGATGACCTGAAATTAAAGCATATAATTAGTTAATTACCTAATTGTAGCTAATTACAAAATTGACCGTTGTGACGGAAATAGTAATAGAAACATAAAAAATAGGTGCCGGAGGAGGCCATTCGGCCCTTCGAGCCAGCACCGCCATTCATTGTGATCATGGCCGATCGTCCCCTATCAATAACCCGTGCCTGCCTTCTCCCCATATCCCTTGACTCCACTAGCCCCTAGAGCTCTATCTAACTCTCTTTTAAATCCATCCAGTGACTTGGCCTCCACTGCCCTCTGTGGCAGGGAATTCCATAAATTCACAACTCACTGGGTGAAAAAGTTTTTTCTCACCTCAGTCTTAAATGGCTTCCCCTTTATTCTAAGACTGTGGCCCCTGGTTCTGGACTCGCCCAATATTGGGAACATTTTTCCTGCATCTAGCTTGTCCAGTCCTTTTATAATTTTATATGTTTCTATTAGATCCCCCCTCATCCTTCTAAACTCCAGTGAATACAAGCCTAGTCTTTTCAATCTTTCCTCATATGACAGTCCTGCCATCCCAATAAACACCCTGCCTTGAAAATTAAAAAATGTGATATTTTGAAGATCAGAACTTTAATATTATTGTATTATATGCTGTAAGTCCATAACAGAGAGATAAATAAATTACTATTTCTAGCGATAGACCAAGTCTTTATGGAGAAGATCAGTTGCTAGCTGGTAAATTGGCTTATCATAACCAGTAGCATCCTCATACTCCTCAGATTGTAACCAATAAGCAACTCTGTACACTTTGTTTTTCCTCAACTTTTCAATGTTGCCATTGTAAACTACAAGTTTTTGCTCTTTAAACCTCGCATGACATGCCTTTCTGCCCACTACTTTTCAATTAAGAATGTCCTGTAGATTCCATTTCTTAAGAAAAGGATATATTTTTTAACTAGCCTAAGTATCCAAATAACAAACTAATCCCATTCACACAAGAATTCACAATATACAATTATTTTTAAATCTCACTGTCATGAATTTATAGGCCAGATGGAAGGAATTTAATGTTTAATTCCCATAAATTAATCTAGAAACATCCACTATAATCAAAATGTTTATTTTTTTGCACAATACATGGGACTAAAACTGATATTTAGTATAAAAATATCGACTATGGGTAGACAATAACACAAAATATAGACAATTTAGATGCTCTTCTGACATGATTGTCCAAAAAAAAAAGCATTTGAATCATCTTGTGAGTGGGTTTTTCTGGAACGCAATCGATTGGAACGTTGCATTTGCGGTGAATTTGAACCCCATATCGGCAGGAAAAACACTGCCCATTCGTATGGGGCCCAAATCACATTTTTGCAACGTAAAATTAGATTAAAGCCATCCCGAGTTTATATGTAAAATATACGACTTACACGCTGTTTTGTCCCCTTCATGCGATCCGTCACGTTGTAGGCATTTGAGGGCGTTAGAAGTCGCTTTTTATTTTAATCAAATTATTGAATTGTCTCGAGATTAAAAGAAAAATCGGGTACGGAAGACGGATCGATTTTCCTTCAGCAGCTAGGAGCCCGAGGAAGTCCGCCTCCGACCGGGAGGAGAAAATGGCATTTTAATCCCGCCCCCCCCCAAAGGCGCCAAAGTCGCTCACACAGCCAGTGGCAGAACTGCAGCGCCACTGAAGTTTTGTAACATCGCCACTTCTGTTACTCAGAACAGAGCGTTTAGAGTCACGGTGTTTAAGAAGGAACTGCAGATGCTGGAAAAATCAAAGGTAGTCAAAAATGCTGGAGAAACTCAGCGGGTGAGGCAGCATCTATGGAGCAAAGGAATAGGTGACGTTTCGGGTCGAGACCCTTCTTCAGACTGATGTGGGGTGGGGCGGGAAGAAGAAAGGAAGAAGCAGAGACAGTGGGCTGTGGGAGAGCTGGGAAGGGGATAGGAAAGAGGGAGAAAGCAGGGACTACCTGAAATTGGAGAAGTCAATGTTCATACCACTGGGGTGTAAACTACCCAAGCGAAATATGTGATGCTGCTCCTCCAATTTGCGGTAGGCCTCACTCTGGCCATGGAGGAGGCCCAGGACAGAAAGGTCGGATTCGGAATGGGAGGGGGAGTTGAGCCACCGGGAGATCAAGTTGGTTATTGCGAACCGAGCGGAGGTGTTGGTCGAAGCGATCGCCAAGCCTGCGCTTGGTCTCACCGATGTAGAGCAGCTGACATCTAGAGCAGCGGATGCAGTAGATGAGGTTGGAGGAGGTGCAGGTGAACCTCTGCCTCACCTGGAAAGACTGCTTGGGTCCTTGGATGGAGCCAAGGGGGGAGGTAAAGCGACAAGTGTAGCGTTTCTTGCGGTTGCAGGGGCAAGTACCTGGGGAGGGGGTGGTTTACGATAGAACTTTATTAATCCCAGGAGGGAAATTGTGTGTGTGTGTGGATATATATATTATATATATCCACACACACACATATATATATATATAGTTATATATTCATATATAAATATACACTGTTTTGATTTCTCGTTTATAACATTGTTTACAGAAGTACTATGTTTACATATTCTGTTGTGCTGTTGCAAGTAAGGATTTCATTGTTCTAACTGGGACGTGAGAGAATAAAACACTCTTGACTCTTGACTCACTCCGCTAATGTGTGGGATAAAACTAGTGTACAGGTGATCGGTGGTCGGCATGGACTCAGTGGGCCGAAGGGCCTGTTTCCGCACTATGTCTTTAAATTAAACTAAAAACACTAAAACCAGAGGGAGTCTAAAGAAGGGTCTCTACCCGAAACGTCACCCAATTTCTTCTATCCAGAGTTGCTGGCTGCTCCATGGAGTTCCCCCGCACAATTAAAGCATGGAATAGTCTTCACCCTACCATAGTTACCCAACCAGATGCAACCAAATTTAAGGTACCTCTTTTTTCCCCCCCAAGAACCCTCTTTTGCTAAATCAACAGTCAAGAGAGTTTTATTGCCATGCGTCCCAGATAGGACAATGAAATTCTTGCTTGCTGCAGTACAACAGAATATGTAAACATAATACAGAACAGGAGATAAAAAGTTCAGTGTGTTTATATACCATAGACCATATAGGCTGTGGGCCGAGGAGCTTTATTCTAATGTTTCGTGACCCGTCACAGAACTACATGAAATGTTCACATATTGTGTAAAAATATTATATAAATCACCCCTGAAAGTCGTCAAGAACAAGACTTGCACATTTAAAAAAATTAAATTAGAGAAAACCGGAAACATTTTGGGTATTTCTAGTCCAATCAAAGCACGTTTAACATTGAGTTGTACGCCAGTTGCCCAATCACGCACTTTGTTTCAGGCTAGCTGGCAGGGAGCACACAACATGGCTGAGAGGACTTCACTGGAAGGGTCTCGACCCGAAACGTCGCCTATCTCCTTCGCTCCTTAGATGCTGCTGCACCCGCTGAGTTTCTCCAGCCTTTTGTGTACCCTCGATTCTCCAGCATCTGCAGTTCCTTCTTTAACACTTTAGGACTTCACTGATGCCTGTTTTACTGGAGATTCCCATGAAGGTTCTTTCTAGCTCTGTGGAATACATGTTCTTTCTAGTTCTGTGGAATACATGGAAACTTGCAGCAGGGTCATTGAATTTAGTGAGAAAAGCAGTAAGAAGTCTGAAGAATGTGCAGCTAGGTGGATAGAAGTGGAAGAAAATCTTGAAAGCAAAGTTCCTGCTGAGGTGCTGCAACACAAAGTTGAAACCAGTCAAACTTAGTGAATCAACGAACTGCAAGGTAAGATCTGAAGTCTGAATTTATGAAAATTAATCTGTATGCAATTTAATTAATTTAATTGCACCCTTTATAATGTGAACAAATGAGATTTGGAGGCTGTACATTCACTCATTCACTCACTCATTCCCTCACTCATTCCCTCATTCACTCACTCATTCATTCACTCACTCACTCACTCATTCACTCATTCACTCTCATTCACTTCACTCATCATCACTCACTCACACTCACTCACTCACTCACTCACACTCATTCATTCACTCACTCACTCATTCACTCACTCACTCATCACTCATCACTCACTCACTCACTCACTCATTCACTCACTCACACTCATTCACTCACTCACTCATTCACTCACTCATTCATTCACTCTCATTCACTCACTCACTCACTCATTCATTCATTCACTCCACTCACTCACTCACTCACTCACTCATTCACTCACTCACTCACTCACTCACTCATCCACTCGTTCACTCATTCACTCACTCATCCACTCACTCATCCGCTCACTCACTCATCCGCTCACTCACTCATCCACTCACTCACTCACTCATCCACTCACTCATTCACTCATCCACTCACTCATCCGCTCACTCACTCATCCGCTCACTCACTCATCCACTCACTCACTCATCCACTCACTCACTCACTCACTCATTCACTCACTCATTCACTCACTCACTCATCCGCTCACTCACTCATCCACTCACTCACTCATCCACTCACTCATCACTCACCCTCTCACCTCATCACTCACTCATTCACTCACTCATCATCACTCACTCACTCACTCACTCATTCACTCATCATCACTCACTCACTTCACTCACTCATTCACTCACTCATCACTCACTCATTCACTCACTCACTCATTCACTCACTCATTCACTCACTCACTCATTCACTCACTCACTCATTCACTCACTCATTTATGCACTCACTCACTCATCCACTCACTCATCCACACACTCATTCACTCACTCATTCATTCACTCACTCATTCACTCATCCACTCACTCACTCATTCCCTCACTCACTCTCATTCACTCACTCATCCACTCATTCATTCACTCACTCACTCACTCACTCATTTATGCACTCACTCACTCATTCACTCACTCCATTCATTCATGAAATTGAGTGCCTAAACTATCGATAACAAGGTAAAGTAAACATTGTCACTAATGCCAGCTTGTTGTGGTTTAATAAGTGTTTAACATCTAATCTCGGAGCTGCCTGCGACAACTTACCGAGTACAAGTGCTGCGACCGCGGGGCCTATGTACTTAACATAGTGAAGCCGCGGTCTCAATTAAGAAGCGGCCGATTCGCGAGCGCGGAGTGTGTTTGGATCATGTCCGCGGGGGGGGCGGCTGTACATTGTGCCGTCCGCAGCGGCCGTTTCCAGGGAGAAAAACGGAGGAATATTGATTGCACTTTATAGGCTGCCATTGGAGTGAGAAATGGTCAGAAATGCCTGATGTCTATGTAGAAATGAATTGGTGTATGTGAACTTGAACTTGAACTAATTTATCTATGGGAGTAACAGTGTTATTCTCATTAACATTAAGAAGCGGTTGGAATTTTATGAATTGAAGTCCATGCTGACAATGACTATGAGATGGTTTATTTTGTAGCCTCTGCCTGACCCTCCACTTGAACTTGAACTTAAACTAACTTATCAATGCACTTATCAAAACTGATCAAAAGACTTGGAATCTGATGAAGAACATTCAGATGAAGATCAGATGTAATGTAAACAAATAAATTGTGGAAATAAATGATTATATAAAGTCTTATTTTAGTGTCGATCGTTTCACTGTTTATTTGGTCAAATTATTTAAACAATGTGCGAATTATGATAATGGCGTGCTGGTGAATGACAGTGCGACAGTCCTGCGACAGTGCAACATCCACACACACATCCATCCGTACGCACACTTCCATGCATGCACACACATACACACACATACATCCGCACACACACACACACACACACACATGCACACACACATACACCCGCACACACATGCACACATACATCCGCACGCAGACATTCATGTGCATATCCATGCACACACATACATCCACACATACATCCATCCATATATACACGTTTGACAGGTACACACAGACATACACACAAACTACAGATACTCAAACAATGCAACACTTTTAGGGTTATTTTAGTTTAAAGATAATAGCCCTCATTTGCAAAGGCACTATCGGGGGGGGGCTCTAACATAAATATAGGCTAATTGTAGCTTAAAATGAATACTCATCGAGTAAACATCAGAGCATTCGATTCTTGCTCAGGATGTGACATTTACATCAAAAATAAGACAGGTCTCTTACATGTCAGTCCCCCAGCCTGGCACTGCCCCAGTCCCACTATGGCTGTTACCCCCACTCTCCCCACTAGTCGGTGGGGTTCAGTAAAAGGGGGAACCCAGAGGATCTGTCCTGACCCCTTTAATTAGGTAGGTTCATGAGCCCTTAAAACCCAGGACCTCAGCTGCAGTCTCATTACATTTCCTATTAAAGCGACTGGAAGATGCCTTGCAAGACTGTCCCCCATCCTGGCACTGTCCCAATCCCACTATGGCCGTGACCCCCACTCTGCACACTCACCCATTAATTAGGCTGGAGCAGGACCTCTGTGACGGTGTCATTAAAAAAACTCACAATTATATTCATCATATTATTTTTATATAATATAATTATACTTAATTATATATGATTACAGTCATATTTACAAGTCATATATATATATATATATATATAGGTATAATACTGTATAGTTTAAATGGACTGCAACACGGAAATAGGCCACTAGATGCGGCTTACTCTCCAGAACTCATTTTCTAATTAGTTTAATTAATTAATGTGCAACTTTCAGCAGTGACGAGTTATGACATCCTTCTCAATTATATTTTGGTGGAAAATTTCATATAGTTCTGTGACGTGAGTCATATGGAAAATTTCATATAGTTCTGTGACGTGGGTCACAAAAACTGATTTCTAGACATATTTTTGATGCTCGGCCCACAGCTAATATATATGTACACAATAAATAAACAGATGAAATGCAATAGGCTGTTATTGTTCAGTCCTCCACCACCTCCAGTTTAAATTGCATTTAGAATATTTATGGAGGAGCAGGAAACCAAGGAGCCAGAGTTACTCCAGCTCTATGGTCAGGGTGTGATTCTGCGGTGGTTTTCAGCAGTGTGCGAGGTGGCGGGCGGACAGCAATGGCGGCTAGATCTCCCACAATTCAAAGCGAGGGAGAGAGTGCCCAGCGCCGACCAGTTGCCGCGGCGGTGCGCATGTGCGGGGCGGCCGGTGACGTGTAGGGCCGCGGCGGTGCGCATGTGCAGGGCGGCCGGCAGTGCGGGCGGGGGGGGCGGGCGGAGCGGGGGAGGGGGGCAGAGGTGACCGCCAGCTGTCCTGCCTTGGCCGGAGCCCCCCTCCCCTCCCCTCCCCTAGTTGCCCTCAGGTTTAAAGTATAAACAAATAATGCAGATGCTGGTTCACACCAAAGATCCCATAGCGGAGCTAGCGCTATGTCACACACACACACACACACGCACTGTTCCCCCGCCACGTTGACGGCGCGGCGCGGCGACACTGCGCTGCACACGCCACCCGCCAGCCCATCGCGCAGGGGCGGCCCATCCCGCTCCGCTGTGAGCGGCTCTGGCAGCTGGGCGACTGATATTGGCCACCATTCTACATTATCATCTCTCTACAATAAATGATAAGTGAGTGTTTCCGGTCCGGTGGTAAGCCGGCCCCCCCGCCCCCCCGCCCTGTGTAGTGAGTGTTTCCGGTCCGGGCGCCGCTGCTCCCTCCCCGCTGTATTTCCGCTTCCACCGGTAGAGCCGACCATCACCTTCCGCCGCCGCCGCCGTGTCTCTGTTTGTCTCTCTCTCTCTCTCTGTCCGTCTCCCCCCCCTCCCCGCGTGACGTCACCCTCCGCCCCCCTCCTCACCGGCCGCCCCCTCCCCTCCGTGACGTCACCCGCGTCCAGCGCGTCATGCCCCGACAGTGACGTCACAAACCCCCAGTCGCCGTGACGTCACCCCCCCATTGTACCTGTACGTCATCGCCCCCATAGACTCCGTGACGTCACCCCCCCCCCCAGTCTCCGTGACGTCATCCCCCCAGTCTCCGTGACATCACCCCCCCCCCCCGTCTCCGTGACGTCATCCCCCCCAGTCTCCACACATCACGCTCCCCCCCCCCAGTCTCCTGTGACGTCATCCCCCCCATAGTCTCTGTGACATCACCCCCACCCAGTCTCCGCGACATCAATTCCCCCCATAGTCTCCACAACGTCATCGCCCCCAGTCTCCGCGACATCACCCCCCCATTGTACCTGTGACGTCATCCCCCCATAGTCTCCGTGACGTCATCCCCTCCATTGTCTCCGCGACGTCATCCCCCATAGTCTTGTGACGTCTTCCCCCCCCATTGTACCTGTGACCTCATCGCCCACAGTGTCCGTGACGACATCGCCACCGTCAGCGTCATTGCCACCCCCCTCCCCCCCCCCCCCCCCCCCCCCCTCCCCTCCCCCGCCCCGCCGCCAACCCCCCCCTACTCCAGCCGCCCGCCATCGCCGCAACAGCCGCCTGCCCCGGGCCGAGAGGCGCACGTGCTCCACGGCCCCGCTGGTCAGCCCCGGTGCGGGGGGTCAAAGGGCGGGGGGGAGGGCAGGAGGAAAGTGGGCAAGGGGCAGAGGGGAGGGAGCAAAGGTCTTGCAGTGGAGTTGGGGGGAGGGGTCAAGGAGGGAGACGGGCAGTCAAGGAAGGAGGGAAAAGGTCACACTGGTGGATGGGTGGTGGACGGGCAGTCAAGGGAGCAAAGGTCACACAAGGGGGGTCAGGGTCGAGGGGTCACCTTTAGGGCCGCGAACGGGGTCAGCTACAGGTCGAGGGGGAGGGCAGGGGCTACGGGGTCAAAGGTCAGGGGGTGACGGATTGGACGAGGGGTCGGTGGGTTTGTGGTACGTGGTGGCGGCGCAGTCAAGATGGTGGACTGACCTTTCCCCCCCTCTCTCTCTCTCTCTCTCTCTCTCGTTCTCTCCCCTGCACAGAGGACCCGTAACCCCCTGTTTTACGCGGCCCACTTCACCCGGCGGGAGCAGGTGACCTCCGACACCCTCCCCTCCCCGCCCGAGGCCGCCCCTCCCCCGCCGCCGATGGAGGTGGAGGGGGGGGCGGGGGGAGGAGGGGGAGGGGGGGGCAGGATCGGCGACCTGGTGCTGGCCGCCGAACTGATGGAGATGGTCAGTGAGACCGTGAGGCACGTGCAGAATGAGGAGCGCTTCGAGCTGGCCTTCGGCCATGACCACGGAGCCTACGTCATGCCCGACAGCGCGCCCGCCCTGAAGGAAATGGTGAAGGAGCTGCGCGAGAGGTCGCACGCCCAAGGAGGGCGAGTGGCGGCCCTCCAGAATGAGCTGGCCTCCACGCTGGGGACGTACAAAGAGCTGAAGGTGAGGTCGAGGCTTACTATCCTTCGTGGGCCAGGGCAAGGCTCACCGCTTGCTGGGCCACGCCGAGGCTCATCAATAGACAGTAGACAATAGGTGCAGGAGTCGGCCATTCGGCCCTTCGAGCCAGCACCGCCCCATTCAATGTGATCATGGCTGATCATCCCCTATTAGTCTTCTCCCCATAGCCCCTGACTCCGCTATTTTTAAGAGCCCTATCTAGCTCTCTTGAAAGCATCCCGAGAACCGGCCTCCACCGCCCTCTGAGGCAGAGAATTCCACAGACTCACCACTCTCTGTGTGAAAAAGTGTTTCCTCATCTCCGTTCTAAATGGCTTACCCCTTATTCTTAAACTGTGGCCCCTGATTCTGGACTCCATCTCATCCTTCTAAACTCCAGAGTGTCATTCTCTCAGTATATGACAGTCCCGCCATCCCGGGAATTAACCTTGTAAACCTGCGCTGCACTCCCTCAATAGCAAGAATGTCCTTCCTCAAATTAGGTGACCAAAACTGTACACAATACTCCAGGTGTGGTCTCCTCACTAGGGCCCTGTACAACTGCAGAAGGACCTCTTTGCTCCTATACTCAACTCTGCTTGTTATAAAGGCCAACATGCCATTCAATACACATCAGTCCCTGAAAGGCAGCAGGCAGTGAAAGCCAATTTCATGGTCCTGCAGTTGTACAGATTGTAAATTGTCCTCTAGTGTGTGTGTCGGATAGTGTCAGTGAACGGGCGATCGCTGGTCGGTGAGGACTTGGTGGGCTTATTGAAACACATAAGATTATTAAGGGTTTGGGCACGCTAGAGGCAGGAAACATGTTCCAGAACCAAGCGCCACAGTTCAAGAATAAGGGGACAGCCAGTTAGGACTGAGATGAGGAGAAACGTTTTCACCCAGAGAATTGTGAATCTGTGGAATTTTCTGCCACAGAGGGCGGTGGAGGCTGGTTCTCTGGATGTTTTCAAGAGAGAGTTAGATTTTGCTCTTAGAGCTAACGGAATCTAGATATAAATGGAGGGAGCAAGCTACGGGGTACTGATTGTGGATGATCATCCATGATCATATTGGATGGCGGTGCTGGCTCGAAGGGCCGAATGGCCTATTCCTGCACCTATTGTCCATGTAAGAGAGGGAGAGGTCAGGGCAAGGCTCAGCTTTTCATTCAGTTTAGTTCAGAGATACGGCACGGAAACAGGCCCTTTGGCCGACCGAGTTCGTGCCGACCAGCGATCCCCGCACACTAACACTATCCTACACACACACACACACACACACACACTGGGGGACAATTTACAATCTTTACCGAAGCCAATTGACCTACAAACCCGCACGTACGTATTTGGACTGTGGGAGGAAACCGGAGCGCCCGGAGAAAACCCGCGCAGGTCACGAGGAGAGAACGTGCAAACTCCGCACAGACTGCGCCCGGGGTCGGGGTGGAACCTGGCTCTCTGGCGCCGTGAGGCAGCGACTCTGCCGCTGTGTGAGCCAGAGAGAAAGGGAGAGTGGGGATGAAGGTGAAATAATGTGACAGGGAGCGGATGAGGGAGAGGGGGCGAGAGGGAGAGTATCAGGGAGAGAATTTGTCCATTCAATTCACTAATTCTTGCTCCCCTCTTTCACCCCTCTCTCTCCATCTCCATCTCTTCCTTTTCTCTCTCCCCCTCTCCCCCTCCCTCTCCCCCCCTCTCTCTCTCTCTCTTTTTTTTGTCTGTCACTAATTCTCTCCCCTCTCTCTCCCTCTCTCTCTCCGTCACTAATTCTCTTCCCCCTCTCTATCTCTCTGTCCGTCTTTCATTCTCTTTCCCTCTCTCTCTCTCCCCTTCTCCCCTCTCCCTCCCCTCTGTCCCAATTCTCTCTCTCTCCCTCTCCCTGCTACAGGACCGTCACGAGCGAGACTGCGTGCTCCTCTCGCACGACCTGGCGTCGCGGCTGAGCGCTCTGCGGGCGGAGAACGCCTCTCTGCGGCTGGCGGTGGAGGAGGGCAGCCGGCGGGCGCAGCGTGCGGAGGAGCGTGGGGCGGAGGCCGCTCGCACGGTGCTGTCCCTCAGCCGGCAGCTGAGGGAGGGGGCGGGGCGAGCGCGGGAATCTGCCTTCAGCCTCGACCCGCCGGCACAGCCCACCGCCCGCTGGCTCCGGTTCCACACCGGCTTCGAGACGCCCGAGAGGTTCCACGCCTTCCTGCGCTTCCTCACCGCCGACGCCGACCTGTGCGCCGGGAGAATCCGTCCCGAGTCGCCCCGTAACCCCGGCCCGGGGCTGGACTCCCCCGGCTCTCTCTCCCACGCTGACCAGCTGCTCCTGGTCCTCTCCCGACTGCGGCTCGGACTCCTGCTCCAGGACCTGGCCTACCGCTTCCGCGTGTCCGAGACCACGGCGTCACGCGTGTGGCTCAACTGGACACACGTGATGGTGGATAGACTCATGCAGGTGAGCGGTGTTTGCTCTCACTCCTCTCCCCCTTCCTCTCTGCCCCCAACACTCTCTCCCCCTCAACGTCACGCCCCAATGTGTTTTTCTCTGTAAACAGTCACGCCCCTATACTCTCTCCACCCTCTTCCCCTCTATTCCCAACACCCCCCCCCCCCCCCCCCCCCCCCGCAATGTCACGCCCTCTTGTGTTTTCCAATGTAAACCGTCAGGTCCCATTCCGTTTTCCCATGTAAACAGTCACGTACCAATACTCTCTCTCCTCCCCTCCCTCCTACCTATTCCCAACATTCTCTCTCCCCCTCAATGTCACGTCCCATTGTATTTTCCAACGTAAACCATCACGCCACATTATATTTTCCAATGTAAACCGTCCATATGTAGTTACGTCCGATTTTATTTTCGTATGTAAACAGTGCCGCTCCATTGTATTATATATAAACTGTCGCAGGTCCATAGTATTTTTTTCTATATAAAGTGATGTCCCATTCTATTTTCCTATGTAGACAACCACAGCCCATTTTGTTTTCCTATGTAAACAGTCATGCCCCATTTCATTTTCCTATTTAAACAGTCACGCCTCATTTCATTTTCCTATGTAAACAGTCATGCCTCATTTCATTTTCCTATGTAAACAGTCATGCCTCATTTCATTTTCCTATGTAAACAGTCATGCCTCATTTCATTTTCCTATTTAAACAGTCACGCCCCATTTCATTTTCCTATTTAAACAGTCACGCCCCATTTTGTTTTCCTATGTAAACAGTCACGCCCCATTTCATTTTCCTATTTAAACAGTCACGCCCCATTTTGTTTTCCTATGTAAACAGTCACGCCTCATTTCATTTTCCTATGTAAACAGTCACGCCCCATTTCATTTTCCTATGTAAACAGTCACGCCCCATTTCATTTTCCTATGTAAACAGTCACGCCCCATTTTGTTTTCCTATGTAAACAGTCACGCCCCATTTCATTTTCCTATGTAAACAGTCACGCCCCATTTTGTTTTCCTATGTGAGCAGTCACGCCTCATTTTGTTTTCCTATGTGAACAGTCACGCCTCATTTCATTTTCCTATGTAAACAGTCACGCCTCATTTCATTTTCCTATGTAAACAGTCACGCCCCATTTCATTTTCCTATTTAAACAGTCACGCCCCATTTCATTTTCCTATGTAAACAGTCACGCCCCATTTTGTTTTCCTATGTGAACAGTCACGCCCCATGCCGTTGCAGATCCCGGTGGTGTGCAGCCCCAAATACCTGGACGCCTTCGAGCCCAAGCGGGCGGTGCTGCACCGGGGAGCCACCCTGACCGTCCTCGAGTGCACCGACCTCTTCTTCGAGGTGCAGACCAAGGAGCGGCCGCGGCTGGGCGCCGGGCAGCCGTACCGCGCCCACTACGTGCGCCGGGGCTACGCCGTGGCCGCCCCCTCCGGCTACATGACCTTCGCCTCCAGCCTGGGCTTCGGGCTGAGGGCGCGCAGCGACGCGCGGGGGGTCCTGGTGGAGGAGGAGGAGGGGGAGGAGGGGGGAGGGGGAGAGGCGGGGGGGAAGGGGCCCAGGCTGCCGGACTTCCTGCTGGAGGGGGAACCCTCGGTGGAACAGCTGTCCATGTCCAGGGAGGTCCTGAGCATCCGGAGTCACACGGATAAAGTCCTCAACTTCCGATTCCTGAAGGGTGTTTATCCGCGGACGATGGAGGAACAAGTGGATCGGGCCTGGATCATCTGTTCTTATTTGGCCTGTATCCTCAATGACCCCATGGGGCTACGGTAGAGGGGAGAGAGAGGGAGGGGGAGGGGAAGAGGGGTGGGTGTGTGCGAGAGAGAGAGTGAGTGTGAGGGGAGAGAGAGAGGGAGAGTGAGTGTGAGGGGGAGAGAGAGGAGGGAGAGAGAGAGAGAGGGAGGGGGAGTGTGAGAGAGGGAGGGGGAGAGAGAGGGGGGAGTGAGTGAGGAGAGAGGGGAAGGTGTGTGAGAGGGGAGAGAGAGAGTGCGTGAGAGAGAGGGGAGTGGGAGGGGGAAGAGAGATAGAGGGAGGGAGAGAGAGAGGAGAGGGAGGGGGAGAGAGAGATAGAGGGAGGAGAGTGGAGAGAGAGGGGGGAGATAGAGAGAGACAGGGAGAGAGGAGAGAGAGAGGGGAGAGAATGTCGGTGTGGGAGGGCGGAGAGAGTGCTCTCTGGGGGAAATATCACGAGGGGGGGAGATAGGGAGCGTACACAGCTCACACTTATTTACTATTAAAGAGTTTTCATTAAACGATAAAAATGCCAGCGCCTTGTCTTGTTTCTCCTTTCACCGGGAGAGTTTAGTTTAGAGATAGTGTGGAAACAGGCCCTTCGGCCCACCGAGTCCGTGCCAACCTGTAATCGCCTGTTCACACACTAGTTAGAAACATGGCTGATCATCCCCAATCAGTACCCCGTTCCTGCCTTCTCCCCATATCCCCTGACTCTGCTATCTTTAAGAGCCTATCTAGCTCTCTCTTGAAGGCATCCAGAGAACCGGCCTCCACCGCCCTCTGAGGCGGAGAATCCCACAGACTCATAACTCTCTGGGTGGGAAAGTTTCTCCTCATCTCAGTCCTAAATGGCCACTGATTCACAACTCTATGGGTGGAAAAGTTCCTCGGAGATTCGGCATGTCAAGGAGGGCTCTCTCGAACTTCTACAGGTGCACAGTAAAGAGCTTGCTGACCGGTTGCATCGTGGCTTGGTTCAGCAACCCGAGCGTCCAGGAGCGGAAAAGACTACAAAAAGTTCTGACCACTGCCCAGTCCATCATCGGCTCTGACCTCCCTTCCATCGAGGGGATCTATCGCAGTCGCTGCCTCAAAAAGGCTGGCAGCATCATCAAGGACCCACACCATCCTGGCCACACACTCATCTCCCCGCTGCCATCGGGTGGAAGGTACAGCAGCCTGAAGACTGCAACGTCCAGGTTCAGGAACAGCTCCTTCCCCACAGCCATCAGGCTATTACACACAATATTAAATAAACTCTGCACTGCAACAGACTAGTATTATCAATGTTTAAGAAAGAACTGCAGATGCTGGAAAAATCAAAGGTGGACAAAAATGCTGGAGGAACTCAGCGGGTGAGGCAGCATCTACGGAGCGAAGGAATAGGTGACGTTTCGGGTCGAGACCCTTCTTCAGACTGATGTGGGGGTGGGGGGGGGGGGGACGGGAAGAAGAAAGGAAGAGGTGGAGACAGTGGGCTGAGGGAGAGCTGGGAAGGGGAGGAGAAAGCAGGGACTACCTGAAATTGGAGAAGTTAATGTTAATTGGAGAAGTTCATACCACTACCCAAGCAAAATATGAGGTGCTGCTCCTCCAATTGGGTTTAGGATTGGGAATGGGAGGGGAAGTTGAAGTGCTGAGCCACCGGGAGATCGGGTTGGTTATTGCGGACCGAGCGGAGGTGTTGGGCGAAGCGATCGCCGAGCCTGCGCTTGGTCTCACCGATGTAGAGCAGCTGACACCTAGAGCAGCGGATGCAGTAGATGAGGTTGGAGGAGGTGCAGGTGAACCTCTGCCTCACCTGGAAAGACTGCTTGGGTCCTTGGATGGAGTCAAGGGGGGGGGAGGTAAAGCGACAAGTGTAGCATTTCTCTACCCCCTCTCTCTCTGCCCCCCTCCCTCTCTGCCCCCTCCCTCTCCCCCCCCCTCTCCCTCTCTCTACCCCCCTACCCCGCTCTACCCCCCTCCCCCTCTCTACCCCCTCTTTCTCTCTCTTTACCCTCTCTCCCACTCAGCCCCCCTCCCGTAGGTTTACAAGTTAATTCCCAGGATGGCGGGACTGTCATATGCTGAGAGAATGGAGCGGCTGGGCCAATGTACTCTGGAGTTTCATTGTGATCATGGCTGATCGTCCCCAATCAATAACCCATGCCTGCCTTCTCCCCATATCCCTTGACTCCACTAGCCCCCAGAGCTCTATCCAACTCTCTCTTAAATCCATCCAGTGACTTGGCTTCCACTGTGGCAGGGAATTCCACAATTTCTCTGGGGGAAAAAGTGTTTTCTCACCTCAGTCTTAAATGACCTCCCCTTTATTCTAAGACTGTGTGGCCCCTGGTTCTGGACTCGCCCAACATTGGGAACATTTTTCCTGCATCTAGCTTGTCCAGTCCTTTTATAATTTTATATGTTTCTATAAGACTCCCCCCCTCATCCTTCTAAACTCCAGTCAATACAAGCCTAATCTTTTCAATCTTTCCTCATATGACAGTCCCGCCATCCCGGGGATCAATCTCGTGAACCTACGCAGCACCGCCTCAATCACAAGGATGTCCTTCCTCAAATTAGGAGACCAAATCTGGTGCACAATACTGCAGAATACTCTAAGAATAAAGGGGAGGTGATCTATAGTCGTAAAGATCACCGAGATAAAAATGACTTCACTTTACGATGCTATTTGACTGTGAAATGGGCCGCAGACTGTGGTTTAAAATCATTCGGAGCCATGTTTGCAAGGCAGGAACTGGTGATGTGGGGGCTATTGGCAATAATACTGGCGGTGTGTGCAGCATGAAGGCAGAAGGGCAAGGGCAAGGGTGCAGAGGAAGGCCAAGAAGAGGTCTCAGTGGGCGAAGCCCCTCTTCCAACGGAGATGCAGCTCGGGACAATACGAGAACCTGATCAATGCACTGCATGAAGAGGACTTGTAAAAACTTTACCCATATACACCCCGAGCTGCTTCAGGAGCTGAAGACAAAGGTGGGCCCTCTGCTGAAAAAAAAGGAGACCTCCATGAGGAAGCCACGGGACCCAGGCCTGCGCCTGGCCATCGCCCTTCGCTACCTGGCGTTGGGAGACTCGTACATCTCCCGCATCTTCCTTGTGGCCCACAACACCATCAGCAGGGTTGTGCGAGAGACCTGTCAGGCCATCATTCAGGTTTGTGAAGATGGAGTCATGGACTGCCCTAGTACACCGGACGAGTGGAAGAGAGTGGCGCTGGGCTTTGGTACCAGATGGAACCTCCAGCACGCATGTGGGGCCGTGGACGGCAAGCATGTGGCCATCAGGTGTCCACCCAAGGGAGGGTGAATCTACGTCAACTACAAGAAGTTCCATTCCATCGGACTCCAGGCTGGGGTGGATGCGAACTACAGCTTCCTGTTTGTGGATGTGGCCACACCTGGCAGTGGTGCAGATGGTGGGATCTGGAGAGAGACCTCCTTTGGGCAAGCACTGGAAGAAGGAAGAGCAGGCCTTCCTGACCCAGAACCTCTGCCGGGAGAAGACCACCCTGACAT
This sequence comes from Okamejei kenojei, assembly GCA_035221665.1. NCBI lineage: Eukaryota > Metazoa > Chordata > Chondrichthyes > Rajiformes > Rajidae > Okamejei > Okamejei kenojei. The sequence continues at coordinate 18,003,721 of CM069136.1, read as the reverse complement.
CCTCTACGCACTGGTTGGTGACGACGCCTTCGCACTCAGGCCATGGATAGTGAAGCCATACCCTCACCGGCGTACGACAAGGGAGCAGAGGATCTTCAACTACAGGCTGTCCGGGGCTAGAGGGCGGTGGAAAAGGCCTTTGGCCTCCTCGCCAGCAGATTCCAATGCTTGCTACTACGATGGAGCAGGAGCCCAAGGATGTGGAGACCATTGTCTACGCAGCATGTGCCCTCCACAACCTGCTCCGCAGCAGCAGCAGCAGCAGCAGCAGCCGTGGAGGAGGGTGATCGCGTGGACAACCAGACAGGAAACATCACAGCCGGTGCATGGAGAACTGGAGTACAGGCACCACCGATGGCGCCACGGCAGCGATTGCCGGGAAACACCGGCAGGAAGGTTGCCAAGGAGCAGAGAGACCATCTCTGCTCTTACTACAACTCACAGCCGGCCGGTGTGCCGTGGCAGGACGACAGCAAACACCACACACACCACAAACTGAAGCTCACCACTCCGGGAGGGGAGCCCACTGTAGACCACAAGATAAGTCCCTTTTCAGGGACATTCACTTCCTGCCAAAATAGTTTAATTTTAAGTGAAGTGGACTTCTTGAATTTGGGTTTCTCATTAAGTTAAAAAAACATTTTTTTGTAAATATCTGTTCTAAATGCAGCACTTTGCTTGCCTTTCTTGGTTTGATTAATGGAAATATACTTTTTAAAAATTCTTTTAAAAGCAGTGCTTGTTTCATATTTTTCTTCAAAACATCTACAGATTCCTCCTGAAAATGCAGAGCACGGCTTGTTTAATTGTTGCATTCATTGCTTGCGTTTTATTGGTTAGATTAATCAAAAAATATACAAATAATATGATTTTAAAAATAGTGCGTTGCTTGTGTGTTCCTTTTATTTTTAGATTCATCAAAATGTATAAAAATGTTCTTTAAAATTCAGTGCATTGCGTGTTCTAGTGTTAGATTTATCGAAATGTATAAAATTAAATGTAGTGTATTTGAAGTGCTTGTCCCACTTTCACGACCTAATACACAAACTTTTATACTCGTGGACATTTTGCATCAGGCTACCAAAGTAAGAAACATATAAACATATAAGATTATTAAGGGTTTGGACACGCTAGAGGCAGGAAACATGTTCCCCATGTTGGGGGAGTCCAGAACCAGGGGCCACAGTTTAAGAATGAGGGGTAAGCCATTTAGAACGGAGACGAGGAAACACTTTTTCTCACAGAGAGTTGTGAGTCTGTGGAATTCTCTGCCTCAGGTGGAGGCAAGTTCTCTGGATGCTTTCAAGAGAGAGCTAGATAGGGCTCTTAAAGATAGTGGAGTCAGGGGATATGGGGAGAAGGCAGGAACTGGGTACTGATTGGGGATGATCAGCCATGATCACATTGAATGGCGGTGCTGGCTCGAAGGGCCGAATGGCCTACTCCTGCACCTATTGTCGACTGTCTATAAATGAAATATGAGATATGTGATGACCTGAGGGTCTACTATGAACAAGAATGATATTCAGACGTCAATTTGAGGTTACAGTGTCAGGGATTTCCTGTATTGGTAAATGAAACACACAAAAGTCTTATAAACAAACGCATCTTGACAACAACATACTATGGCGCATAATAACATTTTATGGCCTGATAAAATGTTACATTTTCAATAACAGATCTTTAAAGAATCGTCACTTTACTGAAATAAAAGTTGGATTCATTCATCTTTAGGTTAGAAAGAACATACAACGTCCTAAGAAAAAGTCCTTTTTAAAAAAAGTTTTCTCTTTGCATTAAATGTGAGATTGTCTACGATGGATCGTTAAAGTAACATCACTTTGACAACAATAAAAGCAGCAAATGTTTACATCACAAAGACTAAAAAACACAATGCACTTGTGTTTAAGAAGGAACTGCCGGAAAATCGAAGGTAGACAAAAGTGCTGGAGAAACTCAGCGGGTGCAGCAGCATCTATGGAGCGAAGGAAATAGGCAACGTTTCGGCCCGAAACCCAAAGGGTTTCGGGCCGAAACGTTGCCTATTTCCTTGAAGGGTTTCGGGCCCAAAACATTGCCTTTTTCCTCCAGTCTGAAGAAGGGTTTCGGCCCGAAATGTCGCCTATCTCCTTCGCTCCATAGATGCTGCCGTACCCGCTGAGTTTCTCCAGCGCTTTTGCCTGCCTGTAAACCTTAACACCAGTGCAATAGGATCAAAGTCATTCACAATTCACATTGACAGTGAGGAATAACTAACGTCCCCCTTGCTTGGTGTGTTTTACCCCCCCGTGGTTAGTGGTGCCTGTCTGCTTTCTTAAAGTCACTCAACATTGTACCTCCCAATCCACAAAGAGTTTTTTTTTTACAAAAAATTTAAATAAACCTAAATAAAGTTCAAAACCTCAGGATATATCCATATCATTTTATTTTTATATCATTTTATTCGTTCCTTCTCATGCTCTACATCTTTGTGGGCTCTTTATCTCTACTTTCTCACGAACCACCAATACCACTACCTTACCTAACTTTCTCTCTCCTTGTCTTGCTTCTGCTATTTTTCTACTATTAAATTTAAAAACAAGAAATTGTACATGAAATGTATGATGTTATTGTTGGACAATACTACTGTGCATGACTTCTAATAAAAATATATATTTATAAAATTAAAAAAAAGATTACATCCATAAAACTTCAAACAAATAACTTGTGTAATAGGATGAACGTAATTAACAATCGACATTAACATAGCCCTTAACATCAAAGACAATTGCAATTGTCCCCCCCCCCCCCCCCCCCCCCCCGGTCTGTGTTGTTATCCTCCCGTGCTAACGGTGCCTGTCTGTGTCTTTCATGGATATTGTCCTCTAGTCAAGTCAAGTCAAGTCAAGGATTGTCATGCGTTCAGTTCAGTTCAGTTCACATTTTCTTCAAACGTTATTGAAGAGATTGCAGAACCATTAAACTCATATCTCTAACTTGTCTTTTCAATCCGGTAACATTTTCGAACAAAATGAAAATAGCAAAAGTAATACCATTATATAAAACTGGGGATAGACACCATTTCACAAATTATAGGCCTGTTTCTTAATGCCCCTGTCCCACTTAGGAAACCTGAACGGAAACCTCTGGAGACTTTGCGCCCCACCCAAGTTTTCCGTGCCGTTACCGGAGGTTCCCAGAGGTTCCTGGAGGTTTTTGTCAGTCTCCCTAATGGTCGAAAGTGGTTCCCCGAGGTTCCACTTTCGACCATTAGGGAGACTGACAAAAACCTCCGGGAACCTCCGGGAAGAAATTGCAGAACCATTAACTCATATCTCTAAATGGTCTTTTCAATCCGGTACAATTTCCAAACAAAATGAAAATAGCAAAAGTAATACCATTATATAAAACTGGGGACAGACACCAGTTCACAAATTACAGGCCTGTTTCTTTACTCTCCCAATTCTCCAAGATCCTTGGAAAACCTTTTACTTGATAATGTCATTGAAAAACATAAGCTTTTGGTCGACAGTCAATATGGATTCCGGACAGCCAGATCGACATCTATGGCACTAATGGAACTAATCGAGGAAATCGCAAATTGCATGGATAATAAAAAGCTTGCAGTGGGAATATTCGTAGACTTTAAAAAAGCATTTGATATTGTAAATCACGACATTTTACTCATGAAACTGGATAGGTATGGCGTCAGAGGGGTTGGATGGGATTGGGTGAGAAGCTATTTAAGAAACAGGCAACAATTTGTAGAAATAGGTGAACATAAATCAACTTACATGAACATAACCTGTGGAGTACCTCAAGGGTCTAAAGCTTTTCATAATATACATTAAGGACATATGCAGAGTATCAAATACACTGACATTGATTGTATTTGCCGACGATACGAATATTTTTTGATCCGGTGACAAATTGAAGCAGCTTTTGGAGGTCATCACATCAGAAATGAATAAATTAAAACTGGATAAATTGGTTTGATGTCAACAAATTGTCTCTAAATTTAAGCAAAACAAAGATGATGCTATTTGGAAAACATAAAACAAACCCTCAAGTGCAATTGAAAATAGGTAACATAAGTATAGAAAGAGTATATGAAAATACATGTCTTGGTGTGATCTTAGACCACAAAATCTGCTGGAAACCACATATAAACCACGTCAAGCAAACTGGCAAAGTCTATAGCTTTGAACATAGCTTGAACATTGAATTTTCTCAATTCTGTTAAACCTTGCTGTCCCCTCCCCTTCCCACCTCTCCCTCATCCCTCGGGCCCTGGCATTCCCTCTCTCTCTATCTCCCTCCCCCACCCTAGTCGCACTAGCTTCTCATTTTCACACCACAAACAGCTTACAATGGCTTGTTCCCTTTAACATCGATACTTTTTTGCCTATCTTTCATTCATTGTTCTTTATCTCTCCACATCACCGTCTATATCTCTCGTTTCCCTGATCCCTGACCAGTCTGAAGAAGGGTCTTGACCCGAAACGTCGCCTATCTCCTTCGCTCCTTAGATGCTGCTGCACCCGCTGAGTTTCTCCAGCCTTTTGTGTAACCCAAAATCTATAGCAATATTGGGAAAATCAAGACACATGCTGGACCGCACATCATTACATACTCTGTATAATACACTCACATTGCCGTATCTGAGTTACTATGTGGAGATATTTTTTGCTTAAATTTAGAGACAATTTGTTGATATCAAACCAATTTATCGAGTTTTAATTTATTCATTTCTGATGTGATGACCTCCAAAAGCGACCATTAGGGAGACTGACAAAAACCTCCGGGAACCGCACGGAAATGTCGGAAATGGGGCGCAAAGCCTCCAGAGGTTTCCGTTCAGGCTTCCTAAGTGGGACAGGGGCATTAAGAAACAGGCCTGTAATTTGTGAAAAGGTGTCTATCCCTAGTTTTATATAATGATATTACTTTTGCTATTTTCATTTTGTTCGAAAATGTTACCGGATTGAAAAGACAAGTTACAGATATGAGTTAATGGTTCTGCAATTTCTTCAAAAACGTTTGAAGAAAATGTGAGCTGAACTGAACTGAACGCATGACTTCAATAACTTCTCTTTTGACTCCTCCCATTTCCTCCAAACACAAGGCGTAGCTATGGGCACACGCATGGGCCCCAGCTACGCTTGCCTCTTTGTCGGGTACGTCGAACAATCCTTGTTCTCGGCGTACCAGGGCCCCATCCCCGACCTCTACCTCCGTTACATCTTTGGTGTCACCTCCTGCACCCACACACAACTGACTGACTTCATCCATTTCACCACCAACTTCCATCCGGCACTCAAATACACTTGGACCATTTCCGACATTTCCCTACCATTCCTTGACCTCACCATCTCTATTGCAGGTGATACACTCCTGACCGACATCCACTACAAACCAACTGACTCCCACAGCTACCTGGACTACTCTTCCTCCCACCCTGCTTCCTGTAAGGACTCCATCCCCTATTCCCAATTCCTCCGTCTACGCCGCATCTGCTCCCAGGATGAGGTGTTCCACACCAGGTCGTCACAAATGTCCTCATTCTTCAGAGAACGGGGATTCCCCTCCCCCACTATAGATGAGGCTCGCACCAGGGTCTCCTCCATACCCCACAACACTGCCCTCTCTCCCCATTCCCCCATTCGCAACAAGGGCAGAGTCCCCCTGGTCCTCACCTTTCACCCCACCAGCCGGCAAATACAACACATAGTCCTCCGCCAGTTTCGCCACCTCCAACGTGACCCCTCCACTCGCCACATCTTCCCATCTCCCCCCGTCTGCCTTCCGCAAAGACCGCTCCCTCCGTAACTCCCTTGTCAATTCTTCCCTTCCCTCCCGCTCCACCCCTTCCCCGGGCACTTTCCCTTGCAACCGCAAGAAATGCTACACTTGTCCCTTCACCTCCCCCCTCCACTCCTTTCAGGGACCCAAGCAGTCCTTCCAGGTCCGACAGAGGTTCACCTGCACCTCCTCCAACCTCATCTACTGCATCCGCTGCTCCAGATGCCAGATGAACTATATCGGTGAGACCAAGCGGAGGCTTGGCGATTGTTTCGCCGAACACCTCCGCTCGGTCCGCAATAACCAACCCGACCTCCCGGTGGCTCAGCACTTCAACTCCCCTCCCATTCCGTATCCGACCTCTCGGTCCTGAGCCTCCTCCACGGCCAGAGTGAGCAACACCGCAAGTTGGAGGAACAGCACCTCATATTCCGCTTGGGGAGTCTGCATCCTCTGGGCTTGAACATTGAATTTTCTCAATTCTGTTAACCCTTGCTGTCTCCTCCCCTTCCCACCTCTCCTTCAGCCCTCGGACCCTGGCATTCCCTCTCTCTCTCTCTCTCTATCTCTTCCCCACCCTAGTCGCACTAGCTTCTCATTTTCACACCACAAACAGCTTACAATGGCCTGTTTCCTTTATCATCGATACTTTTTTGCATATCTTTCATTCATTGTTCTTTATCTCTCCACATCACCGTCTATAATTTCTCGTTTCCAATTTCCGGTGGCGCTATGGAGGGCTAGAGGGTAACGCCAGCCAGCTCCTCGTAAAAAACAGCGAAAAATCAGGGAGAAACCGACCTACCTGCTGCCTGCTATCTCTGCACCGATTGCTGTGAGTGACGTCATCAGGCGCGCGACTTACTATGTCTACACAGCGCAGCCCACCGATAAACCGAAAAGTCGGGCTACCAGGCTGAAACCGGGGGAAGGCCCGGCTGAAGCCTCAGGCTCAGGTAGGATGTTATCCCAAGAAGATGTGTCGAAAAAAACGATGAAAAAAATCGGAAGGTGAAGAACTTAAAACTTTTATTGCATGTGAAATTGCTGGTTTAAGGGAAGAAATAAAGCTGATGAAAGTTGGTGAAGAAATTAAAAAAATCAAGGAGGAAATGAAGGACTTAAAGCTTGAAATTAATACCACGACTAAGAATACATCGGATGAATTGAAGAAAGAAATTGCAGAAATATTGATTGGTCTGACAAAGGAGACGGATGATAAAATCAAAAATGTGAAAACTGATTTTGAAGAAAGGCTGAATCCTGTGGAACAGACACTGAACCAACAGACTGTTGTCATAAAAGGTCTTGAAGAACTAGCCGAAACAAGCGCTCAGACTGCAGCAAAGGTTATCACAGAAAATCAACGTCTAACTGAATTACTGGGCAAAATAACCGAGAAATGTACTGAATTGGAAGGTCGCCAGAGAAGACAGAACCTAAGAATTGCGGGTCTTCCAGAAGGGGAAGAGAAAGATCAAGATCCCCGAGAATTCACTGCAAATTTACTGCAGAAAGTTTTATCTCTGGAACAAAAGCCTTTACTAGCCCGAGCGCATAGAGTGATGAGACGCCAGACAAGACCAAACGCTCCCCCAAGACAAATGATAATAAAAGTACAGTACAACCACGTCTTGGAGGAGATAATGCAAAACATATCAAGAAACAGAAGTCTTGCATTTGAAGGACACAGGATCAGCATTTATCGAGACTACCCAGCAGAGGTCTCCAGGAAACGAAAAGCGTTTAATGAGACTAAAAGTATCTTGAGGGAAGTGGAGAATTTGAAATATGGTCTGAGCTATCCAGCCACCCTAAGAGTCACGTACAACAAGAAGGAACATTTTTTCACCAATCCTGTGGAAGCACTGGACTTTGCTCAGAAGATTAAGGCTTGAGAGGATGCTTGATCCCTCACCATTGAATAAACTGGAGAGTAGATGGAGCTGGAGAAAGATGTGGATCGGAACTCTCCATGGATAATAATAATTAGTATAACTGCACTACTAATACAAATAACTAATAAATGCTAAAATTATACCGTGGTATCTTTACTAATCAGAGTTAATAATTATCACTAATGACTAATACTTACTTATAATGGAATGATTAGAGTCAAATATAAAGTTTGATTTCATTTGCCCTCTTTGGAAACCTTCTTTCTTTTTTACTAGTAATTTTCATTTTTATTTTCTTTTTTCCTTTCTTTTCGTTTTTTTTAATTAGATTTTCAAACAAGTTTTAAATATATGTATCCTCACATTTCCGACTATTGGAACCCGAATAATTTAAAATTTAATATCCCCGGTAAAATACTGCTATGGAATAAAAATTCCAAGAAACCAAGGAGCTGGTTAAGTTCGCAACATCAACTACGGAAGTCGGTAGATGGTTAGCCATGTTAGTATGGCTAGCACTAACTACACTAATACTAGATGTAGTTTTTTCCTTCTTTGTGCACAATACTAATTTCTTAACCTATCCTCTTTTCTTCTCTATTATAATCTATCATTATTATTTTCAGCTTGAATGGTTACAAATTGGATCAAAGGAGATATACACGTGAGAGACATTCAAGGGTCTTAAAATTCGTCTATTCGGAGTTCGGGTGTAAGGTCGGGTCTGTCGAACTGAACCATTGGCTCTATTATAGACCCCCATAGACAAAAGATGCAAGATTTAAAAATGAATATGGGGAATGAAGGAATAACGTTTTGCAGCTGGAACGTTAAAGGTATTAATGAACCAATTAAGAGAGGTAAAATATTAGCATATTTGAAAGCAATTAAATTTGGTAGTGCTAGACCTCCATTTATTTTTGATTTACATAAATATTTTTTATTTATTCTATGGCTCTTATAATCCCAAATGAAGTTAGTGACTAGGGAGTCCACCTTTTAAAGACATTTTTTAGGGAGATATATCGGAATTAATTGGAAAAGGTATAATAATTGTGGAAGAAAAACCATTTTTATTATATTAATTTTACCTAACATTGAAATAGGTAAAGTTTTCCAATATAAGATATTCTTATTTAATTTATTTAATAATGGTGGGAAATTAGATTTAAATAATGAGTCAAATCTTTTTGTTACGAAAATTCCAAGATATTTAATTTTTCATTTGTTATCTTAAAAGGGAATTGTTGTAATATGTGTAAGTTATTTACCGTTATTGGCATAAGTTCACTTTTATTCCAATTGATACTATATCCTGAGTAGGATCCAAATTCAGTTATTAATTTTAACAAATTTCGAATACTAGTTTCTGGTTTTGTGATGTAAAGTAATACATCATCCGCATATAAAGAAATTTATTTTTAGTGTCTCTAGTATCGTATCCATATATTTCCGGATGTGATCTCACCCTCTGAGCTAGCGGTTCTATTGCCAGTGCAAACAGTAAAGGGCAACCTTGTCTACAACCTCGAGATAGATTGAATTTAGGTGATAACATTCGATTTGTTATTATTCTAGCTGTCGGATTTGTATATAGCAATTTGATCCAGGTAATAAACTTTTCTCCCAGTTTGAAAGCTTCCATAACCGAGAACAAATAAGGCCATTCCACTTGATCGAAGGCTTCCTCTGCATCTAATGAAATAACTACTAGATCTTTATTAATACCTCTTTTCGAGTATATAATATTAAATAACCGTCTCAAATTATATGAAGAGTATCGTTTGGTATAAATCCTGTTTGATATCGGAATGAAATAATTTATTAACAACTGAGCTTAACCTTTGTGCTAATATTTTAGTTAATATCTTTTGATCAGTATTTAAAAGAGCTATTGCTCTAAATGACCCTGCTTCATCCAAGTCTTTGTTTATTTTAGGTAAAAGTGTTATAGTAGATTCATTTAGTGTTTCTGGTAGTTTTTGCTGTGTATATATGTTCATATAATGATTTCAGACGTGGTACAATCTGATCATAGAATATTTTATAAAATTCCGAGCCAATGCCATCTGGGTCCCGGTGTTTTAACCATTTTTTAATGATCTGATTGATTCTTGGATTTCTTTTATCGAGATATCAGCATTCAGTAACTCTATATTTTGTAAATCCAACCCTTTCAGGTTACATTTTTTTTTAATGCTTCTATTCCTATTTTATTTTCTGTTGTTTTAGCAGTGTATAAGTTTTTATAATATTGCATAAATCTTTCATTAATATCTTTAGGTTGTGTTAACAATTCGCCATTATGTGATTTAATCCTATGGATTATTTTTTCAGCTTCCATTTTCCTTAGTTGGCGAGCCAATAATTTTTTGAGGTTCATCACCAAATTCAAACTGTAATTGTTTAGTATGTTGATAAAGTTTAACAACTTGATCTGTATATATTTTATTTAATTTATATTTCAATGCTGCGATTTATTATGTAGTATGTAGTTGGATTCACTGCATTCTGTATATCTAATTGTTTAATCTCCTTTTCCAAATCTTGTTGAACCTTACGATTCTTTTTATTATAAAATGCTTGGGAGGAAATCATGATTCCCCGGAGGTATGCTTTAAATGTTTCCCATAATAAGGAACAAGATATTTCCGGTTTATCATTTATTTCGAAAAAAATCTTAATTTGTTCTGTGATATATTCCTGAGTAATTTTATTTTCTAAAATTTGTGGGTTAAATCTCCACTGTTCTGATTTTTGTATTTTACCATTTATTTTGATCTTAAATGTTAATGGTGCATGATCTGAAATTATAATATTATGATATTTGGATTTATAATATAATTTTAAAATAGTGCGTTGCTTGTGTGTTCCTTTTATTTTTAGATTCATCAAAATGGTATCAAAATATTCTTTAAACTTCAGTGCATTGCTTGTTCTAGTGTTAGATTCATCGATATGTATAAAATTAATGTACTTTTAAATGCAGTGTATTTGAAGTGCTTGTGTCCGTTTTCTTCATCAAAATAAATGTGAAAAGTCAAACTTTAAATGCAGTGTGTTCCTTCCTTGCGTTTGTGTGTGTTTCATTGATCTAAATGTTGGGGAGTCCAGATCCAGGGGCCACAGTTTAAGAATAAGGGGTAAGCCATTTAGAACGGAGCCAAGGAAACACTTTTTCACACAGAGAGTTGTGAGTCTGTGGAATTCTCTGCCTCAGAGGGCGGTGGAGGCCGGTTCTCTGGATGCTTTCAAGAGAGAGCTAGATAGGGCTCTTAAAGATAGCGGAGTCAGGGGATATGGGGAGAAGGCAGGAACGGGGTACTGATTGGGGATGATCAGCCATGATCACATTGAATGGCGGTGCTGGCTCGAAGGGCCGAATGGCCTACTCCTATTGTCTACTGTCTATAAATGAAATATGAGATATGATGACCTGAGGGTCTACTATGAACAAGAATGATATTCAACTCAATTTTGAGGTACAATGTCAGGGATTTCCTGTATTGTAAATAAACGCACAAAAGTCTTATAAACAAACACATCTTGACAACAACATACTATGGCGCATAAAACATTTTTATGCCTGATAAAATGTTACATTTTCAATAACAGATCTTTAAAGAATCATCACTTTACTGAAATAAAAGTTGGATTCATTCATCTTTAGGTTAGAAAGAACATACAACGTCCTAAGAAAAAGTCCTTTTAAAAAAAGTTTTCTCTTTGCATTAAATGTGAGATTGTCTTACGATGGATCGTTAAAGTAACATCACTTTGACAACAATAAAAGCAGCAAATGTTTACATCACAAAGACTAAAGAACACAATGCACTTGTGTTTAAGAAGGAACTGCAGATGCTGGAAAATCGAAGGTCGACAAAAGTGCTGGAGAAACTCAGCGGGTGCAGCAGCATCTATGGAGCGAAGGAAATAGGCAACGTTTCGGGCCAAAACCCAAATTTAAGCAAAACAAAGATGATGCTATTTGGAAAACACAAAACAAACCCTCAATACAATTGAAAATAGATAACATAAGTATAGAAAGAGTGTATGAAAATACATTTCTTGGTGTGATCTTAGACAACAAAATCTGCTGGAAACCACATATAAACCACGTCAAGCAAAACTGGCAAACGTTCATACCAGCAATATTGGGAAAATCAAGACACATTCTGGACCGCAACATCATACATACTCTGTATAATATACTCACATTGTTGCCGTACTGAATATTTTTTGCTTAAATTTAGAGACAATTTGTTGACATCAAACCACCTTTTAGTTATTCATTTCAGATGTGATTGACCTCCAAAGCTGCTTCAAATTGTCACCGAACAAAAAAATATTCGTCTCATCGGCAAATACAATCTAATGTCAGTATATTTTGATACTCTGCATATGTCCTTAATGTATATTATGAAAAGCTTTAGCCCTAACACAGACCCTTGAGGTACTCCACAAAAAAAAAATGTTTTTATATGTTTCATGTAAGTTGATTTATGTTCACCTATTTCTACAAATTGTTGCCTGTTTCTTAAATAGCTTCTCACCCAATCCCATCCAACCCCTCTGACGCCATACCTATCCAGTTTCATGAGTAAAATGTCGTGATTTACAATATCAAATGTTTTTTAAGTCTACGAATATTCCCACTGCAAGTTTTTTATTATCTATTCAATTGTGATTTCCTCGATAGTTCCATTAGTGCCATAGAATGTTGATCTGTCTGTCCGGAACTGTCGGCCAAAAGCTTATGTTTTTCAATGAAATTGTCAATGTCTTTCTGTAAAAGGTTTTCCAAGGATCTTGAAAATTGGGAGAGTAATGCCCCTGTCCCACTTCAGAAACCTGAACGGAAACCTCTGAGACTTTGCGCCCCACCAAGGTTTCCGTGCCGTTCCCGGAGTTCCTGGAGGTTTTGTCAGTCTCCCTAATGGTCAAAAGTGGTTTCCACTTTCGACCATTAGGGAGACTGACAAAAACCTCTGGGAACCGCACGGAAACCTTGGTGGGGCGCGAAGTCTCCTGAAGGTTTCCGTTCAGTGCTTCCTAAGTGGACAGGGGCATAAAGAAACAGGCCTGTAATTTTTTGAAATAGTGTCTATCCCCAGTTTTATATAATGGAATATTACTTTTGCATTTTCATTTTGTTCGGAAATGTTACCGATTGAAAAGACAAGTTACAGATATGAGTTAATAGTATCTGCAATTTCTGCAATAATGTTTAGAAGAAAATGTGAACTGAACTGAACTGAAAACGCATGACTTCAATAACTCTCTTTTGATTCCTCCCATTTTTCATCATTCCCAATACAAGGCATGGGCCCCAGCTACGCTTGCCTCTTTGTCAGACGTCGAACAATCCTTGTTCTCGCGTACCAGGGGCCCCATCCCCAACCTCTACCTCATCCGTTACATCTTTGGTGTCACCTCCTGCACCCACACACAACTGACTGACTTCATCCATATTCACCACCAACTTCCATCCGGCAACTCAAATACACTTGGACCATTTCCGACATTTCCTACCATTCCTTGACCTCAAACCATCTCTATTGCAGGTGATACACTCCTGACCAGATATCCACTACAAACCAACTGACTCCCACAGCTACCTGGACTACTCTTCCTCCCACCCTGCTTCCTGTAAGGACTCCATCCCCTATTCCCAATTCCTCCCTCCGTCTACGCCGCATCTGCTCCCAGGATGAGGTGTCCACACCAGGTCATCACAAATGTCCTCTTCTTCAGAGAACGGGATTCCCCTCCCCACTATAGATGAGGCTCGCACCAGGGTCCTCCTCCATACCCCGCAACAGTGCCCTCTCTCCCCATTCCCCCATTCGCAACAAGGGCAGAGTCCCCCTGGTCTCACCGGGGGGGGCTTTTGTCCCACCTATTTCACCCCACCTAGCCGGCAAATACAACACATAGTCCTCCGCCAGTTTTCGTCTCCTCCAACGTGACCCCCTCTCCCACTCGCCACATCTTCCCATCTCCCTTCCGCAAAGACCGCACCCTCCGCATCTCCCTTGTCAATTCTTCCCTTCCCTCCCGCTCTACCCCTTCCCCGGCACTTTCCCTTGCAACCGCAAGAAATGCTACACGTTGTCCCCTTCACCTCTCCCCCGCCACTCCTTTCAGGACCCAAGCAGTCCTTCCAGGTCCGACAGAGTTCACCTGCACCTCCTCACAACCTCATCTATTGCATCCGCTGCTCCAGATGCCAGATGAACTATATCGGTGAGACCAAGTGGAGGCTTGGCGATCGTTTCGCCGAACACCTCCGCCTGGTCCGCAATAAACCAACCCGACCTCCCGGTGCTTCAGCAATTACGTTCAACTCTACCCCCTCCCATTCCGTATCCGACCTCCTCGGTACCTGGGCCTCCTCCACGGCCAAGTGAGCAACACCGCATATTGAGGAACAGCACCTCATATGACCCTTGGGGAGTCTGCATCCCTCTGGCTTGAACATTGAATTTTCTCAATTCTGTTAACCCTTGCTGTCTCCATCCCCTTCCCCACCTCACCTCCTTCAGCTCCTCGGACCCTGGCATTTCCCTCTCTCTCTCTCTCTCTATATCTTCCCCACCCTAGTCGCACTAGCTTCACATTTCCACACCACAAACAGCTTACAATGGCCTGTTTCCTTTATCAATCGATACTTTTTTGCATATCTTTCATTCATTGTTCTTTATCTTTCTCTCCACATCACCGTCTATAATTTCTCGTTTCCGATTTCTGGTGGCGCTATGGGAGGGCTAGAGAGTAACGCCAGCCAGCTCCTTGTAAAAAACAGCGAAAAATCTGGAGAAACCGACCTAACCTGCTGCCTGCTGTCTCTGCACCGATTGGACAGTGAGTGACGTCATCAGGCGCGCGACTTACTATGTCTACACAGCGCAGCCCACCGATAAACCGAAAAGTCGGGCTACCAGCTGAAACCGGGGGAAGGCCCGGCTGAAGCCTCAGGCTCAGTAGGATAGTTATCCCAAGAAGATGTGTCAAAAAAAACGATGAAAAAAACAATCGGAAGGTGAAGAACTTAAAACATTTAACACCTTGCATGTGAAATTGCTGGTTTAAGGGAAGAAATAAAGCTGATGAATGTTGGTGAAGAAATTAAAAAAATCAGGAGGAAATGAAGGACTTAAAAGCTTGAAATTAATACCACGACGACTAAGAATACATCGGATGAATTGAAGAAAGAAATTGCAGAAATATTGATTGGTCTGACAAAGGAGAACGGATGAAAAATCAAAATGTAAACTGATTTTGAAGAAAGTCCCCGCTGAATCCTGTGGAACAGACACTGAACCAACAGACTGTTGTCATAAAAGTCATGAAGAACTAGCCGAAATCCTCCCAAGCGCTCAGACTGCAGCAAAGGTTATCACAGAAAACAACGTCTAACTGAATTACTGGGCAAAATAACCGAAAAATGACTGAATTGAAGGTCGCCAGAGAAGACAGAACCTAAGAATTTGCGGGTCTTCCAGAAGGGAAGAGAAAGATCAAGATCCCCCGAGAATTCACTGCAAATTTACTGCAGAAAGTTTTATCTCTGAACAAAAGCCTTTACTAGCCCGAGCGCATAGAGTTGATGAGACGCCAGACAAGACAAACGCTCCCCCAAGACAAATGATAATAAAAGTACAGTACAACCACGTCTTGGAGAGATAATGCAAAACATATCAATAAACAGAAGTCTTTGCATTTGAAGGACACAGGAATCAGCATTTATGGTGTCGAGACTATCCAGCAGAGTCTCCAGGAAACGAAAAGCGTTTTAATGAGACTAAAAGTATCCTGAGTCGAAGTGGAAATTTGAAAATGGTCCTGAGCTATCCCGTCCACCCTAAGAGTCACGTACAACAAGAAGGAACATTTTCAACCCAATCCTGTGGAAGCACTGGACTTTGCCCAGAAGATTAAGGCTTGAGAGGATGCATGATCCCTCACCACTGAATAAAACCTGACAATTTGCAGACTGGATGGAATGGAAGTGATAACTAAGGCAGCTGGAGAAAGATGTGATCGGAACTCTCCCCATGGATAATAATAATATAACTTGCACTAACTAATACAAATAACTAATAAATGCTAAAATTATACCGTGGTATCTTTACAAATCAGAGTTAATAAATTATCACTAATCGACTAATACATTACTTATAATTGGAATGATAAGAGTCAAATATAAATTTGATTTCATTTGCCCTCTTTGAAACCTTCTTTCTTTTTTTGCTAGTAATTTTCATTTTTTAATTTTCTTTTTTCCTTTCTTTTCGTTTTTTTTTTTTAAAATTAGATTAAAAACAAGTATTAAATATATGTAATCCTCACATTTCCGACTATTGGAACCCGAATAATTTAGAATTTAATATCCCTGGTAAAATATCTGCTATGGAATAAAAATTCCAAGAAAACCAAGGAGCTGGTTAAGTTCGCAACATCAACTACGGAAGTTCGGTAGATGGTTAGCCATGCTAGTATGGCTAGCACTAACTACACTAATACTAGATGTTGATTTTTTTTCCTTCTTTTGTGCACAATACTAATTTCTTAACCCATCCTCTTTTTCTTCTCTATTATAATCTATCATTATTATTTTCAGCTTGAATGGAGTTAACAAATTGGATCAAAGGAGATATACACGTGAGAGACATTCAAGGTCTTAAAATCGTCTATTCGGAGTTCGGTGTAAGGTCGGGTCTGTCGAACTGAACCATTGGCTCTATTATAACCCCCCATAGACCAAAAGATGCAAATTTAAAAATGAATACGGGGAATGAAGGAATAACGTTATTGCAGCTGGAACGTTAAAGGTATTAATGAACCAATTAAGAGAGGTAAAGTATTAGCGCATTTAAAAGCAATTAAAGCTGATGTGATTTTCATTCAAGAAACACATTTGAAAAAAAGATGCCGAGCATAGGCTGAAAGCTTAAATGGATAGATAAAACGTATTCATTCTTCTTTTACACACAAAATCAAGAGGCGTAGCAATATTATTTTCGTAAAGGAACTTTATTCCAAACATACATCAACTAAACTGATAATGATGGTAGATACATTATTGTAATAGAGAATTAAAAAATGATTTTTGTTAATGTATATGGACCAAACTTTGATAGTCCACTGTTTTTTAAGAAAAATATTTAACAACATCCCGGAAATAGCACAACATAACTTAATAATTGGAGGAGATTTAAATTGTACCTTAGATTCTAATTTAGATAGATCCACAAGACAAAGGAAAACCAAATCCCATTCCAGTGACTTATTAAATGCATATATGGATACTAGTAACATTAAAGATGTTTGGAGAGTAGAACATCCAACTTGACGAGAATATTCATTTTATTCACCTGTACATAAAACCTATTCAAGAATAAATTATTTTCTGGTTGACGCTAAACTTATCTCACTCACTTACAATTCAAAATAGCATAATATTACAATCTCAGATCACGCACCTTTAACATTTAACAGGGACAATGGAGATTTAACCCACAAATTTTAAAAAACAAAGCAACTCAGGAATATATTATAGAACAGATTTAAGATTTTCTTCTTGAAATAAAAGATAAACCCCGGAAATATCTACTTCCCTATTATGGAAACTTTTAAAAGCATATGCCCGTGGAATTTATGATTTCTTCTCAAGCATTTTATAATAAAGAGAATCGGAGGGAACAACAGGAATTGGAAAAGGAGATAAAACAACTATACACAGAGAACGCTGCTAATCCATCCATAACCAACACATAATAAAATCGCTGCATTGAAATATAAATTAAATTAAATATACTCAGATCAAGTTGTAAAACTTTATCAATACATTAAACAATTACAATTTGTATTTGGAGATAAAAAACCTCAAAAATTATTTGCTCGTCAATTAAGGAAGATAATTGAGAAAAAATAACCATAGGATTAAATCATATAATGGCAACCATTAGTACAACCTACAGCCATATTAATGAGAGATTTTGCAATATTATAAAAATTTAAATCAGCTAAAACGACAGAAAACAGGAAGGAAGAAGCATTTAAAAAAAAATGTAATCTGAATGGGTTGGATTCACAAAATAGAGAATCATTAAATGATGAAATTTCAGTAAAGGAAATTGAACAATCTATCAGATCATTAAAAAATGGTAACACACCGGGATCAGATGGTATTGGCTCGGAATTTTATAAAACATTTTATGATCTGATTGCACCACGTATTGAAGATACTCTATGAATACATTTATACCCACCAGAAACTACCAGAAACGTTAAATGAATCTATTATAACACTTATACCTAAAATAGACAAAGACTTGGATGACCCAGGATCACATAGAGCTATAGCTCTTTTAAACACTGATCAAAAAATACTAACCAAAATATTAGCACAAAGAACTAAGTACAGTTATTAATAAATTTTAATTCACACCGGATCAAACAGGATTTATAACCAAAAACGATATTCCTCATATAACCTGAGAACGATTATTCAATATTATATATTCGAAAAGAGGTATTAATAAAGACCTAGTAATTATATCGTTAGATGCGGAGAAAGCCTTTGACCAGGTAGGAATGGTTCTTACTTGTATTCGGTTATGGAAACTTTTAAGTTGGGAGAGAAGTTTATTACTTGGGTTAAATTATTATAACACTAATCCAACAGCCAGAATAATAACAAATCAAATGCTATCAACTAAATTTAATTTATTCCGAGGCTGCACTCCCGCTACTGTTTGCACTTGCAATAGAACCATTAGCTCAACGTGTGAGATTACCCTGAAATATATGGGTACGACACCAGAGATACTGAAAATAAAATCTCCTTATATGCGGATGATGTATTACTTTATATTACAAAACCGGAAATTAGTATCCCAAATTTACTAAAATTAATAACTGAATTTGGATTATTTTCAGGATATAGTATTAATTGGAATAAAAGTGAACATGCCAATAATGGTAAATAACTTACATATATTACAACAATACCCTTTTAAGATAGCAAACGAAAAAATTAAATATCTTGGAATTTATGTAACAAAAAGATTTGATTCTTTATTTAAATCCAATTTTAAATCCACTTTTATTGAATAAATTAAATAAGAACATTTTATATTGGAAAACATTACCTAACCTCAATGCTAGGTAGAATTAATGCAATAAAAATGATTTTTATCCCGCAATTACTATATCTTTTCCAATGGATTCCGATATATCTTTCTAAAAATTTCTTTAAGAAGGTTTGATTCTATAGTCACCAAACTTTATCTGGGATTATAAGAGCCATAGAATAAATAAAAAAACATTTATGTAAACCAAAAATAAATGGAGTCTAAAAAGCACTGCCAAACTTTATTTTTTATTATTGGGCAGTTAATATTAAAAATATGAAATTTTTGGTTAGTAGGTACAGATAAAGTACTCTGGTGAGTCTCTGGAACTCTCTGCCACAGAGGGTAGTTGAGGCCAGTTCATTGGCTATATTTAAGAGTGAGTTGGATGTGGCCCTTGTGGCTAAGGGGATCAGAGGGTATGGAGAGAAGGCAGGTACGGGGATACTGAGTTTGGATGATCAGCCATGATCATATTGAAATGGCGGTGCAGGCTCGAAGGGCTGAATGGCCTACTCCTGCACCTAATTTCTATGTTTCTATGTTTCTATAAACAACAAATCTGTTTAAAAATGGAAAAAGAAGATTGTTCGCCTTTTTCGAAATTAGTTTGATTTTATTCGCCAATATTAAAACTAGGTAAGAAAACCTATAGTGAAAACCCTATAATAGAAAGTGGAATACGTATCTGGAAACAAATAAAGAAAATATTAAAATCGGAATCTATACCACTAGCCCTTACCATTGTAAATAACGTTACATTTAAACCCTCAATGATGGACAAAGGTTTTTTACAATGGAAAAACTATGGAATTAATAAGATGGGCGATCTCTACAGGGAAAATTCTTTTCCTTTCATTTCAAGAAATTTAATGGATTACATTCAAAAGATTACTTTAGATATTTACAAATTAGAGACTATGTAAAAGCAAACGCACAGGAAATTAGAAACAGAAAGACAGAAATTTTAGATGAATGTCTAAATAAACATCCGAACACAGAAAAATTGATATCATATATTTATAACATTTTATTGGAAAACGATGTCCCAATGACAGAAATATATAGGCAATCATGGGAAAATGAATTAGGTCAAATTAATAGACCAGAAGTATGAGATGAAAGTCTACAACATATACACCACTGCTCGTTAAATGCTAGACACTCTCTTATACAATTTAAAATATTACATAGACTACATTACTCAAAATCCAAACTACATAGTATTTTTTCAAATGTATCTGCCATATGTGATAAATGTCAGCACTTAGAAGCTAACTTAATGCACTCATTTTACAAAATTGTGTAAAAATTACTAAATTTTTGGACAGAAATATTTTAAGATAATTTTGAATGTTGTTAATATGAACTGATCCCTGACTCAAAGTTAATAATACTGGGAATATTAGAAACAGAACAATTAATAACAACAAATCAATTTTTTTTAATTGATTACAGTTTAATAATTGGGAAAAAATTAATATTGAAATTCTGGAAAGGTCCTACATCCCCCACAACCAAAATGTGGATTACAGGAATGTCGGAGACACTTCATCTGGAAAGATTAAGGCTTGTCCTACTGGACAAGTTGGATCTTTTCAGAGGGATATGGTCCCCATTTATTGAATATCTACAGGGTCAAAATGGCTCGGTAAGAGAGCCTGACTGAAGCCTGAATAATGGAATGGATGAAGAATCATGGATATATCTCCAATGATGGATAACTTTTTTAATACTCCACTCATTTCTTTATTTTTGATTTCCTACGTTTACTTTATTTTTCTCTATCTTTTCCTACCTGCAAAAAAAAAAATGTATAGAGATATATTTGTCGTTTCCCTGATCCCTAACCAGTCTGAAGAAGGGTCTCGACCCGAAACGTCGCCTATCTCATTCGCTCCTTAGATGCTGCTGCACCCGCTGAGTTTCTACAGGACTTTTTCTTAAAAAAGTTCTTTAAAAGGACTTTTTCTTAGGACGTTGTATGTTCTTTCTAACCTAAAGATGAATGAATCCAACTTTTATTTCAGTAAAGTGACGATTCTTTAAAGATCTGTTATTGAAAATGTAACATTTTATCAGGCCATAAAATGTTATTATGCGCCATAGTATGTTGTTGTCAAGATGTGTTTGTTTATAAGACTTTTGTGCGTTTCATTTACCAATACAGGAAATCCCTGACATTGTAACCTCAAATTGACGTCTGAATATCATTCTAGTTCATAGTAGACCCTCAGGTCATCACATATCTCATATTTCATTTATAGACAGTCGACAATAGGTGCAGGAGTAGGCCATTCGGCCCTTCGAGCCAGCACCCAATCAGTGCCCCGTTCCTGCCTTCTCCCCATATCCCCTGACTCCGCTATCTTTAAGAGCCCTATCTAGCTCTCTCTTGAAAGCATCCAGAGAACCGGCCTCCACCGCCCTCTGAGGCAGAGAATTCCACAGACTCACAACTCTCTGCGTGAAAATGTGTTTCCTCGTCTCCGTTCTAAATGGCTTACCCCTTATTCTTAAACTGTGGCCCCTGGTTCTGGACTCCCCCAACACTTAGATCAATGAAACACACACAAACGCAAGGAAGGAACGCACTGTATTTAAAGTTTGACTTTTCACATTTATTTTGATGAAGAAGATGGACACAAGCACTTCAAATACACTGCATTTAAAAGTACATTAATTTTATACATATCGATAAATCTAACACTAGAACAAGCAATGCACTGAATTTGAAAGAACATTTTTATACATTTTGATGAATCTAAAAATAAAAGGAACACACAAGCAACGCACTATTATTTGTATATTTTTTGATTAATCTAACCAGTAAAACGCAAGCAATGAATGCAACAATTAAACAAGCCGTGCTCTGCATTTTCAGGAGGAATCTGTAGATATTTTGAAGAAAAATATGAAACAAGCACTGCTTTTAAAAGAATTTTTAAAAAGTATATTTCCATTAATCAAACCAAGAAAGGCAAGCAAAGCGCTGCATTTAGAACAGATATTTACAAAAAATATTTTTTTAACTTAACGAGGAACCCAAATTCAGGAAGTCCACTTCACTTAAAATTAAACTATTTTGGCAGGAAGTGAATGTCCCTGAAAAGGGAGTTATCTTGTGGTCTACAGTGGGCTCCCCTCCCGGAGTGGTGAGCTTCAGTTTGTGGTGTGTGTGGTGTTTGCTGTCGTCCTGCCACGGCACACCGGCCGGCTGTGAGTTGTAGTAAGAGCAGAGATGGTCTCTCTGCTCCTTGGCAACCTTCCTGCCGGTGTTTCCCGGCAATCGCTGCCGTGGCGCCATCGGTGGTGCCTGTACTCCAGTTCTCCATGCACCGGCTGTGATGTTTCCTGTCTGGTTGTCCACGCGATCACCCTCCTCCACGGCTGCTGCTGCTGCTGCTGCTGCGGATCAGGTTGTGGAGGGCACATGCTGCGTAGACAATGGTCTCCACATCCTTGGGCTCCTGCTCCATCGTAGTAGCAAGCATTGGAATCTGCTGGCGAGGAGGCCAAAGGCCTTTTCCACCGCCCTCTAGCCCCGGACAGCCTGTAGTTGAAGATCCTCTGCTCCCTTGTCGTACGCCGGTGAGGGTATAGCTTCATCATCCATGGCCTGAGTGGGAAGGCGTCGTCACCAACCAGTGCGTAGGGGATGTCAGGGTGGTCTTCTCCCGGCAGAGGTTCTGGGTCAGGAAGGCCTGCTCTTCCTTCTTCCAGTGCTTGCCCAAGGGAGGTCTCTCTCCAGATCCCACATCTGCACCACTGCCAGGTGAGGCCACATCCACAAACAGGAAGCTGTAGTTCGCATCCACCCCAGCCTGGAGTCCGATGGAATGGAACTTCTTGTAGTTGACGTAGATTCACCCTCCCTTGGGTGGACACCTGATGGCCACATGCTTGCCGTCCACGGCCCCACATGCGTGCTGGAGGTTCCATCTGGTACCAAAGCCCAGCGCCACTCTCTCCCACTCGTCCGGTGTACTAGGGCAGTCCATGACTCCATCTTCACAAACCTGAATGATGGCCTGACAGGTCTCTCGCACAACCCTGCTGATGGTGTTGTGGGCCACAAGGAAGATGCGGGAGAGCCTCTTGTACGAGTCTCCCGACGCCAGGTAGCGGAGGGCGATGGCCAGGCGCAGGCTTGGCTCCCGTGGTTTCCTCATGGAGGTCTCCTTTTTTTTCAGCAGAGGGCCCACCTTTGTCTTCAGCTCCTGAAGCAGCTCGGGGTGTATTCGGGTAAAGTTTTTACAAGCAGCCAAGTCCTCTTCATGCAGTGCATTGATCAGGTTCTCGTATTGTCCCGAGCTGCATCTCCGTTTGAAGAGGAGCTTCGCCCACTGAGACCTCTTCTTGGCCTTCCTCTGCACCCTTGCCCTTGCCCTTCTGCCTTCATGCTGCACACAGCGCCAGTATTATTGCCAATAGCCCCCGCATCACCAGTTCCTGCCTTGCAAACATGGCTCTGAATGATTTTAAACCACAGTCTGCGGCCCATTTCACAGTCAAATAGCATCGTAAAGTGAGGTCATTTTTATCTCGGTGATCTTTACGACTATAGATCACCTCCCCTTTATTCTTAGAGTATTCTGCAGTATTGTGCACCAGATTTGGTCTCCTAATTTGAGGAAGGACATCCTTGTGATTGAGGCAGTGCAGCGTAGGTTCACGAGATTGATCCCTGGGATGGCGGGACTGTCATATGAGGAAAGATTGAAAAGACCAGGCTTGTATTCACTGGAGTTTAGAAGGATGAGGGGGGGGAGGGGGGGGATCTTATAGAAACATATAAAATTATAAAAGGACCGGATAAGCTAGATGCAGGAAAAATGTTCCCAATGTCGGGCGAGTCCAGAACCAGGGGCCACAGTCTTAGAATAAAGGGGAGGTCATTTAAGACTGAGGTGAGAAAAAACCTTTTCACCCAGAGAGTTGTGAATTTATGGAATTCCCTGCCACAGAGGGCAGTGGAGGCCAAATCACTGGATGGATTTAAGAGAGAGTTGGATAGAGCTCTAGGGGCTAGTGGAGTCAGGGGATATGGGGAGAAGGCAGGCACGGGTTATTGATTGGGGACGATCAGCCATGATCACAATGAATGGCGGTGCTGGCTCGAAGGGCCAAATGGCCTCCTCCTGCACCTAATTGCTATGTTTCTATAACCGTAGCTTGATTTCTGTGATCGTGGGTGTGGTCAAGTCCAGTCGTCAGGTTTATTCGTCACATACACATACAAGATGAGCATTGAAATGAAACGTGGCAATGCTCACTAATTGTGTAAAAAAACTACAAACAAACAAACTACAAACAGAATGGAACAGAATCACATATTCACATATTACATATTTGTGGGAGAAAAAAAAGGCAAAAAAACAGCAATTTTAAAAAGACATCACACAACAGTGAAATGGTACAGTAATGCCCCTGTCCCACTTAGGAAAACTGAACAGAAACTTCTGGAGACTTTGCGCCCCGCCCAAGGTTTCCGTGCAGTTCCCGGAGGTTTTTGTCCTCCGGCAACCACCTTCAACTAGCATCGCAACCGGCTTCGACTAAAACATTACCGATTTTTAAAACGGAAACCACTTTCGACCATTAGGGAGACTGACAAAAATCTCCGCATAATTCTCTGCCTGACATTCTCTCAGCATATGACAGTCCCGCCATCCCGGGAATTAACCTTGTAAACCTACGCTGCGCTCCCTCAATAGCAAGAATGTCCTTCCTCAAATAAGGGGACCAAAACTGCGCACAGTACTCCAGGTGTGGTCTCACTAGGGCTCTGTACAACTGCAGAAAGGACCTCTTTGCTCTTATATTCGATTCCTCTGGTGAACTCACAACACGGCTTCAGAGCAAAACGTTCAACGGAAACGCAACTTATTGTCACGACTGATGACATCACAAGGGCATTAGATAAGGGGAGATCGATACATATGGCAATCCTGGACTTTTCGAAAGCGTTCGATAAAGTTCCTCATGAAAGGCTGCTGGGAAAACTGGATTGCTATGGCATCAGAAATAGTCTACATAACGGGATTGGGGACTTTGTCACAAACCGGACGCAGAGGGTGGCCTGCGAAGGAAACATTTCTTTAGCAGAACAAGCACCGTGTCAGGAGTACCGCAAGGCACGGTTCTCGGAGCACTGTAGTTCCTGACGTACATTAATGATCTACCTGAACACAAACATTGTAAAACAAGACTCTTCGCAGATAATTGTCTTGTATATACACCTGTCACAGATGTGGAGGATACGAACTCCTTACAAGAAGACCGCAAGTCCTTGGAATGATGACAAAACACATGGAAGATGAGGTTCCATCCCAACCATTCTTGCTATTGAGGGAGTGCAGCGTAGGTTCACCAGGTTAATTCCCGGGATGGCAGGACTGTCGTATGCTGAGAGAATGGAGCGGCTGGGCTTGTACACTCTGGAGTTTAGAAGGATGAGAGGGGATCTCATTGATACATATAAGGTTGTTACGGGGTTTGGACACGCTAGAGGCAGGAAACATGTTCCCGATGTTGGGGGAGTCCGGAATCAGGGGCCACAGTTTAAGAATAAGGGGTAAGCCATTTAGAACGGAGATGAGGAAACACTTTTTCTCACACAGAGTGGTGAGTCTGTGGAAATCTCTGCCTCAGAGGGCGGTGGAGGCCGGTTCTCTGGATGCTTTCAAGTGAGAGCTAGATAGGGCTCTTAAAGATAGCGGAGTCAGGGGATATGGGGAGAAGGCAGGAACGGGGTACTGATTGGGGATGATCAGCCATGATCACATTGAATGGCGGTGCTGGGTCGAAGGGCCGAATGGCCTACTCCTGCACCTATTGTCTATTGTCTAATGCTCAATGATGGTAATTTCAAACAAGAAGAAACCACCTACTCGAGATGGCGTCTTCTGTGGACAAACGGTTCATCGTACAAGTTCACAACCGTACCTTCGAGTTCATCTTGATAACAAGCTTTCGTGGGGGAACATGTGCACACGCGGTCTCTAAAGCCAACCGGACACTAGGATTCCTCAGACAAAACCTCTGGTTCTGCCCAATGGAAATGAAAACCACAGCATTTACAACATTGGATAGACCCTTATGCCCCTGTCCCACTTAAGAAAGCTGAACGGAAACCTCTGGAGACTTTGCGCCCCACCCAAGGTTTCCGTGCGGTTCCCGGAGGTTTTTGTCAGTCTCCCTAATGGTTGAAAGTGGTTTCCGTTTTAAAAATCGGTAATTTTTCTAGTCGAAGCCGGTTGCGATGCTAGTTGAAGGTGGTTGCCGGAGGACAAAAACCTCCGGGAACCGCACGGAAACCTTGGGTGGGGCGCAAAGTCTCCAGAGGTTTCCGTTCAGGTTTCCTAAGTGGGACAGGGGCATTACTGGAATACGCTTTGTGCGCCTGGGACCCACACAAAACTGGTCACATCAACAAACTAGAAGGGGGACAGAGGAAAGCAGCACGCTTTTGCATCGGGAACTGCAATAGAGGTAGCAGTGTCACCCAGATGCTGTCCGACCTGGAGTGGGAAACGCTGGAAACAAGAAGGGCAAGGAACAGACTAGCCATGTTGTACAAGAATCAAAAGGGGATGGTGGGCATAACTGCAGATAGATGCATAACATACTCAACTGAAAGGAGAGCAAGAAAGAGAAGTGATATGCAAATAGAAATCCCATTCGCCAGGACAGATATTTATAAGAACTCATTCTTTGCAAGGACCATAAGGGAATGGAATAAACTAGACCCCTCCACCCGCCACATCTTCCCATCTCCCCCCCTGTCTGCCTTCCGCAAAGACCGCTCCCTCCGCAACTCCCTTGTCAACTCTTCCCTCCCCTCCCGCTCTACCCCTTCCCCGGGCACTTTCCCTTGCAACCGCAAGAAATGCAACACTTGTCCCTTCACCTCCCCCCTCCACTCCTTTCAGGGACCCAAGCAGTCCTTCCAGGTCCGACAGGGTTCACCTGCACCTCCTCCAACCTCATCTACTGCATCGCTGCTCCAGATGCCAGATGATCTATATCGGTGAGACCAAGCGGTGGCTTGGCGATCGCTTCGCCGAACACCTCCGCTCGGTTCGCAATAACCAACCCAACCTCCCGGTGGCTCAGCACTTCAACTCCCCCTCCATTCCACATCCGACCTCTCGGTCCTGGCCTCCTCCACGGCCAGAGAGTGAGCAACACCGCAAGCAGGAGGAACAGCACCTCATATTCCGCTTGGGGAGTCTGCATCCTTTGGGCTTGAATATTGAATTTTCTCAATTCTGTTAACTCTTGCTGTCTCCTCCCCTTCCCACCTCTCCCTCAGCCCTCGGGCCCTGGCATTCCCTCTATCTCTATCTCCCTCCCCCACCCCATCGCACCAGCTTCTCATTTTCACACCACAAACAGCTTACAATGCTTGTTCCCTTTATCACCGATACTTTTTGCATATCTTTCACTTATTGTTCTTTATCTCTCCACATCACCGTCTATATCTCTCGTTTCCCTGATCCCTGACCAGTCTGAAGAAGGGTCTCGGCCCGAAACGTCGCCTATCTCCTTCGCTCCTTAGATGCTGCTGCACTGAGTTTCTCCAGCTTTTTGTGTACCCTCGATTCTCCAGCATCTGCAGTTCCTTCTTTAAAAATAGTCAAATCACTGTCCTCTCGTCCTGGGCCTCCTCCACGGCCAGAGTGAGCAACACCGCAAGTTGGAGGAACAGCACCTCATATTCCGCTTGGGGAGTCTGCATCCGCTGGGCTTGAACATTGAATTTTCTCAATTCTGTTAACCCTTTCTGTCTCCTCCCCTTCCCACCTCTCCCTCAGCCCTCGGGCCCTGGCATTCCCTCTCTCTCCATCTCCCTCCCCCACCCTAGTCGCACTAGCTTCTCATTTTCACACCACAAACAGCTTACAATGGCTTGTTCCCTTTATCATCGATACTTTTTTGCATATCTTTCATTCATTGTTCTTTATCTCTCCACATCACCGTCTATATCTCTCGTTTCCCTGATCCCTGACCAGTCTGAAGAAGGGTCTCGACCCGAAACGTCGCCTATCTCCTTCGCTCCTTAGATGCTGCTGCACCCGCTGAGTTTCTCCAGCCTTTTGTGTACCCCCAATAGTCAAATCACCTTCACTGGACAGTTTTAAGGGGGGCACTAACAGCACGTTAGTATGCACAACACATCCAAGTTGGCAATATGCAGAGCATTGCCCTGCTGACTACAAATTAATAAAATTCAGAAGATTCAGTCCCCACTATTGGGTGGAGGGGGTAGTGTTCACACCAACTTCCATTGCACGGGATCTGGAGAGAAAGCTGAAGTGTTTAAAAAGTCCAGGGAACATCCCTGGCGAACATATAACATTTTAAAAGGACTGGACAAGCTCGATGCAGGAAAAATGTCCCCAATGTTGGGCGAGTCCAGAACCAGGGGCCACAGTCATAGAACAAAGGGGAGGTCATTTAAGACTGAGGTGAGAAAAAAACGTTTTCACCCAGAGAGTTGTGAATTTGTGGAATTCCCTGCCACAGAGGGCAGTGGAGGCCAAGTCACTGGATGGATTTAAGAGAGAGTTAGATAGAGCTCTAGGGGCCGGTGGAGTCAAGGGATATGGGGAGAAGGCAGGCACGGGTTATTGATAGGGGACGATCAGCCATGATCACAATGAATGGCGGTGCTGGCTCGAAGGGCCGAATAGCCTCCTCCGGCACCGATTGTCTATTGCACGGGATCAGGACAGAAAGCTACAGTGTTTAAAAAGTCCAGGGAACATTTTCCCTGGCGAATCTTTTTCTCCACGCCAAATGACATCCTGCCCTGGAGCTGGGCGACCAGAACTGCACCTCATAAAAGCTCAAAATGTGGCCGGGCGGTGAACTGTCCACCCGGGAGACGGAGAGGGCAGGGTTAAAGCTTTCAACAGCGAAACCCTGCGATTTCTCGACGTGAATGGAGACCGTTTGCGGCCGCAGGTGAAGCTGGCACTGCCCGCAGCCTCTCGCCAGCCCCCCCTCTCTGTCCGCCCACCCCAGAATCTTTTACTGTCTGCATTCATCGAGGTGCACGGGGTAAATTCGCCGTCTTGAGCGGTTTAAGGGGCGTTTTCTGCATCTTTGCGAAGGGGGGTTTCCCCGCCTCCGGGGCTCGGGGATTCCCTCCCCTCGCGCGGTGACGTCAGGCGCAATGTAGCAATCCGGGGAGGGAGTGTTGCCACCAGCTGCAGCTATGGCCGAGGCGCTGGGATTCCCCTCTCCCCCTCCCTCCCCCTCTCCCTCCTCCTCTCCCCCTCCCTCTCCCCCTCCCTCCCCCTCACCCTCCCCCTCTCACTCTCCCCCTCTCTGCCCCGCTCCCCCTCCCACCCCCACCCCCACCCCCTCTCCCTGCCCCTGCCCCTGCCCCGCCGCCCGCTGGCGGGCACACATCTGCCGGCAGCTCCGCCGCCGAGACCGCGAACAGAAGCAACGCTTCAAGACCATCATCAACGCCTGTGAGGCTGCGGGCTTTGTTGGAGGGGAGGGGGAGGATGGAGGAATGGGGGAGAATGGAGGGAGGGGGGAGTATGGAGGAGAGGGGGGCAGTATGGAGGGGGGGAGTATGGAGGGGGGGTAGAGGGGGGGGAGTATGGAGGAGAAGGGGGGAGTATGGAGGAGAGGGGGAGTATGGAGGAGAGGGGGAGAATGGAGGAGAGGGGGGTATGGAGGGAGGGGGGTGCGTGAGGGGGGTGAGAGAGAGTGAGTGAGTGGGGGTCTGAGTGAGTGGGGGGGTGAATGAGGGAGTGTGAGTGGGGGGGGGGGGGGGGGGGAGGAGGAGGAAGGAACGCTGTTTGAAAATCATTGTCAACTTCTGTGGTCTTTAAGGGAGGAAGTGGAGGGGGAGGGGGGGGGGGAGAGAGTCATGGAATAATACAGTGTGGAAATAAGCCCTTCGGCCCAGCTTGCCCACACCAGCCAACATGTCCAGGTGCACCTGCCTGCACTTGGTCCATATCCCTCCAAACCTGTCCTATCCATGTACCTGCCTAACTGTTTCTTAAATGATGGGATAGTCCCAGCCTCAACTACCTCCTCTGGCAGCTCGTTCCATACACCCACCACCCCTTGTGTGAAAAAGGTTCCTATTAAATCTTTTCCCCTTCACCTTGAATCCATGTCCTCTGGTCCTCGATTCCCCTACTCGAGGCAAGAGACTCTGTGCATTTGCCCGATCTATTCCTCTCATGATTTTATACACCTCAATAAGATCTCCCCTCATCCTCCTGCGCTCCATGGAACAGAGACCCAGCCTGCTCAACCTCTCCCCGTAGCTCACACCCTCTAGTCCCGGCAACATCCTCGTAAATCTTCTCTGAACCCTTTCCAGCTTGACAACATCTTTCCCACAACACGGTGCCCAGAACTGAACACAATATTCCAAATGCGGTCTCACCAACGTCTTATACAACTGCGACATGACCTCCCGACTTCTATACTCAACACTCTGGCTGATGAAGGCCAAAGTGCCCGAAACGACCCGAAACGTCACCTATTCCTTCATCAGTCAGAAGAAGGGTCTCGACCCGAAACGTCAACTATTTCCTTTGCTCCATAGATGCTGCCTCACTCGCTGAGTTTCTCCAGTATTTTTGTCTACCTTCGATTTTCCAGCATCTATAGTTCCTTCTTAAACATGCCTTTACATGTGAACTAATCTGTCTGGCTCAAATTCCAGTGACAGATACATTAGATATCAGTTTTGGATAGTTTGGCATAGTTGCTCGGTGAAAACAAAAACATGGGGCTGCAAGTCGGAACTGCTTCACGCCATCTCATCCCAGCCCCAGCCGCCAGCCCAGTCTTTGTCAAACTAGACCAGCGGCTTCATAAGGTGGGCACGCACGTAATTTGTTCCAGGGTTGCAACGAGAGCAGTTCATTGTGTCTGCATTCATGTTGGAAATGTGCAGACCTTTGGTGAGAGGGAGGGGAGAGGGCGAAGGGACACCCATGGAATTTGGTAGACGGGTTCCGCATGTCACACGTGGACACTAACAACAGCTGGAGTAACTCAGTGGGGCAGGCAGCGGCTCTGGAGAAAAAGGATCAGGTGATGTTTCGGATGGACAATAGACAATGGGCAATAGGTGCAGGAGTTGGCCATTCGGCCCTTCGAGCCAGCACCGCCATTCAATGTGATCATGGCTGATCATCCCCAATCAGTACCCCGTTCCTGCCTTCTCCTCATATCCCCTGACTCCGCTATCTTTAAGAGCCCTATCTAGCTCTCTCTTGAAAGTATCCAGAGAACCGACCTCCACCGCCCTCCGAGGCAGAGAATTCCACAGACTCACCACTCTCTGTGTGAAAAAGTGTTTCCTCGTCTCCGTTCTAAATGGCTTACCCCTTATTCTTAAACTGTGGCCCCTGGTTCTGGACTCCCCCAACATCGGGAACATGTTTCCTGCCTCTAGCGTGTCCAAACCCTTAATATTCTTATATGTTTCAATAAGATCCCCTCTCATCCTTCTAAACTCCAGAGTGTACAAGCCCAGCCGCTCCATTCTCTCAGCATACGACAGTCCCGCCATCCCGGGAATTAACCTGGTGAACCTACGCTGCACTCCCTCAATAGCAAGAATGTCCTTCCTCAAATTAGGGGACCAAAACTGCACACAATACTCCAGGTGTGGTCTCACTAGGGCTCTGTATAACTGCAGGAGGACCTCTTTGTCCTCGCGTGTCGTCGTTAACGACGGCCTGTGCTGAGTTGCGCTGCCCCAAATAAGAATGTTGTCGTTCTGTTTCGGGGTCAATGGCGCCACCGTTGACTATTGGCGATTTATTTTGTTGTTGTTTCATTCACAGACAACCAGCTCCTGGAGAAATCAAACTTCCTCCACCACTGGCGGGAAAAATGTGATCCCTATCTGCATCCCGTGTCCAGGTACGGTCGGCCCCCTCCTCCTCCGTGACGATGACGCGTTGCCGTGTGTAACGTTACATAGAAACATAGACAACAGGTGCAGGAGTAGGCCATTCGGCCCTTCGAGCCAGCACCGCCATTAAATATGATCATGGCTGATCATCCAACTCAGTATCCTGTACCTGCCTTCTCTCCATACCCCCTGATCCCTTTAGCCACAGGGGCCACATCTAATTCCCTTTTTAAGAGCCAATGAACTGGCCTCAACTACCTTCTGTGGCAGAGAATTCCACAGATTCACCACTCTCCGTGTGCATTTTTTTTTTCTCATCTCGGTCCTAAAAGACTTCCCCCTTATCCTTAAACTGTGACCCCTTGTTCTGGACCTCCCCAACATCGGGAACAATCTTCCAGCATCTAGCCTGTCCAACCCCTGACTCCGCTATCTTTAAGAGCCCTATCCAGCTCTCTCTTGAAAGAGTCCAGAGAACCGGCCTCCACCGCCCTCTGAGGCAGAGAATTCCACGGACTCACCACTCTCTGTGTGAATTTTTTTTCTTCTCATCTCAGTCCTAAAAGGGTTAGGGTTAGGCGTGACAAGGGGGGCGGTGCAGCGGTTAGTGCTGCTGCCTCGCCGCGCCGGAGACCCCGGTCCGATCTTGACCTCTGGCCCTGTCCCCTTGACCAGCGTGGGTTTCCTCCGGGCACTCCGGTTTCCTCCCACATCCCAAAGACCGGGCGGGTCTGTCGGTTAATCGGCCCCCTGTAAATTAAACCCCCTCCCACCCCCGAGATAAAGTGGGATAACATGGAACTAGGGTGACAATGGACAATAGGTGCAGGAGTAGGCCATTCGGCCCTTCGAGCCAGCACCGCCATTCACTGTGATCATGGCTGATCATCCCCAATCAGTACCCCGTTCCTGCCTTCTCCCCATATCCCCTGACTGCTATCTTTAAGAGCCCTATCCAGCTCTCTCTTGAAAGTATCCAGAGAACCTGCCTCCAGTGTGGACTGGCGATCGCCAGACCGAGTGGTCCGAGGGGCCGTTGTCCGCGAGGAACACCCCATCTACAGCTCACGCTGCCTCGGCAAGGCCAGCAGCATCATCACGGACCAGTCTCACCCCGGCCACTCCATCTTCCCCCCCCCTCCCATCGGGCAAGAGGTACAGAAGTGTGAAAACGAACGCACACACACCTCCAGATTCAGGGACAGTTTCTAACCCGGCTGTTATCAGGCAACTGAACCGTCCTCTCACCAACTGGAGAGCGGTCCTGACATCCCATCTACCTCATTGGTGACCCTCAGACTATCTTTAAGTGGACTTTATCTTGCACTAAACGTTATTCCCTTTATCCTGTTTCTGTACAATTCTACTCCTAACAAGTCTACTCCGCCATTCAATCATGGCTGATCTATCTCCCTCCTAATCCCATTCTCCTGCCTTCTCCCCGTAACCCCCGACACCCGTACTGATCAAGAATCTATCCATCTCTCCCGGAACCCCAGGGCCTGATGGTCTGCATCCCAGGGTACTTAAGGAAGTGGCTCTAGAAAATCGTGAACGCATTGGTGATAATTTTCCGATGTTCTATCGATTCAGGATCAGTTCCTGTGGATTGGAGGGTAGCTAATGTCATCCCATTTTTAAAGAAAGGCGGGAGAGAGAAAACAGGGAATTATAGACCAGTTAGCCTGACATTGGTGGTGGGGAAGATGCTGGAGTCAATTATAAAAGATGAAATAACCGAACATTTGGATAGCAGTAACAGGATCGGTCCGAGTCAGCATGGATTTACGAAGGGGAAATCATGCTTGACTAATCTTCTGGAATTTTTTGAGGATGTAACTGGGAAAATGGACAAGGGAGAGCCAGTGGATGTAGTGTACCTGGACTTTCAGAAAGCATTTGATAAGGTCCCACATAGGAGATTAGTGGGCAAAATTAGGGCACATGGTATTGGGGGTAGAGTGCTGACATGGATAGAGAAGTGGCTGGCAGACAGGAAACAAAGAGTAGGGATTAACGGGTCCCTTTCAGAATGGCAGGCAGTGACTAGTGGGGTGCTGAGATTACAATATACATCAATGATTTAGATGAAGGGATTAAAATTAACATTAGCAAATTTGCAGATGACACAAAGCTGGGTGGCAGTGTGAACTGTGAGGAGGATGCTATGAGGATGCAGGGTGACTTGGACAGGAACAGGAAGGCAGATTATTATCTAAATGGTGTCAAGTTGGCAAAGGGGAAATACAACGGGATCTGGGGGTCCTTGTTCATCAGTCTATGAAAGTAAGCATGCAGGGCAGTGAAGAAAGCGAATGGCATGTTGGCCTTTATAACAAGAGGAGTTGAGTATAGGAGCAAAGAGGTCCTTCTGCAGTTGTACAGGGCCCTGGTGAGACCACACCTGGAGTATTGTGTGCAGTTTTGGTCTCCAGATTTGAGGACGGCTTACCCCTTATTCAGAACGGAGATGAGGAAACACTTTTCCACACGGAGAGTGGCGAGTCTGTGGAATTCTCTGCCTCAGAGGGCGGTGGAGGCCAATTCTCTGGATACTCTCAAGAGAGAGCTAGATAGGGCTCTTAAAGATAGCGGAGTCAGGGGATATGGGGAGAAGGCAGGAACGGGGTACTGATTGGGGATGATCAGCCATGATCACATTGAATGGCGGTGCTGGCTCGAAGGGCCGAGTGGCCTCCTCCTGCACCTGTTGTCTGTTGTCCTTTCACTGTACCTCGGTACATGTGACCATAAACTGAACTGAACTGAAGCGTTTCCTCGGTTTCCTCCCAGTCCGCCTTCCGACGCGGAGACAACGGACAAGATCCAACTCCGATTCCAGGAGCAACTCTCCAAGATGCAGTTGGCCAACGGGGAGGTGAGTCAAACCGAGGCCGAACATCTCCCTCGTAGACCAGAGCGGCAATGGTGGCGCGGCGGGTAGAGTTGCTGCCTCGAGGCGCCAGAGACCCGGGTTCGATCCCGACCTCGGGTGCTGTCTGTCTGTCTGTGCGGAGTTGGTACGTTCTCCCAGTCACCTGGTTGGGTAGCCCTACCATAGTTACCCAACCAGATGCAACTAAATTTAAGGTAACTCTTTCTTCCCAAGGACCCTTTCTGGCTTAAGTCCTCCCTCCACCACCTCCAGTTTAAATTCCATTTGGACCACGAAACCAAGAAACCTGCGTGGGTTTTCTCCGGGAGCACCAGTTTCCTCCCACACTCCAAAGACAAAAGACAATAGGTGCCTGTTTCTGCGCTGTATCTCTAAACGCATCTAGTTTGCCCGTTCTCCCCGTGACCCGCGTGGGTTTTCTCCGGGTGCTCCGGTTTCCTCCCGCACTCCAAGGATGTACAGGTTTGTAGGTCAATTGGCTTCTGTAAATTAGACAATAGACAATAGGTGCAGGATTAGGCCATTCGGCCCTTCGAGCCAGCACCGCCATTCACTGTGATCATGGCTGATCATCCCCAATCAGTACCCCGTTCCTGCCTTCTCCCCATATCCCCTGACTCCGCTATCTTTAAGAGCCCTATCTAGCTCTCTCTTGAAAGCATCCAGAGAACCGGCCTCCACCGCCCTCTGAGGCAGAGAATTCCACAGACTCACTACTCTCTGTGAGAAAAAGTGTTTCCTCAACTCTAAATGGCTTATTCCTTATTCTTAAACTGTGGCCCCTGGTTCTGGACTCCCCCAACATCGGGAACATGTTTCCCGCCTCTAGTGTGTCCAAACCCTTAATAATCTTATATGTTTCAATGAGATCCCCTCTCATCCTTCTAAAGTCCAGAGTGTACAAGCCCAGCCGCTCCATTCTCTCAGCATATGACAGTCCCGCCATCCCGGGAATTAACCTGGTGAACCTACGCTGCACTCCCTCAATAGCAAGAATGTCCTTCCTCAAATTAGGGGACCAAGACTGCACACAATACTCCAGAGGTGGTCTCACTAGGGCCCTGTACAACTGCAGACGTGCAGGTTTGTAGGTTAATTGGCTTTGGTATAAATGTAAATTGTGCCTAGTGTGTCTAGGATAGCGCTAGTGTGCGGGGATCGCTGGTTGTCGCGGGCCGAAGGGCCTGTTTCCCCGCTGTATCGCTGAACTGAACAGTTAACTGACCTAAACTAAACTCTGCAACACAGAAACAGATTCTTTGGTCCTCCTTTCCAATCAAGATGCCTCGACTGCACTTGTCCCACCTGCCTGTGTTTGGTCTGGTTTGGGAACTTTATTTACACATGTAGTGAGGTGCAGTGAAATGCATTGTCGTGTACAGTTTAGGGCAAGTGTCACGGTACATAAGGACTTGGATACATCTTAGATAATTGAACCAAGTTGAATTGAAGAAATTGTATTAGCTAACCAACCTGACCTCCCGGCGGCTCAGCACTTGAACTCCCCCTCCCATTCCCAATCCGACCTTTCTGTCCTGGGCCTCCTCCATGGCCAGAGTGAGTCCCACCGCAAATTGGAGGAGCGGCACCTCATATTTCGCTTGGGCAGTTTACACCCCAGCGGTGTGAACATTGACTTCTCCAATTTCAGGTAGTCCCTGCTTTCTCCCTCCTTCCCCTCCCCTTTGCCAGCTCTCCCACAGCCCACTGTCTCCACCTCTTCCTTTCTTCTTCTCGCCCCCACATCAGTCTGAAGAAGGGTCTCGACCCGAAACGTCGCATATTCCGTCGCTCCATAGATGCTGCCTCACCCGCTGAGTTTCTCCAGCATCTATGGAGCGAAGGAATAGGTAACGTCACCTATTCCATCATCAGTCAGAAGAAGGGTCTCGATCCGAAACGTCACCTATTTCCTTCGCTCCATAGATGCTGCCTCACCCGCTGAGTTTCTCCAGCACTTTGTGGCTAACTTTGGTGTAAACCAGCATCTGCGGTTCCATGAGAGGGATATGGGCCAAACGCAGGCAGGTGGGACTAGTGTAGATGGGGCAGGTTGGACTTGGACACTGAGGAATCATCGGTCAGGATGATACAGAGGCATGCAGTGTGGAAACAGGCCCTTCGGCCCGACTTGCCCACACTGGCCAACGAGTCCCAGCTACACTAGTCCCACCTGCCTGCGTTTGGCCCATATCCCGCCAAACTTGTCCTATCCATGTACCTGTCTAAATATATCTCTTAAATGTAACAATAGCGCCTGCCCCAACTACCTCCTCTGACAGCTCATTCTGCACACCCACCACCCTCTGTGTAAAAGGTTACCCTTCAGCTTGCCCCCCTCACCTTAAACCTGCGACCTCTGGTTTCTCAATTCCTCTACTCTTGGCAAAAGACTGTGCGTTTAGCCAAACTATTTAGCTGAAGCATATAAGATTATTAAAGGTTTTAGACACGCTAGAGGCAGGAAACATGTTCCCGATGTTGGGGGAGTCCAGAACCAGGGGGCCACACAGTTTAAGAATAAGGGGTAAGCCATTTAGAACAGAGACGAGGAAACACTTTTTTCTCACAGAGAGTTGTGAGTCTGTGGAATTCTCTGCCTCAGAGGGCGGTGGAGGCCGGTTCTCTGGATACTTTCAAGAGAGAGCTAGATAGGGCTCTTAAAGATGGCGGAGTCAGGGGATGTGGGGAGAAGGCAGGAACGGGGTACTGATTGGGGATGATCTGCCATGATCACATTGAATGGCGGTGCTGGCTCGAAGGGCTGAAGGCCCAACTTCTGCACCTGTTGTCTATTGTCTGTAGCTGGTCCTCGATTCCCCTACTCTAGGCAAGAGACTCTGTGCATCTACCCGATCTATTCCTCTCATGATTTTATACACCTCTATAAGATCACCCCTCATCCTCCTGCACTCCAAGGAATAGTCCCAGCCTGCCCAGCCTCTCCCTGCAGCTCACACCTTCGAGACCTGGGAACATCCTTTACTAGACTGGCTTTGAGGGAAAAGTCTAATTATTAATGACTCGCGTTTCACTTCCTGCTGCTTATTTAAGGACATGAAAATATATTCAAGGATGTAAAAATAGACAACAGGTGCAGGAGTCCGCCATTCGGCCCTTCGAGCCAGCACCGCCATTCAATGTGATCATGGCTGATCATCCCCAATCAGTACCCCGTTCCTGCCTTGTCCCCATATCCCCTAACTCCGCTATCTTTAAGAGCCCTATCTAGCTCTCTCTCTTGA
Source organism: Okamejei kenojei (assembly GCA_035221665.1). Lineage (NCBI taxonomy): Eukaryota > Metazoa > Chordata > Chondrichthyes > Rajiformes > Rajidae > Okamejei > Okamejei kenojei. The sequence continues at coordinate 17,965,853 of CM069136.1, read as the reverse complement.
AAGCATCCAGAGAACCGGCCTCCACCGCCCTCTGAGGCAGAGAATTCCACAGACTCACAATTCTCTGTGTGAAAAAGTGTTTCCTCGTCTCCGTTCTAAATGGCTTACCCCTTATTCTTAAACTGTGGCCCCTGGTTCTAGATTCCCCCAACATCGGGAACATGTTTCCTGCCTCTAGCGTGTCCAAACCCTTAATAATCTTGTACGTTTCAATAAGATCCCCTCTCATCCTTCTAAACTCCAGAGTGTACAAGCCCAGCCGCTCCATTCTCTCAGCATATGACAGTCCCGACATCCCGGGAATTAACCTGGTGAACCTACGCTGCACTCCCTCAATAGCAAGAATGTCCTTCCTCAAAAATATATTCAACTCATTTTAAACTGGCTTATCTGAAATGTTTTGTTAGCTGCAAATGTTGTTAAAAATACTTGATACGATTGTTTGGTAAAAATGTTACAGCACGGAAACAGGCCCTTCGGCCCACCAAGTCTGTGCCGACCAGTGTTCCCCGCGCACTAACACCACCCGACACACACACACACACACACACACTAGGGACAAATTATAATTATACCGAGCCAATTGACCTGCAAACCCGCACGTCTTTGGAGTGTGGGAGGAAACCGAAGATCTCGGCGAAAGCCCACGCAGGTCACGGGGAGAACGTGCAAACTCCGCGTGGACAGCGCCCGTGGTCGGGATGGAGCCCGGGTGTCTGGCGCCGTGAGGCAGCAGCTCTACCCGCTGCACCGCCGTGCCTGCCCTAGTTCTCATTCTGCAGCTTCCAACCTCAGTGTGGAAATATTCCAGCATCATTTCCCCTTCACAAACCTCACTAGTTTTCTCGATATGCGTCGGAAGGAACTGCGGATGCTGGTTTAAATAAAAGGCAGGCGCAGAGTGCCGGAGTAACTCAGCGGGACAGGCAGCGTCTCTGGAGAGAAGGAACGGGTGACGTTTTGGGTCGAGACCCTTCTCCAGGCTAGTTTTCTCCAGCCTACTCTTAAATTTCTACGTTCCTACTTCCTCAGTTAGAGATGTCAACTTTTTACTCGTTGGCAGGTTCACCAGCCCAGAGTCACAAGGGCAGCGCAGCGGTAGAGTTGCTGCCTCACAGCGCCAGAGACCCGACCACGGGTGCTGTTTGCACGTTTCCCCACCCCCCCGTGACCTGCGTGGGTTTTCTCCGGGTGCTCCGGTTTCCTCCCACACTCCAAAGGCGTGCAGGTTTGTAGGTTAATTGGCTTGGTATGAATGTAAATTGTCCCCAGTGTTGTGTAGGATAGTGTTGGTGTGCGGGGATCGCTGGTCGGCGCGGACTGGGTGGGCCGAAGGGCCTGTTTCCGCGCTGCATCTCCACCCACATAGACTACTTCCTCTAGAAAGATAGAACATAGGTGCAGGAGGCCATTCGGCCCTTCGAGCCAGCAGCACCGCCATTCATTATGATCATGGCTGATCGTCCCCAATCAGTAACCCGTGCCTGCCTTCTCCCCATATCCCTTGACTCCACTAGCCCCCAGAGCTCTATCTAACTCTCTCTTAAATCCATCCAGTGATTTGGCCTCCACCACCCTCCGTGGCAGGGAATTCCACAAATTCACAACTCTCTGGGTGAAAAGGTTTTTTCTCACCTCAGCCTTAAATGGCCTCCCATTTATTCTGTGCGGCCCCTGGTTCTGGACTCGCCCAACATTGGGAACATTTTTCCTGCATCTAGCTTGTCCAGTCCTTTTATCACTTGATATGTTTCTATAAGACCCCCCCCCCCCCCCCCCCCCCCCCACCCGCTCATCCTTCTAAACTCCAGTGAATACAAGCCGAGTTTTCATTCTGCAGATTAAAATCTGAATGTGGAAACAGGCCAGCATCATTTCCCCATCACAAACCAAGCTGGAGAGCCCTTACATTTCTAAGTTGCCACTTCCTTAATTGGAGACTTCAACGTTCTCGCATTGTCAGGGCGACCAGCTTGTATCTTCCTGCAGGCGAGATGTGCAGGAAGGAACTGCGGTCGCTGGTTTACACTGAAGGCAAGACACAAAATGCTGGAGTGACTCAGCGGGACGGGCAGCGTCTCTGGAGAGAAGGGATGGGTGACGATTCGGGTCCAGACCCGCCTGACAGTAGACAACAGGCGCAGGAGCAGGCAAACTCCGCGCAGACAGCGCCCGTGGTCGGGATCGGACCCGGGTCTCCGCGCTGCGAGCGCTGTAAGGCAGCAACTCTCCCGCTGCGCCACCGTTAGAGAGAATACGTAAAAAGCCCTCATCAATCTCAACAGAACTGCAGACGCAGGAATCTCGAGTGAAAAAATGACAAAGTGCTGGAAGAACTCTGCGGGTCAGGCAGCCTCCGTGGAGATAAACAGACAGGCGACGTTTCGGCTCGGGACCCCACGTCAGACTGATGGCGCCGAGGTCAAGAGTGTTTTGTTGTCATATGTCCCAGATAGACAATAGGTGCAGGAGTAGGCCATTCGGCCCTTCGAGCCAGCACCGCCATTCAATGTGATCATGGCTGATCATCCCCAATCAGTACCCCGTTCCTGCCTTCTCCCCATATCCCCTGACTCCGCTATCTTTAAGAGCCCTATCTAGCTCTCTGAAGCTCTCTTGCTTGTAGGAGGAGAGGTGTGTGGGCTGAATGGCCTTTCTCCCTCCTATCCCCAATCCACAAAAGTACAGTATAAATCAGTTGTTGGTATGAATCAGCATCTACAGTTCCTTGTTTCAGCATCATCACGGACCAGTCTCACCCCCCGGCCACTCCCTCTTCTCCCCTCTCCCATCGGGCAAGAGGTACAGAAGTGTGAAAACGAACGCACACACACCTCCAGATTCAGGGACAGTTTCTTCCCGGCTGTTATCAGGCAACTGAACCGTCCTCTCACCAACTAGAGAGCGGTCCTGAACTACTATCTACCTCATTGGTGACCCTCGGACTATCCTTGATCAGACTTTGCTGGCTTCACCTTGCACTAAACGTCATTCCCTTTACCCTGTATCTGTACACTGCGGGCGGCTCGATTGTAATCACGTATTGTCTTCCCGCTGACTGGTTAGCGCGCAACACAAGCTTTTCACTGTACCTCGGTACACGTGACAGGAAACTAAACTGAACTAATGCCCTGTGCCCACAGCTCGCCCAGGCCGTGTTTGAGTTGAACAAGAAGCAGAGAGGCAAGGAGACGGAACTACAGGATTCCCACAGCAGGTGATTCCATCCCAGGATGGCCTCACCACCACCTCAGCTAAGCTGCACTATCCCAACCAGCAATCCACCCTCTCTCTCTCTCTCTTCCTCTCTCTTTTCTGTTCGCCTCCTTGCCTCCTCTTTCTCTCTCTCTTTCCTCCCCTCTCTCTGACTATCTCTGTGTCTGTGTCTCTCTCTGTGTCTGTGTCTCTCTCTGTGTCTGTGTCTCTCTCTGTGTCTGTGTCTCTCTCTGTGTCTGTGTCTCTCTCTGTGTCTGTGTCTCTCTCTGTGTCTGTGTCTCTCTCTGTGTCTGTGTCTCTTTGTGTCTGTGTCTCTTTGTGTCTGTGTCTCTCTGTCTCTGTCTCTCTCTCTCTGCCTGTCTCTCTCTCTGACTGTGCCCCTCCCTCTGTTTCCCCCCCCCCCCCAGGCTGGAGGGGATGTGCCGGCGTCTGGACACGGCGGAGGAGGAGGGGCGGAGGTTGAGGGCGCAGGTGGCGAGGCTGGAGGAGGCCAACCTCACAGTGAAGGAGGAGTACGACAGGCTGCAGGTGCAGCACCATGCGCTGGAGCAGCAACTGTGCAGCCTGCAGCAGGAGACGGACGAGCAGATCCAAAACCTGATGCAGCTCAAAGCTGCAGCGGCGCAGCGGGAGAACCTGCAGATCGAGAAATCTCCCAGGTGAGGCGGGCACAGGTGAGGCGGGCACAGGTGAGGCGTGCGCAGGTGAGGCGTGCGCAGGTGAGGCGTGCGCAGGTGAGGCGTGGCGTGCGCACGCAGGTGAGGCGGAGCGCAGGTTCTCCCCGCAGTGAGGCGTGTTGCGCAGGCGAGGCATCCCCCAGTGACGCTCTGCCTCGGAGGGATAGTACAAAGGGAGCTTCACTCGTATCACCAACAACTTCTCCTGGTCCCCCCATATTGAAGCAACGACCATGAAAGCACCGACGCCTCTACCTCTGAGAAGGTTTCGGAAGTCCGGCGTGTCCCCGACAGCTCTCACCATCTACAGATGCGCCGGGGAAAGCATTCTATCGGGATGCATCGCAGCACGGTTTGGGAACGGCTCCGTCCAAGACCCGCGAGTTGTGGACGCAGCCCAGACCGTCGCACACAAACCAACCTCCCTTCCACTGACTCCATCTCCACCTCACGCTGCCTCGGCAAGGCCAGCAGCATCATCACGGACCAGTCTCACCCCCGGCCACTCCCTCTTCTCCCCTCTCCCATCGGGCAAGAGGTACAGAAGTGTGAAAACGAACGCACACCTCCAGATTCAGGGACAGTTTCTTCCCGGCTGTTATCAGGCAACTGGACCGTCCTCTCACCAACTAGAGAGCGGTCCTGAACTACTATCCACCGCATTGGTGACCCTCGGACTATCCTGGATGGGACTTGATCCGCGCTGAATCGCTATACCATGTGAATGAATCTCTATAAGTGAATGATCTTGGATCAGGGAGCGGACGGCAGAGTGAGGCTCACACGTTGACACCTGTCCCACCTGGCGATTTTTTCGGCGACTGCCGGCATCATTGACTGACGTAACAGGTCACTGAAAAAGTCGCGGCGTGATGATGCATTGACACGATGGCACATTGACGGGATGACGCACTGAGGGGGGGACGCACTGAGGGGGCGACGCATTGACGGAACGACGCATGGACACGATGACGTATTGACGCGCGGTGTCTTCTCAAGTGTCGCAACTTTTTTTTTGTCGCCGCTGGATGTTGAAATGTTGTAAATCTTTCGCCGGCCCTGATACGCCAGCCAATGGCGCCAGCAGCCGCCGGAAACAATGGCCAAGTGTGGGACAGGCCCTTGAATGGCTGTGTTGTTACTGGGCAGGTGTGGTGATCATGTACATCTCTCTCTGTTAGCACTGACCATAGCAAGCTGCAGGAGGATTTGGCGATCGTGTCAAGTTTGCCGATCCCGGACAACACGTGAGTGAGATGCGTTTTGTGTCGGGGAGATAGTGTGGACTCTGGGATTGAGGGGGGGGGGAGAGCACCGCAGCACGGTTTGGGAACGGCTCCGTCCAGGACCACAAGCGACCGCAGCGGATTGCGGACGCAGCCCAGACCGTCGCACACACAAACCTCCCTTCCATCGACTCCATCTACACCTCACGCTGCCTCGGCAAGGCCAGCAGCATCATCACGGACCAGTCTCACCCCCCGGGCCACTCCCTCTTCTCCCCTCTCCCATCGGGCAAGAGGTACAGAAGTGTGAAAACGAACGCACACACACCTCCAGATTCAGGGACAGTTTCTTCCCGGCTGTTATCAGGCAACTGAACCGTCCTCTCACCAACTAGAGAGCGGTCCTGAACTACTATCTACCTCATTGGAGACCCTCGGACTATCCTTGATCGGACTTTGCTGTCTTTACCTTGCACTAAACGTTATTCCCTTTACCCTGTATCTGTACACTGCGGACGGCTCGATTGTAATCACGTATTGTCTTCCCGCTGACTGGTTAGCGCGCAACAAAAGCTTTTCACTGTACCTCAGTACACGTGGCAATAAACTGCAACTGAACCTGAGGGAGGGGGCCTTGTGGTTTAGCGGGAGGACATTCGGCCCCATAAATCAGTGCTAATTGTCAGGGGTTACGGGGAGAGGGCAGGAGAATGGGGTTAGGAGGGAGAGATAGATCAGCCATGATTGAATGGAGGAGTAGACTCGATGGGGCGAATGGCCTCATTCTGGTCCTAGACCTTTTGAACTGCATGATTTGATGTTGCCACACTCCATGGAAGGAGGCCGTTTGGCCCTTCGAGACTGTTCCATGTTACAGACCATACCTTACCTTAGAGTTTCAAACAGGCCCTTCGGCCCACCTTGTCCTTGCCGACCGATGTTCTCCCTCTGGGACGGCCCCTTCATTTGGAGACTTTGGAGATACATGGTGGAAACGGGCCCCTCGGCCGGCTGAGTCCGTGCTGACCAGCGCTCCCCGCACGCTAACACACTCGCACGCTAACACACGCGCACACACCCCCCGCCACCTGCACGTCTTTAGAGTGTGGGAGGCAACCGGAGCACCCTGAGAAAACCCACGGGGAGAACGTGCAAACTCCGCAAAGACAGCAGCCGTGGTGGGGCTGGAACCCGGGTCTCCGGCGCCGTGAGGCAGCAACTCTGCCGCTGCACCACACTGCTGTAAGGCATCCTGTGGATGGTACTAACTGCTTCCCCTGTGTGGCGAGCGTGACCTAACGCTGCAAGGCGAGGAAAGGCGAGTCGCGTGGCCCTTCCCGGCCTTTGGTGATGTTGACTCTGGAATGCTGTTGGTTTTCAGGGAGTTTCCGGCCGGCCCGCCAGAGGACGCCAGGTGGGACGACAGCAGGAGGACCAAGGGACCCAGGTAACCCAGCGGCACGCAGGTATCGGTGAGACAAATCGCCCGCGGCCCCCGTCCCGGGGGGAAGATAGAAACATAGAAACATAGACAATAGGTGCAGGAGGAGGCCATTCGGCCCTACGAGCCTGCACCGCCATTCAATATGATCATGGCTGATCATCCAACTCAGTATCCTGTACCTGCCTTCTCTCCATACCCCCTGATCCCTTTAGCCACAAGGGCCACATCTAACTCCCTCTTAAATATAGCCAATGAACTGGCCTCAACTACCTTCTGTGGCAGAGAATTCCAGAGACTCACCACTCTCTGTGTGAAAAATGTTTTCCTCAACTCGGTCCTAAAGGAATTCCCCCTTATCCTTAGACTGTGACCCCTCGTTCTGGACTTCCCCAACATCGGGAACAATCTTCCTGCATCTAGCCTGTCCAACCCCTTAAGAATTTTGTAAGTTTCTATAAGATCCCCCCTCAGTCTTCTAAATTCCAGCGAGTACAAGCCGAGTCTATCCAGTCTTTCTTCATATGAAGATCTCAGTGATCTATCTCCAACTGGTCCAGCCCCAGAACAAGTGGGTGAATAAATGAATGAATGAATAAGTTAATTGGCCAAGTATTCACATACAAGGAATTTGCCTTAGTGCTCCACCCGCATGTGACAACGTGACATACAGTGACAGTTAAAGCCCTGTCCCACGGTGCGAGTTCATTCCAAGAGCTCTCCCGAGTTTAAAAAAAATCAAACTCGTGGTAAGCACGGAGAATGTACGTAGCGGGTACGTCAGAGCTCGGTGACATCACTTAGCGGCTCGTAACGCTAACGGCAGGTACTCGGGAAGACTCGCTAACGCCAGGTAAGCTCGTGAAGACTGGTGAAGATTTTTCAACATGTTGAAAAATGTCCACGAGAGCCCCGAGTACCGACGAGCGGCCGTTACCGTAAATCTCCGAGTTTGAATCAGGGCAAACTCGGGAGAGCTCTTGGAATGAACACGTACCGTGGGACAGGACCATTAGGAATGACACACGAAACATTAAACATTAATAATTGAACATTAATAATAAAACATTATTGATTAAACATGTCCAACCTCTGGTGGTCCAATCTATGCCCAACCCAAGACGTCACCCATTCCTTCTCTCCAGAGTTGCTGCCTGTCCCGCTGAGTTACTCCAGCTTTTTGTGACTACCTTTGGTTGAAACCAGCATCTGCACTTCCTTGCTACACGTTATGTACAGAAGCTGGTTTAAACCGAATGTAGACACCCAAAGCTGGAGTAACTCAGCGGGACAGGCAGCATCTCTGGAGAGAAGGAACGGGTGGCGTTTCGGGTCGAGACCCTTCTTCAGAGTGAGAGCTGGGTTGTAACATTGGACAAACAGCGATGTTTCTACTCCTGCACCTATAGTCTATGCTTCTAATAGTGCAATAATAACAATAATAGTCTGTTGGAGTCAGAGCTTATTTGGGGCGGTCGTGTTTAATAGCCGGGTGACTGTGGGGAGAAGCTTGGACTTGGATTTCTTGGACTTCTACAGGAGTGCAGCAGAGATAATTTACTAGGGACATTCTTGCTACTGAGGGAGTGCAGCGTGGGTTCACCAGGTTAATTCCCGGGATGGCGGGACTGTCATACGCTGAGAGAATGGAGCGGCTGGGCTTGTATACTCTGGAGTTTAGAAGGATGAGAAGATATCTCATTGAAACATATAAGATTATTAAGGGTTTGGACATGCTAGAGGCAGGAAACGTGTTCCCGATGTTGGGGGAGTCCAGAACCAGGGGCCACAGTTTAAGAATAAGGGGTAAGCCATTTAGAATGGAGACGAGGAAACACTTTTTCACACAGAGAGTGGTGAGTCTGTGGAATTCTCTGCCTCGGAGGCCGTTTCTCTGTGATGCTTTCAAGAGAGAGCTGCATTGGGCTCTTAAAGATAGCGGAGTCGGGGGATATGGGGAGAAGGCAGGAACGGGGTACTGATTGGGGATGATCAGCCATGATCACATTGAGTGGCGGTGCTGGCTCGAAGGGCCGAATGGCCTACTCCTGCACCTATTGACTATGTTTTGAATTGTGCAATAATAATAATAATAATAAGTCTGTTGTAGTTCAGAGCTTATTTGTTGCCGTCTTTAATAGCCTGATGGCTGTGGGGAAGAAGCTGTTCCTGAACCTGGACGTTACAGATTTCAGGGTCCTGTACCACCTTCCCGATGGCAGGGGTGAGATGAGTGTGTGGCCAGGATGGTGTGGGTCCTTGATGATGTTGGCAGCCTTTTAGAGGCAGCGACTGCGATAGATCCCCTCGATGGCGGGGAGGTCAGTAACCGGTGATGGACTGGGCAGTGGGTCACAACTTTCTGCAGTCTCCTTCGCTTCTGGGCATTCAAGTTGCCGAACGAGGCCGCAATGCGACCAGTCGATATATGTTCTCTACTCCACACCTGTAAAAGTCCAAGAGAAGGTCGACGCAGAGTGCTGGAGTAACTCAGCGGGTCAGGCAGCATCTGTGGGGAACATGGATAGGTGACGTTTCACAGAGTGCTGGAGTAACTCAGCGGGTCAGGCAGCATCTGTGGAGAACATGGATAGGTGACGTTTCACAGAGTGCTGGAGTAACTCAGCGGGTCAGGCAGCATCTGTGGGGAACATGGATAGGTGACGTTTCACAGAATGCTGGAAGTTAACTCAGCGGGTCAGGCAGCATCTCTGGGGAACATGGATAGGTGACGTTTCAGAGTGCTGGAGTAACTCAGCGGGTCAGGCAGCATCTGTGGAGAACATGGATAGGTGACGTTTCACAGAGTGCTGGAGTAACTCAGCGGGTCAGGCAGCATCTGTGGAGAGAAGGAATGGGTGACGTTTCGGGTCGAGACCCTTTGTCGGAAAAGAGAAAATCCTGTCTGACGTGCCGAATTCCGCGTAAATCTTCTCTGTACCCTTTCCAGCCGCCCTCCTGATGAAACCAGCCACCACTAACCTCTCCTCTCCCCTCCCCTCCCTTGTTGTTTACAGATCGGCCTCGTTCAGTAATCCAGGCCAGCACAAGTTCCTCAAGTCTGTCAAAGGAATCTTCAGGTAAGTGCACTTACTACATCAGCCAGCAGAGGGCAATCTCCACACACTGCCTCCTGTGTGTCCAAGAGTCAAGTGGGGACAATAGACAATAGGTGCAGGAGGAGGCCATTCGGCCCTTCCAGCCAGCACCGCCATTCACTGTGATCACGGCTGATCATCCCCAATCAGTACCCCGTTCCTGCCTTCTCCCCATATCCCCTGACTCCGCTATCTTTCTGCGCTGTATCTCTAAACTGAAAACTAAAGATAGATAGGGTAGACAGTCTGAACCTTTTATCCCCCAAGGGTGGAGATGGCAAAGACTAGAGGGCGCAGCTTTAAGGTGAGAGGGGCAAAGTCTAAAGGAGATGTGGGGGGCAGGTTTTTTTTACACAGAGGGCGGTGGGTGCCTGGAACGCACTGCCGGGGGCAGGGGTGGAGGCAGATACGATAGTGGTGTTTAAGAGGCTTTTGGATAGATTCTAGACCGTTGGGTCCCTGCATCACATGGGAGGGCTGGTCCCCCAACGCAATATTCCACCTTTCCACCAATTCCAATATTGGTGGCCAGTGGGGGGGGGGGGGGGGGGGGGGCTTTCTGGAGTTTCATCTCCTGTGGTTGCAGGGGAAAGTACCTGGGGAGGGGGTTTTATATATACTTGCGTGTGGATATGTCGGACATGGACATCTAAATGGTGTCAAGTTGGGAAAAGGGGAAGTACAACGGGATCTGGGGGCATTGTTCATCAGTCAATGAAAGTAAACATGCAGGTACAGCAGGCAGTGAAGAAAGCGAATGGCATGTTGGCCTTCATAACAAGAAGAGTTGAGTATAGGAGCAAAGAGGTCCTTCTGCAGTTGTACAGGGCCCTAGTGAGACCACACCTGGAGTATTGTGTGCAGTTTTGGTCCCGTAATTTGAGGAAGGACATTCTTGTATTGAGGGAGTGCAGCGTAGGTTCACCAGGTTGATTCCCGGGATGTTGGGACTGTCATATGCTGAGAGAATGGAGCGGCTGGGCTTGTACACTCTGGAGTTTAGAAGGATGAGAGGGGATCTTATTGAAACATAAGATTATTAAGGGTTTGGACACGCTAGAGGCAGGAAACATGTTCCCGATGTTGGGGGAGTCTAGAACCAGGGGGCCACACAGTTTAAGAATAAGGGGTAAGCCATTTAGAACGGAGACGAGGAAACACTTTTTCTCACAGAGAGTGGGGAGTCTGTGGAATTCTCTGCCTCAGAGGGCGGTGGAGGCCGGTTCTCTGGATATTTACAAGAGAGAGCTAGATAGGGCTCTTAAAGATAGCGGAGTCAGGGGAGATGGGGAGAAGGCAGGAACGGGGTACTGATTGGGGATGATCAGCCATGTTCGCATTGAATGGCGGTGCTGGCTGGAAGGGCCGAATGGCCTCCTCCTGCACCTGTTGTCTGTTGACATTGTGGGCGGAAGGGCCTGCTGCTGTGCGCTACTGATCTGTGTGCGTCTCTCAGGATGCGGTCCAGTGCCTCTTGCAGTGCGATTGACTGCAGCCCGTCGGGGTTCTTCGCCTTCACCAGAGTCCCAGCTCAGGTTCGGCACAGCGTGGTGAGTCATCGGGGCGCCACCGTGAAAATTTTAAATGTTTTCATAATTTAGATTTATTCAAATATTTACAATACTATTTTACTTTTTTTTTTGTTTTTGTTAGAAGTCAGTACAGTAGTCTGGTACTTAAGACTAATACATACATAATATTCTCATTCTTGTATAACTTCATACATTTAGTTTCAATAATAAAAGAACAGTGAGTAGAAAAAAGAATAAAGAGTGTCGGAAATAGATAGACAAGCGAGTAGAAACAGGAAAAAAATAAAGGGCAGAGGTGAGAAGTTAAAAGATTGAAAGAGAGGAAAAAGTAAAAAGAAAGAGAGATTAGGCGATATCTACCTATCTCATATTTTTGCCCACCCGTCACACAGGTCTAAGGTTAGTACAGGCTACATAAAATACTATTTTACAACACTGAATCATTCTAAAACAAGACGGGCACGGTGGCGTAGGGGTAGTAGTTGCCGCCTCACAGCGCCAGTGACCCGGTTCGATCCCCACCACGGTGCTGACTGTACGGTGTTTGCACGTTCTCCCTCCCCGTTGACCTGCGTGGGTTTTCTCCGGGTGCTCCGGTTTCCTCCCACACTCAAAGACGTGCAGGTTTGTAGGTTCATTGGCTTGGTATAAATGTAAAAATTGTCCCTAGTGGGTGTAGGATGGTGTTAATAGACAATAGGTGCAGGATAGGCATTCGGCCTTCGAGCCAGCACCGCCATTTAACGTGATCATGGCTGATCATCCCCTCAGTACCCCGTTCCTGCCTTCTCCCCATATCCCCTGACTCCGCTATCTTTAGAGCCCTATCTAGCTGGTCAAAGCATCCAGAGAACCGGCCTCCACCGCCCTCTGAGGCAGAGAATTCCACAGACTCGCAACTCTCTGTGAGAAAAAGTGTTTCCTCGTCTCCGTAGTGCGCATCGCTGGTCGGCGCGGACCCGGTGGGCCGAACGCCTGTTTCCGCGCTGTATCTCTAAACTAAACTAAACACCCGGCCACTGAATATATGTCAAACAAATATACTAAATAAACTATTATACAACTCTATCCCCATGGTGATTGAGAATACACTCCCCCCCCCCCCCCCCCCCCCCGCAGTGCCCAGCGGTCCCGGAAATCCCCCAGGGTGCCCGTGGACAGGGCCTAGTCCCTCTCTAACACCACCGGGCGCGGACATAACCCCGGACACGGGGCGGGCAGCCGGCTCGGGCCGAGCCACTGTCCACCCATCGCCGTGACTCGTGGATGGCCAGCGTGCCCAGGCCCAGGAGCAAAACCCAACCAGGACATCCTCGGCCCCAAACCCTCTCCCCTACGCACAGGGTGCCCAGAGATGAGGGTGATGGGTGTGAGGGGCAGCCAGATGGCAAAGGAGCAGCCCCCCCTTTAGATATTGGAACAGGGGCTGCAGCCTCACACAGTCTGTGTGTCTGTGGAGAGGGGGTGCAGTGCTGTGGGGGGGGGTGTCACACTGGGTAGGGGTGGGGGTGAGGGGAGCGCCGTGCCGTGGGGTGGTGGGGGTGAGGGAGGGCGCGGGGGTGGGGGGAGGGGTGCAGCGTGTGGGGGGGGGAGGGGCGGGTGAGTGGGTCCCCGCACCGTGGGAGGGGGGCGGTAGGGATGATGGCAGGGGTAAGAGAATGTCACACTGTGGGGGTGGGGGGGAGGGGTGGGGGGGGTGCCATGTGTTTGGGGGGGGGGGGTGATGTGAGAATGTCACACTGTGGGAGTGCCGTGTGTGTGTGGGGGGGGGGTGGGGGGAGTGCCGTGTGTGGGGGGGGGGGGGTGGGGGAGTGCCGTGTGTGGGGGGGGGGGGGGTGGGGGAGTGCCGTGTGTGGGGGGGGGGGGGTGTAGGAGTGCCGTGTGTGGGGGGGGGGGGGTGGGGGAGTTGCCGTGTGTGGGGGGGGGGTGTGTGAGTGCGTGTGTGTGGGGGGGGGGGGGGGGGGAGTGCCGTGTGTGGGGGGGGGGGGGTGTGGGAGTGCCGTGTGTGTGGGGGGGGGGGTGTAGGAGTGCCGTGTGTGTGGGGGGGGGGGGGGAGTGCGTGTGTGGGGGGGGGGGGGGGGGGGGGAGTGCTGTGTGTGTGGGGGGGGTGGGGGAGTGCCGTGTGTGTGTGGGGGGGGGTGGGGGAGTGCGTGTGTGTGTGGGGGGGGGGTGGGGGAGTGCCGTGTGTGTGTGTGTGGGGGGGGGGTGGGGGAGTGCCGTGTGTGTGTGTGGGGGGGGGGGGTAGGGGAGTGCCGTGTGTGTGTGGGGGGGGGGGGGTGGGGGAGTGCCGCACTGTGTGTGGGGGGGGGGGTGGGGGAGAGGTGGGGGTGACCGATCACCGTGCTGTGGGAAGGAGGGGGCCCTCTTTACCCTGGTTAACCCGGTGTTTTGCCGTCTCCCGCCGCCCGGCACACAGACAGCCCACGACGGGGAGGTGAACGCCGTCAGGTTCTCCCCAAATTCCAAGATCGTTGCCACGGGCGGCAGTGACCGGAAGGTGAAGCTGTGGGAGATTGTTGGAGGTGAGATTCTTCTGCCGGCACCTCCGCCCGTCACCGCGGCAACGTGCACACTTGCCCCTTTTTGGAGACTCAGCGCAAAAACAGGCGTGAACATAGAAACATGGACAACAGGTGCAGGAGGAGGCCATTCGGCCCTTCGATGATCAGCCATGACCACCATTCAATGTGATCACGGCCGATCATCCCCAATCAGTACCCCGTTCCTGCCTTCTCCCCATATCCCCTGATTCCGTTAGCCCTAAGAGCAAAATCTAACTCTCTCTTGAAAACATCCAGTTAATTGGCCTCCACTGCCTTCTGTGGCAGAGAATTCCACAGATTCACATCTCTCTGGTGCACTGTCTCAGGGATTCTCTGCCTCAGAGGGTGGTGGAGGCCGGTTCTCTGGATACTTTCAAGAGAGAGCTAGATAGGGCTCTTAAAGATAGCGGAGTCAGGGGATATGGGGAGAAGGCAGGAACGGGGTACTGATTGTGGATGATCAGCCATGATCACTTTGAATGGCGGTGCTGGCTCGAAGGGCCGAATGGCCTACTCCTGCACCTATTGTCTATTGACTATCGTGTGGAAGGAAACCGGAGCACCCGGAGAAAACCCACGCAGGTCACGGGGAGAGCGTGCAAACTCCGTACAGACAGCGCCCGAGGCCAGGATCGATCTGGGGTCTCTGGTGCTGTGAGGCAGCGACTCTACCCGCTCTGCCTCACGGGGTAACGAATGTTGTCCTGTCATGTCCCTGGGAAGGTGTCTGAGGCCGGAGTAACTCAGCGGGTGAGACAGCATCTCTGGAGAGCAGGAATGGGCGACGTTTCGGGTCAAGACCCTTCTTCAGACCAAACATTTCTCACTGTTATTCAGCCACTGATAGAAACACCACACAATCCACAAAATAGTTCCAAACTTCTGTCTTCCGTCTGAAGAAGGGTCACCCATTCCTTCTCTCCGGAGTTGCTGCCTGTCCCGCTGAGTTACTCCAGCTCTTTGTGTCTATCTTCGGTCTAAACCAGCATCTGCAGTTCCTTCCTGCACATGAAGTCATCGACAGTGTATCTCTGCCTTGCGAGTCTCCCTTGACATGGCCTCCACAGCCCTTGTCTCCACCGAAAACGTCAGGGTGGTCACGGTGGCTCAGCGGTAGAGTTGCTGCCGTACAGCAACCCGGGTTCCATCCCGACTCTGGGCGCTGTCTGTCTGCGCGCAGTTTGTACGTTCTCCCCGTCACCTGCGTGGGTTTTCTCCGAGATGTTTGGTTTCCTCCCGCGCTCCAAAGACGAGCTGGTTTGTAGGTCAATTGGCTCGGTGAATGTAAAAAAAAAAAATGTATCCATGGCGGGAATAGGACGGTGTTAATGTGCGGGGGTCGAAAGGGCCTGTTTCCGCGCTGTATCTCTAAAACTAAAACATTCCTTCTCTCCGGAGATGCTGCCCATCCCGCTGAGTTACTCCTTTGGTTTAAACCAGCATCTGCATTTCCTTCCTACACAAGATGTCTGGGGCGATGGGGGGGGGGGGGGGGGGGGGGGGGGGGAAATGTGTCGCGATGGGGTCTTTGGTCTCCGCTAACCTTTCTCTCACCTCTGTGTAAGGAACCCTTCAGATCCAGAAGACCCTGGAAGGCAGTAATGATGGGGTGACCAGCATTGAGTTTGACCCCTCGGTGAGTGAGCTGGGGGGAAGGTGGGGGGGGGGGGGTGTTCAGGGAGGGCCGGGAAAGGTTTGGGGGTGAGGGGACGTTAGTTGAGGCAGGTACTGTGAATGTCATGTCATTCAAAAGATGTTTGGATCGGATAGGTTTAGAGGGAAGATAGACACAGATTGAACAATGAAATTCTTACTTGCAACAGCACAACAGAATATGTAAACGTATGCACTTTATATATTCAACCCCTTAAAGTTGCCTTAATGTTTAAAGAATAAACAAAAAACTGCAGATGCTGGTTTACATCAGAGATAGACACAGAGTGCTGGAGTACTCAGCGGGTTCAGGCTCAGCAGGCAGCATCTGTGGGGAACATGGATAGGTGACGTTTACACAGAGTGCTGGAGTAAACTCAGCGGGTCAGGCAGCATCTGTGGGAAATGGATAGGTTGACACAGATGGATAACTCAGGTGACGTTTCACAGAGTGCTGGAGTAACTCAGCGGGTCAGGCAGCATCTGTGGAGAACATGGATAGGTGACGTTTCACAGAGTGTCAGGCGCATCTGTGGAGAACGAGTACCAGCTCTTCAGCAGACTGTGAGGCGTGAGGGAGATGGGTTGGGGTTATGGGGAGTGTAGCAGATACAGGATAAAGGGAATAAGTTTTTACAATCGGCCGCCCACAGTGTGTACAACAGGTAAAGCGTTTAGTGCAGCAAAGTCGGAACAAGAATATTCTGAGGGTCGCTCACGAGGTAGATAGTAGTTCAGGACGGCTCTCTAGTTGTGGTAGGGTGGTTGAGTTGCCTGAGACATGGATACTCAGGGATTGGAGGGATGTGGTTCACGTGAAGGCAGATAAGACATGCTGTTGGCATCATGTTTAGCATGGACATTGTGGGCCGAAGGGCCTGTTCCTATGACAACAGACAATAGGTGCAGGAGTAGGCCATTCGGCCCTTCCAGCCAGCACCGCCATTCAATGTGATCATGGCTGATCATCCCCAATCAGTACCCCGTTCCTGCCTTCTCCCCATATCCCCTGACTCCGCTATCTTTAAGAGACCCCTATCCAGCTCTCTCTTGAAAGTATCCAGAGAACCGGCCACCATCGCCCTCTGGGGCAGAGAATTCCACAGACTCACCACTGTGAAAAAGTGAGAAAAAGTGTTTCCGCCTCTCCGTTCTAAATGGCTTGCCCCTTATTCTTAAACTGTGGCCCCTGGTTCTGGACTCACATTTCCCTGTTTTAGTTCAGTTTCGAGATACAGCGCAGAAGCAGGCCCACCGGGTCCGCACCGACCAGCGATCCCCGCACACTAACACTACCCTACACGCACGGGGGACAATTCTTACACATACACCAAGCCAATTAGCCTACAAACCCGCACGTTTTTGGAGTGTGGGAGGAAACCGAAGACCTCGGAGAAAACCCACGGGGAGAACGTGCAAACTCCGTACAGACAGCGCCCGCAGTCGGGATGGAACCCGGGGTCCTCGGCGCTGCAAGCTCTGTAAGGCAGCAACTCTACCGCTGCGCCCCCGTGGCTGCCCTGTGCTGTCCTGTTCCTGGATAACGTTCGACTTTCTCTCCTCTGCACTGTAGGGGCTGCACCTCTTGGCTGGATCCTACGATAACTCTGCACGTCTGTGGAGCCTTAAGGACTGCGAGCTGAAGGTGAGTTTAGGTTCAGCTTTGTTCTGGCAACGTGTACCGAGGTACAGTGAAAAGCTTCGCTTTGTATGCTAATCAATCAGGGTTTAGAAGGATGAGAGGGGATCCCATTGAAACATATAAGATTATTAAGGGTTTGGACACGCTAGAGGCAGGAAACATGTTCCCGATGTTGGGGGAGTCCAGAACCAGGGGCCACAGTTTAAGGATAAGGAGGAAGCCATTTAGAATGGAGACGAGGAAACACTTTTTCACACAGAGAGTTGTGAGTCTGTGGAATTCTCTGCCTCAGAGGGCGGTGGAGACCAGTTCTCTGGATACTTTCAAGAGAGAGCTAGATAGGGCTCTTAAAGATAGCGGAGTCAGGGGATAGAAACATTGAAAATAGGTGCAGGAGTAGGCCATTCGGCCCTTCGAACCTGCACCGCCATTCAATGTGATCATGGCTGATCATCCAACTCAGTATCCGGTACCATACCTTCTCTCCATACCCCCGATCCCTTTAGCCACAAGGGCCACATCTAACTCCCTCTTAAATATAGCCAATGAACTGGCCTCAACTACCTTCTGTGGCAGAGAATTCCACAGATTCACCACTCTCTGTGTGAAAAATGTTCTTCTCATCTCGGTCCTAAAAGACTTCCCCCTTATCCTTAAACGGATATGGGGAGAAGGCAGGAACGGGGTACTGATTGGGGATGATCAGCCATGATCAAATTGAATGGCGGTGCTGGCTCGAAGGGCCGAATGGCCCACTGCACCCATTGTCTATTGTCCATTGTCTATAGATCAGAAAACACTAAAGATAGACACAAAATGCGGAGTAACTCAGCGGGACAGGCAGCATCCGTGGAGAGAAGGAATGGGTGACGTTTCGGGTCGAGACGTTTCGGGTCGAGACCCTTCTTCAGACTGAGTGTCGGAGAGAGGGGAATCTAGAGATATGGAAGGGTATAAAGAAGTGAATGAAAGGTGTGAAAAGGACAAATCAAAGCCAGCAACGATGATCAGTTCTGTTCAGTGTAGTTTATTGTCACATGTACCGAGGTACAGTGAAAAGCTTTTGTTGCGCGCTAACCAGTCAGCGGGAAGACAATACGTGATTACAATCGAGCCGCCCGCAGTGTACAGATACAGAGTTGAGAGAATAACGTTTACAAGTTATAGGAGTAGAATTAGGCCATTCGGCCCATTGGGTCTATAGACAATAGGTGCAGGAGTAGGCCCGAAATGTTCTCCACAGATGCTGCCTGACCCGCTGAGTTACTCCAGCACTCTGTGAAACGTCACCTATCCATGTTCTCCTCAGACAATAGCTGCTCCAGGAGTAGGCCATTCGGCCATACGAGCCAGCACGCCATTCAATGTGATCATGGTGATCCTCCCAATCAGTACCCCGTTCCTGCCTTCTCCCCATATCCCCTGACTTTAAGTATAAGGGGGAAATCTTTTAGGACGAGTGAGAAGAACCTTTTTTACACTGAGAGTGGTGAATCTCTGGCAATTCTCTGCCACAGAAGGTAGTTGAGGCCAGTTCATTGGCTATCTTTAAGAGGGAGTTAGATGTGGCCCTTGTGGCTAAAGGGCTCATGTCAGTTTTAAATGGCCTTACCGCTTTATTCTTAGACTGTGTGACCCCCCCCCCGGTCTGGACTCGCCCAACATTAGGAACATTGCTGCCGCATCTAGCTTGTCCAGTCCTTTTATAATTTTATATGTTTCTAAACCAACTGAACTGAGACGGTCATCCCAGAGTCGAGTGGGGTTAGTCGCGGTTTGGGTTTTTAAAAAAAAAGTTTTTTGTATTAATCCGTTTCTCCCTGGCTTGTCCCCGCTCAGCACACTCTGTCAGGCCACGGGGCAAAGGTGACGGCCGCAAAGTTCAAGTTCCATTTACAAGAGGCGGTGACAGGGAGTCACGACCGGACACTGAAGATCTGGGACCTCAACAAACCCGCTTGTGAGTGAGTCACGGGGTCTCGGTGTCACAGGGGCTTAGGGACATAGGGTCACAGGGTCATGGAGTCACAGGGTTATAGGGTCAAAGGGTCATAGGGACATAGGGTCACAGGATCATGGAGTCACAGGGTTATAGGGTCAAAGGGACATAGGGTCACAGGATCATGGAGTCAAAGGGACTTAGGGTCATAGAGACACAGGGTTTAGTATAGGTCACATAGGGTCACAGGGTTATAGGGTGGGCATGGAGGGTCACAGGGTTATAGGGTCAAAGGGTCATAGGGTCACAGGATCATGGAGTCACAGGGTTATAGGGTCAAAGGGTCATAGGGACATAGGGTCACAGGATCATGGAGTCACAGGGTTATAGGGTCATAAGGGACATAGGGTCACAGGATCATGGAGTCACAGGGTTATAGGGTCAAAGGGACATAGGGACATAGGGTCACAGGGTTATGGGTCAAAGGGACATAGGGTCATAGGGTCACAGGGTCATGGAGTCACAGGGTTATAGGGTCAAAGGGTCTTAGGGACATAGGGTCACAGGGTTATAGGGACATAGGGTCACAGGGTCATGGAGTCACAGCGTTATAGGGTCAAAGAGTCATAGGGTCATAGTGTCATAGGGACAGGATCATAGGGTCAACGATGTAGAGGATGATGGGTTTAACACGATGTAGAGGATGATGGGGGTTTAAGTGTTAACGTGTGATGCTCTCGGTTGGAGAACCTTCACCAAAGATCGTTGCAAAAACGCAATCTGTCTCCCTCCAGAAACCAGAAATGAATCTGATTTAAAAAAAAAATTAAATAAAAAATATTTTGATTTAATTTAATTTATTTTTGTTAGAAGTAAGTACAGTGGTGTGGTACCTAAGTACCTAATACATACACACACATTACCAGTCTTGGTCAACTTTGTGTTTTTAATTTATTAATAAAAGAACAGTGAAAGAAAAAGGGAAATAAAGGGTGTGGAGATAGATAGATAGACAAGCGAGTAGAAACAGATAGCGACAGAGAGCAGAGATGAGAAGCTAAAAAGATTGAAAGAAAAAGAGAGATTAGGAGAGATCTACCTATTTTGTATTTTTGCCCATCCGTCACCCGGTTCTGAACCATTTAATTTCTAAGGTGGGGTTATTGTTGCACCATCTGCTTGTAAGAAGTCGATAAACGGAGACCAAGTCTTTAAGAGTTGGTCTACTTTGCCCAGTAGGAGGAATCTCATTTCTACAGATTTGTGTTAAGTGGGTAAAGTGGCGTAAGGAGCTGACATTTGAACCTTGTGTTCAGCATAGTTGCTCCTGAACTATTTAACACTTCAAAGCAGAGTTTTCTGTAAATTCACTTTGTGTTTTTTAACACGTGCAAATCCACCTGTTATTCATTAGCTAGCGATCGTAAGTAAGTGCAGCGGGGCCCACCTGTGCAACATGCGATCTGTGGCAACACGTTTCTCCATTTCCCCCCCCCCCCCCCCATCTCCTCCCCCCTCCCCCCGTCACGTACACATTAACACTTAAACCCCCATCCTCTGCATCGAGTCACGGACTCTCAAGTCCCTGTCCCACTTAGGCGATTTTTCAGGAACTAGTCGCGTTGAAAACATGTTGAAAAATTAGCGGCGACTAGAATGAAGCTGCCACGGAGAGTAGCGAGATGCGGTGTTATTTAGTGTTAGCCACGGAGAGTAGCGAGAATTCTCCTGCCGTAGGTGGGTCGCCAGGAGGTCCTCGTGGGTCGCCAGGAGGTCGAAGGTTCTCGTCGGCTGTAGCCGGTGCTGACCGGTGAATTTCATTGGCTCATTGGGGGGAAAAAAAACCACAAGCGGTGGTTTTCAGAACCAAGGAACCGACCGGTAATGTTAAATGTCCACCGAGCTTCACAGCCGTGTATCTCTGGCTTCTTAAAAGTTGTCTCCACTCCTTCTCCCCCCTTTTACCCCCTTCTACCCCTCCCTCTCCCCCCCCCCCCTTTTAAAGGATTTACCGTACACTGTGCTTTAGCCGTCTTAATTACAGCGCCAACCTTCCTGTTCATCGCGGCGTGTGTCTGGATCACCTCGGCTTTGCACCGTGGGGTTTTTTCAGACAGCGCTCCTCCCCGCTTGCCCTGTCCCCCGCCTTTGCTGTGTGTGTGTGTGTGTGTGTGTGTGCGCGTGTGCGTGTGTGTGCGTGTCTCTCTCTGTGTGTGTGTGTGTGTGTGTGTGTGTGTGTGCGCGCGCGTGTGTGTGTGTTTATGCTCTGTGTGTGTGTTTGTGTGTCGTGTGTGTGTGTGAGAGACCATAAAAATTAGCTAACTTATCTTTCAACATATGAGCTCTGTGAACCACCTTGAATTGTATCAAAGCGTGTCTTCCACACATTGAGGAAGTATTAACTAATTGAGGAATCCTCTCCCAATTGGAGAATCCCCTAGGTAGAGAAATTTGGCGTTCTCTTTCCCAGTCATTCTTAATTTTATCAAATATATCTATTTGTAATTTGAACATCAACTCATAAAAAGTCGTTGTTAAGCCTTTCTGATAAGGGTTTAAATGTAATTTTTTTCCCCAAAATTTCAGTTTGACGTGATAGTGGGGAAAAAAGGGCAGAGCAGCCTTCAACAGTGTCTAATTTGTAAATATCTAAAAAAGTGTGAATTAGGTGAATTATATTTATTAGAGAGTTGCTCAACAGACGTAAAACAACCATCCAAAAACAAATGACGAAAAGCTACTAATCCCTCTTCCATAACAGAAAGGCTTGATCAGTGCTAGAAGGTTGGAAGGAAAAAATTAGATAAAATAGGACTGGATAAGATAAAATCATTTAGTCCAAATAACTTACGAAATTGAAACCATATTCGGAGTGTATGTCTTATTATTGGGTTAGCCATATATTTATTCAATCTCATAATTGTGAAGGGTAACGAGGCCCCAAGACTAGAAGCCAGGGATAGCCCTTGTAAGGAATCGCGTTCAAGGTTTATCCATCCTGGGCATTGGGTATCTTCTAAATCTCTTGTCCAAAACGTTAAATTACGAGCGTAAACTGCCCAATAGTAGAGTCTAAGGTTTGTGCGTGTGTGTGTCATAAATCAAACTGGGAGTCTAGATGTGGAAACCTAGGACGTGTGAATTATTGACGAGCAGGGATAATTGTTCCAGCCCTTCATACTAGCTCGTCATGTCAATAGACAACAGGTGCAGGAGTAGGCCATTCGGCCCTTCGAGCCAGCACCGCCATTCAATGTGATCACGGCTGATCATCCCCAATCAGTACCCCGTTCCTGCCTGAATACATTTTTTTTTTAAACTTTATTTCACGTTATTTAACTTCATAATCACACAGTACTTGCACCGCAAGGATCAATACTACCAGTTCACAAACAAACATCAATTAACCAACTATCAACTTGTCTCGACCTGTAACGTCACCTATTCCATCTCCCCAGAGATGCTGCCTTATCTTCCCTCAACGGTAAATCTACACCAGTTTCATGAAGGCCTCCACAGTCCCCGGGGGCACCGCCTGTTTCCCTCTCCGGAGACATGCGGGCACGGATAGAGTCGCCAACTGTCCCGTATTAGCCGGGACATCCCGTACATTTGGCTAAATTGGTTTGTCCCGTACGGGACCGCCCTTGTCCCGTATTTGACCGCTACTACTCGGGTCGAGGGGACTGTCGGGTCGTCCGCCCCCGCCTCACCCGTCCCGACGTAGTGCAGCCCATGGAGTGCAGCAGCAGCAGCAGCAGCAGCGCAGCGCCTCGCCCGTGGCCCCGTCGGTCGGTGGTCGGCAGCCCGGCCAAGCTGTCTGCCCGGGTCCTGGACCTACGCTGACCGCCGACACCACCACCACGCCCCTTCCACGGACCGATCATCGGTTCACGAGTTGGACGGGGCGCCGGACTTTGCGCGCGGCCCCTTCGGGCCGAAACTCCTCAGCTGGCCCGCCGGCTGGGCTTTGTGCGCAGTCCAGCACCCGGGCCCAACTCATCGTCCACCCAGCCACGGCCCAGTCGGGCAACGGACTGCCGTCGGGAATTTGTCCCGTATTTTGACCTTTGTCCCTTATTTGGGAGCCTAGACGCGGACTTAAACCTAGAAGAGGGGCAGGCAGCCGGCCCGGGCACAACCCTCGACTGCCTGCAGCCTGGACCGGCGAATGGCCACCTTGACCAAGCCCGGGAGCAAACCGGAAGGGAGAATCCTTCCCCAGTGGTCATCCCCACAGTACTGTGTGACCAAATATCATGAGTCCTTGCCAAAGGTCATCAATATTTAATAAATCCAAATCTGAGGCCATAAGTTCATAAGTGACAGGAGACAATAGGTGCATGGGTAGGCCATTCACCCCTTCGAGCCAGCACCGCCATTCAATGTGATCATGGCTGATCATCCCCAATCAGTACCCCGTTCCTGCCTCCTCCCGTATCCCGTGATTCCGTTAGCCCAAGAGCTAAATCTAACTCTCTCTTGAAAACATCCAGTGAATTGGCCTCCACTGCCTTCTGTGGCAGAGAATTCCACAGATTCACAACTCTCTGGGTGAAAAGGTATTTTCCTCATCTCAGTCCTAAAGGACCGACCCCTTATTCTTAAACTGTGTGAACCCCTGGTTCTGGACTCCCCCAACATCGGGAACATTTTCCCTGCAAGATGCAAAAGACTGAGGAAGGGTCTCGACCCGTTCCTTCTCTCCACAGATGCTGCCTGCCTGACCCGCTGAGTTACTCCTCTCTGTCCCCTTCCTCAGGTGTGAAATCCTTGCAAGCCCCCTCCCGCTGCAGTGACCTCGTTTGTTCCAACTACTTGGTCATTAGCGGCCACTTAGACAAGAAGATCCGACTCTGGGACACTAGGTAAGAATACCTTGCAGCCGCCCTCCCTCTCCGGCCAACTCCCTCTCTCCCTCCCCCCTCTCTTTCTCTCCCGCCACTCTCTTCTCGCGCTCTCTCCACCCCACTCTCTCAATCTCTCTCTGCCTCTCCCTTCCGCCCTCCCCCATCTCTACTACTCTCTATCCCCCCTCATCCCACACTCTCCTCCCCTCTCCCCACTCTCTGCCCCCACTCCCTCCACTTCTCTCTGCCTCTACTCTCCGGCATCACTCCCTCTCTCTATCCACTCTTTCCCCACCTCTGGCCCCTCTCTCTCTCCCCACTCTTTCTCTGCCTCACTCTCTTTTCCCACTCTTCTCTTTTTCCCTCCTCTCTCTAACCCCTTCTCTCTCACCCCCCCCTCCTCCTCTCTCCCCCTCCCTCTCTCTCTCCCCTCCTCCTTCTCTCTCCCCCCACCATTCTCCCTCCTCTCTCTCCCACTCACTCTCCTCTTTACGGGCGCTGTACTGTATGGAGTTTGCACCGTTTCCCGTGACTTGCGTGGGTTTTCCTCCAAGATTTCGGTTTTCCTCCCACCACACGCTCCGAAAGACGTGCAGGTTTGTAGGTATGTAGGCTTCTGTATAAGGTAAATTGTCCGAGAGAGGTGTGTGTGTGTGTGTGTGTGTGTGTTGTGAGTGAGTGTGTGTGGGTGTGGATAGTGTTGTGTGCGGGGATCATGGTCGGCGCGGAAACCCGGTGGGCCGAAGGGCCTGTTACCTCGCTGTTATCTCGAAACAAAACTAAATAGAC
The DNA here is from genome assembly GCA_035221665.1 of Okamejei kenojei. Taxonomy (NCBI): domain Eukaryota; kingdom Metazoa; phylum Chordata; class Chondrichthyes; order Rajiformes; family Rajidae; genus Okamejei; species Okamejei kenojei. Next base: position 17,941,247 of record CM069136.1, on the reverse strand, counting down.
ACAAAATGCTGGAGTAACTCAGCGGGACAGGCACCATCTCTGGAGAGAAGGAATGGGTGACGTTTCGGATCACAAGGTCTCACTTCGCTCCAGAGATGCTGCCTGTCCCGCTGAGTTAAGCCAGCTTTTTAATGTCCTGGGCCTCCTCCACTGTCAGAGTGAGGCTAAAGTGAGGCATATTTCGCTTGGGCAGTTTACACCCCCGCGGTAGTGAAACATTGACTTCTCCATTCAGGTAGCCCCAAACATTTCCTCCCCTCCATCCTCCCCCATCCACATCGCACCAGTTCTCGTTTCTCACCCAGCACACAGCGAACAGCGAACACTGTTTCCATTATATCCTTACTTTATGCATATAAGTAAAAAAGTGACATTTGATTCGGTTAAATAAGCAACACAGCAATGACGGTTCTTGTACATCAGTCTATGAAGTGTGCATGGCAGTCAGCAGGCATGAAGGAAAGTGAAAGGCATGTTGGCTGTTAACCAAGAGGAAACGAATTATAGGAGCAAAGAGCTCCTTTGCAGTTGTTACAGACCGTGAGTGAGACACACCTGGAGAATTGTGTGCAGTTTTTGGTCCCCTATTTTTGAGGAAAGGACATTCATGGCAATTGAGGGAGTGCAGCGTAGGTTCACCAGTTAATCCGGGATGGCGGGACTGACATACGCTGAGAGAATGGAGCGGCGGCTGACACTCTGGAGTTAGAGGATGAGAGAGCGGATCTACAATGAAACATATAAAAATTGTTTAGGTTGGACAGGCTGGAGGCAGGAAAACATGTTCCCGGATTGGGGGAGTCCAGAACAGGGCCACGTTTAAGAATAAGGGGGAAGCCATTTTAGAACAGAGGCGACGAAGAAAACTTTTTCTCCCAGAGAGTGGGGACAGAGTGTGGAATTCTCTGCTCAGAGGGCAGTGGAGGGGGTTCTTGGTTCAAGAAGAGCTAGATAGAGCTCTTGAAAGATTAGCGGAGTCAGGGGATATGGGGGACAAGGAAGTGCAGGAACGGGGGTACTGTTGGGGAAATCAGCCACGATCACATTGAAATGCGGTGCTGGCTCGAAGGCCGAATGGCCTCTCTGCACCCCTATAGTCTATTGACTATTTATCTGTATCGATACATGATAAGGGGAAAGAAAAAAAGTATAGTGCAAGATAAGTGCGATCACGGCTAGCAAAGGGTCCAATGAGTTGAGATAGTAGTGATCACTGCTCTCAGGTTGGTGGGTAGGATGATTTGTGGAACTAATGAACGGGAGATGGTCGCTGGCCCGGCGTGGGACAGGGGCCGTAACCATGCTTTGTATCTCCAAACTAATCAATAGTATTGGTTGTACAGAGATGTCTTGGCCATGAAGTCTAATTAAACTAAACCAAACCTCAACCCGGAACCTGAAACCATCCAGCTATGCCTTCCACAAATGCTGCCTGACCCGCTGAGGATCTTTCAGCGTGTTGTGTCAAAGGACAATTGTGTCTTTTTGTAAGTAAGTGTAGAACCTTATGTGCCTAGTTTAAGGAGGGTTTCCTGTCACGTTGTCCCGCGGGTTACCGTGAAAAGCTTGTGTTGAGCGCTAAACAGTCAGCGAAAGACCCTTAGTGATTACTACGGCCGGTCCGCCCCCCCCCCCAGTGTACAGATCCGCGTAAAGGGAATACGTTTAGTGCAAGGTGAAGGCCAGCAACGTCCCGATCAAAGATAGTCGAGGGTCACCAAAGATGTTGATAGGATCAGGACGCTCTTAGATGGTGATGAGGGACCGTCCAGTATGCTGTAACAGCCGGGACGAAACTGCCCTGATCTGGAGGTGTGACGTGTGGTCGTTTTACCACTTCTGTACCTCTTGAACCGATGGAGGAGGGAGAAGAGGGAGTGGCGGGGGGTGAGGATGGTCCGTGATGATGCTGCTGGCCTTGCCGAGGCAGCGTGAGGTGTGGATGGAGTCAGTGGAGAGGATGTTTCCACTAGTGGGAGAATCTAGGACTAAACGTCACGGTCTCAGAATTAAAGGACGTTCTTTTAGGAAGGAGATGAGGAGAAATTTCTTTAGTCAGCGGGTGGTGAATCTGTGGGATTCTTTGCCACAGGCGGCTGTGGAGGCCAAGTCAGTGGATCTTTGTTAACGTCGAGAGCTGGCTCATGATCAGTGCGGGTGTCAGGGGTTATGGGGAGAAGGCAGGAGAATGGGGTTTGGAGGGAGAGATAGATCAGCCATGATTGAATGGTGGAGTAGACTTGACGGGCGAATGGGCTAAATTCGGAATCCTTTCACTGTGCCCCGGGTTTGGACTCCCCCAACATAGAGGAATGTTTCCTGGCTCTAGCGAGTCCAACCTTAATCATCTTATCAGTTTAATAAGGCATCTCTCATCCTTTAACTCCAGAGTGAGCAAGCCAGCCGCTCCATTCTCTAAATCCAGTCTCGCCTCCCATCACGGCTCCACAGCCTTGAAGATTCTACAGGGTCAAAAACCGTCATATCTCTTGCACGATGGTGATGATGAGCGAGATAGAGAACAAATGAACAACAGCGTCAGGAAACATGTTCCGATGTTGGGGAGTCCAGAACCAGGGGCCACACGTTTAAGACAAGGGGTGAGCCATTTCGAGGAGACGACCGGAAAACTTGTTTCTCACAGGAGTGGTGCGGTGTGTTGGAATTCACTGCCTCAGAGGGCGGTGGAGGCCGGATTTGGATGCTTTCACGAGGGAGCTAGAAAGGGCTCTGAAAGATAGCGGATTTCAGTGGGCTATGGGGAGAAGCAGGAACGGAGGTACTGATTGGGGATGTCAGCATTGATCACAGTGAGGGCGGGTGCTGGCTTGACGGGCCAAATGGCCTCTCCTGCACTATTGTCTATTGAGATCTCTCACCCCATCTTAGTAGCAAGTTTCAGAGCCTAATGCTGGTGCTGGCGTGAGGGCCGAATGGCCTACTCAGCACCTGTTGTGCAATGAAAACAAAGGGGGTGACAGGGAGAACGTGGGACGCTGAGGGTGGGGGCCCGGGGTGTGGCGGGGCGCGAAGGCGGTTTGTCTCTCCCCCGCCCGCGCGGCTGTACGAACGCTGCTGCTGCCGCCTGGCAGGTTTGGGGTGGCAGACGGACGCCATGGCTCTGCTGGACAGGGAGTGACCTCTTGGACATCAGCCCTGGACGCTCGCAAATGCTCAGCTGCTCCGCGCCGGACATGAGACCATCACCGACCTGCGATGAACGGGTTACGGCAGCAACTCGGGTAGCAGCTCTTCCCGGAGAAGAAGCTAAGAAAAAGAAAAAAATACCCACAGTGGGGGGGGGGGATGTGGAGCGGGAGAATATGCGTATTCACCCCACCCCCTCACATCCCCCGAGCGGTGGATGAGGGGAGGGGTTGGAGAAGGGAATGTGTCGAGGGGGGGGGGTGAGGGATGGCGGGAAAAGGAGCGGCGGATGTGGGCGGCCTGGGGGGGGGAAGGGAGGGAATACCCTCTCCCAGCCCCCCCCCCCGGCCAGAGGTGGGACGGGGGTCGGGGAACCAGTGCAGTGAGTTGTTCGGTCGTGAGGAGGGGGGGGGGGGGGGACGGCGGTGGGGAATTGGTGGGGGAGGGGTTGGGGGGGAGGATATGGAATGATACAGTGGATGCGAGGGATATAGGGGGGGATATGGAGGGGGGGGGGGATGAGGGGGCGATCTGGTGGGGGGAAATGGTGGGGGGGTTTGGAGGGGGGGGAATGAGGGGGAATATGGAGGGGGGGGGGGTTGAGGGGGGACAATGGACACTAGTGGGGAGGAGCGCGAGGGTTTGAAAGGGGATATGGAAGGGGGATGAGAGAGGGAATGATAAGGGCAGTGGGAATTGATGGTGAGGGGGATATCCGATGGAGGGATGATAGGGGAAAGGAGGTTGGGGGAGGAGATTACATTGTGCTGGACATTGTTCCCATTAATTTAACTGGGAAAGGGTTCAGAGAGAAATTTACCAGGATGTTGCAGGGACTAGAGGGTGTGCGTACAGGGAGAGGTTGAGAGGTGGGTCTCTATACCATAGGAGCGCAGGAGGATTGAGGGGAGTCTTATGAGGTGTATAAAATCATGAGAGGAATACGATTGGTAGATGCGAGTCTCTTGCCAGAGTAGGGAATCGAGGCCAGAGGGAATGGGTTCAAGGTGAAGGGGGTAAAGAAATTAAATAGGAACCTCGAGGGGTACCTGTTCACACAGAGGGCCGTGGTGGGTGTAGGGAACGAGTGCGGAGGCGGTAGTTGTGGTGGGATATTGCAATTGGACAGTTACAGAGATAGGACAGGTTTGGAGGGATATTGGGCATATCAGGCAGGTGGGGACTAGTGTAGTTGGGCCATGTAGGTCGGTGTGGGCAAGTTGGGCGCAGTAGGCCTTGTATCGCTTGTGATTGCAATAGGTTTTGCCAGGATAGAAGGCCGTCTCAAAAACAATGGAATTTTTGCTTCTAGGGAGAAGGTACAAGTGTGGTACGGTGGACTAAACCATCATCGGTTAAGGTTTGATGCGTTCTCACGCCTATGTGTTGGTTACTTGGTTATTATATATAGATTTTAATGAAATAGCTCTGCTTTCCATCTTCTTAATCATCCCTCACCCCT
>CM069136.1:17911374-17936138 GCA_035221665.1 Okamejei kenojei | reverse complement strand
TGCGAGGTGGTAGGGTGGGGAGAGGAGAGAGGGTGGGGAAGGAGAGGGGGAGTGGGTGGAAAGGAGGAGACGAGTGAGGGGGGGGGGGAGGGGTGTGGAGGGACGACGGAGGGTGGAGGGGGGGGGGGGGGGGGTGGGGGAGCGAGAGGGGGTGTGTTGGTGAGTGAGAGCGGGGGGAGAGGGGGGGGATGGAGGGTAGAGAGAAGGAGGGAGAGACGGAGAGAGTGGGGAGTGAGGGAGTGTGGAGGTTAGAAAGGAAGGAGGGAGGGGATGGATGGGAGAGGAAGGAGAGGATAGGCGAGGGGGGGAGGGGAGGAGAGGGGGAGGGGAGGAGAGGGGGAGGAGGAGGGGGTCTAACAAACACACTGCCCCCTCCCCTCCTCCAGCGAGCTCTTTACAAACCCTCTCCCCACCACGACTGCACGAACGGCTGTGAACCATGCAATGCTTCAGTAAACCCCCTCACTACCTCTCCTCTCACTTCCCCTCTCACCACTCCTCCTCCTCCTCCCCTCCCTTTCTGATCTCCCTTCTCCTCTCCCCTGTCCTCCTCCTCCACATTTTCCGCTTTTCCTTACCCTCCTCCCTTACCCCTCTTCCTTCTCCTTCCTTCCCTCTCCTTCTTCCCTCCTCTCTTGCACCCACTTCCCTCCCTCTATCCTTTACCGCTCCTCCCTCCCCTCACCTCCTCTCCCTCTACCCTTTCTTGCCCCCCCCTTTCCCCTCCCCTCTCTCCCCTTAAACTCTCATCTCCTCCCTTCCTCTCCCCTCCCCCACCAACTTCTCCCATTCTCTGTGCCCCCCCCCCCTCCTCTTTCCCCTCCCTCTCTCCTTTCCTATCATCACCTATCCTCCCCTTCTTCGCTTGTCCCCCCCCCGTTCCCCTCCCCTTCTTTCCTTATCTCTCCTCCCTCCCTCTCCCCTCTCCCCTCTTCTCTTGCCCCCCACTTTCCCCTCCCCTCTCTCCTTACTCTCCTCCCCTCCTCTCCCACCTTCTCTTGTCCCCCCCCCCTCCCCGCCCCCCTCCCATCCCCCAACCCTCTTCTCTTGGTTCCCCACCCCCCACCCCCAAACACCAGAACCCACACAAACGCCACCAACCTGGTGCCTCGGTTCGCTCATTTCCAGGCGTGCTGGGGAAAATATTTCACTGGGCGATGCAGTCTCCGTCTCTTCTCCCTATGTTCTCGTCTCTGTGTCTGTCTTCCTTGCACAAATTCCTTTTGTGTTTTCTCTCCCTCCCTCCCACACACACACACCCCTCTCTCCCCGCACCCTGTGTGAGATTCCCCCAGCCTCACACTACACCACAGACCCCCATTTCGGAGCTGCCTGGAGACACACAGCCTGACTCTCTCGCTCCCTCTCCCCCCACAGTCCCGGTCCCACGCCTCCCCTGCGCTTCAAGCCGCACCTCCTGCCGGCCGTTGACGTTTTAACACGACCAATGCAAGTCCTCTCACCTCCACCCTTGCTAACCCGGCTAAGATTCAGAGCATTATTGACAATACCAAAGGGACAAAAAAAAAAAACAGGCCCTTCGGCCCAGCTGCTCCATGCTAGCCCCCCCCCCTCCCCTCCCCTCCCCAGCTCAGCTAATCCCCACAGCCCTCCAGGACAAGGGGTCACAGTTTGAGGATAAGGGGGAATTCCTTTAGGACCTGATGAAGGAAAAAATACACAGAGAGTGGTGAGTCTGTGGAATTCTCTGCCACAGAAGGTAGTTGAGGCCAGTTCATTGGTTATATTTAAGAGGGAGTTAGATGTGGCCCTTGTGGCTAAAGGGATCAGCGGGTATGGAGAGAAGGCAGGTACGGGATACTGAGTTGGATGATCAGCCATGGTCACAATGAATGGCGGTGCTGGATCGAAGGGCCGAATGGCCTCCACCTGCACCTATTGCCTACCGTCACAATCCCATTTGGCTCATGTGCAAAGTCATAAGTGATAGGAGCAGAATGAGGCCATTCGGCCCATCGAGTCTACACTGCCATTCAATCCTGGCCGATCTATTGCTCCCCTCCTAACCCCATTCTCCTGCCTTCCCCCCTAAACCCCGAAAACGCATTCAGGCAAGGGTGGTCATGGTGGGCTGCAGTAGAGTCGTGCCTTACAACACCGGAGGACCCCGGTTGCGATCCTGATTACGGGCGTGTCTGTCACACGGAGTTAAGTTTGCACGTTCTCCCCCTGACTGCTTGGGTTTTCTACGAGATCTTCCGGTTTCCTCCACACCCCCTAACAAGTGCGTGAGGGTGTACGTTGCATTGGCTCTGTGGTAAATGTAGAAAATTTGTCCCTAGTTGTGTGTAGGATAGTGTTAGTGTGCGGGGATAGCTGGCGGCCCGGACTCGGTGGGCCAGAAGGGGCCTGTTTACCGGCTTTCTTTATCTCAACAAGTGAGGAGGAGATTAGGAAAAATTTAATTTAGTAAGAGGGTTGGTGAAATCTGTGGAATTCTTTGCCACCTAAGGCGGGGTGGTGGAGGCCAAGTTAGTGGATATTTATGAGGCGGGATAGAGGATAGATTCTTGATTCAGTACGGGGGTCTGGGTTATGGGGAGAAGGCCAGGAGAAATGGGGTTCGGAGAGGGAGAGATAGATCAAGCCATGATTGAATGGAGGAGTAGGAATCGACGGGCCGAATGGCCAAATTCTCTCTATAATGTAACTGATGATATCAACCAATACGTCACCTCATTCCTTCTCTCCAGAGACACAGTGTTTCGCCAGCATTTATGTCCATTTAAAGCCCTGTGTAGGAGGGCGGTGATCTGTGGAAATTCATTTGCCCTAGAAGGCTGTGGGGCCAAAAAAAGTATGTGGTTATTTTTAAGGCAGAAATAGTTAAGTGTTTGATTAGTGGCGGGTGTAGGGTTTATGGGGAGTGAAAGGCAGGAGAATGGGGTTGGAGGGAGAGATAGATCAGCCATGAGTGAATGGGGATGGACCCGATGGGCCGATCGGCCTCGTATCGATATAAACGGCGATGAAGGTTTACGCCAAATTGATGGAGTAACCAGACACTCTATGCTGGGAGTAACTCAGCGGGGTTCAGGCAGCATCTTGGAGAGAAGGAATGGGTGACTGTATATAGGGTGGAGACGTCTTAATAACAGAGGAAGTTGAGTAAGGAGCAAAGAGGTCCTTCTGCAGATTGTACAGGGCCCTAGTGAGACCACACCTGGAGTATTGTGTACAGTTTGGTCCCTAATTTGAGGAAGGACATTCTTTGCGATTGAGGGAGTGCAGCGTAGTTAACCAGGTTAATTCCCGGGTTGGCGGAGGGGGATGTCATATGCTGTGAGAGAAATGGAGCGGCTGGGATGGAACACTCTCGAGTTTAGAAGGGTGAGGTGGTGTATCTTTTATTGAAACATAAAGATTATGAAGGCTTTGGGCACGCTAGAGGCTAGGAAACATGGTCCGATGTTGGGGGAGTCCAGAACAGGGGCCACAGTTTAAGATAAGGGGAGAGGCCAGTTTTGGAACAGAGAGAGGGAAGCACTTTTCACACAGAGAGTTGTTGAGTCTGTGGAAATATCTCTTTCCTCAGAGAGCGGTGGAGGCCAGTTCTCTTGGATGCTTTCAAGAGAGAGCCAGTTGTTAGACTCTTAAAGATAGCGGGAAGTCAGGGGATTATGAGGGAAGAGGCAGGAAAAAACCCGGGAATGATGGGGATGCATCAGCCTGATCACATTGAATGGCGGTTGCTGGTCGAAGGCTACTCCTGCACCTATTGTCTCTTTGTTTATAAATGTAATGTTTTTAGTAGGGGGGGGGGGGAGGGGGGGAATTGGGGGATACCGTTTTCAGTGCTTACTCGACAAAGATGCGAGTTTCCTTTGTAGGCAATTCGCCCCTAACCCACCACCCCCACGCCACACGCGCTGACAAGAATCTGGATTGGTGAGGCTATCCGACCGGGGACCGGCCCAGTGCTCCAGACGCAGGCGGCGGCGCGGGACTTTAACATCAGCGGAGCGGGGCGATACCTTGGCTGGGATCGGCAGAGAAGTGTCCGAACCGCTGGTTAGAAACATCGTGACGGGCCATGGTCTCGGGTAGAAAGCGGACGATTTCGGGGGGAACTTCAAAACTATCGTTTCGCTCCGTCCCGACCGTCGGTGTGTGGCTATCCGTGAGCGGGCCTGTACATCCGGTCGGCCAGAGCAGCGCCTACGGGGGGTTCATGTGGACCCGACCACGGTGAACAAAGGCGGAGGACTGGGGAGGAGAATGAGCGGCTGGGCTTGTACACTCTCTGGGTTTAGAAAGGTGAGAGGGGTTCTCTTGAACATATAAGTTATTAAGGGTTTGGACCACGCTAGAGACAGGAAACAAGTTCCCGATGTTGGGGGAGCCAGAACAGGGGCCCCCACTGTATTAGAATAAGGGGTAAGCCATTTAGAACGGAGACAGGTAACACATTTTCACACAGTAGTCAGTTGTGAGTAGGCAGCGCATCTCCGGGAGAGAAGGATGGAGGGACGTTCGGGTCGGGGGACCTTTCCTCACAAGCGGGTTTGAAATTGAAACGTCGTCCTTTCCTTCTCTCCAGTGATGCTGCTGTCCGCTGAGTTACTCCATCATTTTTTGTAGGTCTACGGTTTTAAAGCAGCATTGGACTTGTGCAGTTTCCTTCCTATTCACAAGTTCGATGTGGAAATGAGAGGGAGAGTTACGAAGGTTAGCAAGCGGGAGATCCACCAGGTCTTGGCGGACTGAGCACGACATGACTATCAAACACTCTTGACTTTGAATGTTTAAGAAGGAACTGCAGATGCTGGAAAAATCGACGGTAGACAAAAATGCTGGAGAAACCCAGCGGGTGAGGCAGCATCTATGGAGCGAAGGAAATAGGTGACGTTTAGGTCGAGACTGAGGAAGGGTCTCGACCCGAAACGTCGCCCATTCCTTCTCTCCAGAGACGCTGCCTGTCCAGCCGAGTTACTCCAGCACTTTGCGTTTATCTTCGGTGTAAAGCAGCATCTGCAGTTCCTTCCCGCAAAACCCAGCGCCAAGATTGGGTGGGACAGAGACAACACATCTGAGAGAAGATCAGTTTTTGGTTCATTTATTAAACAAAAATACGATTACGGAATCAACATGGGATAACAAAGGTGGGCAGAAATGCTGGAGAAAACTCAGCGGGTGAGGCAGCATCTATGGAGCGAAGGAATAGGTGACGTTTCAGATCGAGACTGAAGTAAGGGTTTTGACCCAAAAACGTACCATTCCTTCGCTCCATAGTGCTGCCTCACCTACGGGTTTCTCCAGCATTTTTGTCTACCGTCGATTTTTCCGCATCTGCAAATTCTTTCTTAAAAATGAGATTAAAAAGTTCATTAATGTGAGATGAATTCCCCTTTCCCTAACCTGTTGAAGAAGGGTCGCGACCCAAAAACGTTTCTCAGCTGAGTTACTCCAGCTACTCTGTGAAACGTAACCGATCCATGTTCCCCACAGTTGCTGCATGACCCGCTGAGTTACTCCAGCTCTCGGGAAACGTCAACCTATCCTGTTCCCCACAGATGCTGCCTGACCCGCTGAGTTATCCGGCACTCTGTGAACGTCACCTATCCAGTGGTTTCTCCTCAGATGCTGCCTGACCGTCTGTGTTACTCCAGCACTCTGTGAAAAATCTACTATCCATGTTACCCTCAGATGCTGCCTGAACCCGCTGGAGTTACTCCAGCACTCTTGTGAAACGTCTCCTATCCATGTTCCCCACAGATGCTGACCTGTCCCGCCGGAGTTACTCCAGCACTTGTGAAACGTCCCTATCCATGTTCTCCACAGATGCTGCCTGACCCGCTGAGTTACTCCAGCACTCTGTGAAACGTCACCTATCCATGTTCCCCACAGATGCTGCCTGACCCGCTGAGTTACTCCAGCACTCTGTGAAACGTCACCTATCCATGTTCCCCACAGATGCTGCCTGACCGGCTGAGTTACTCCAGCACTCTGTATCTATCTTCCAAATACACGTGAATCAGAGACATAAGAAACTGCACATCCTGGAACCTTAAGCAAGACACAAAGTGCTTTAGATTTCTGAGATACAGGTTGATCGAAGTATAACTTCATAAGTGATAGAAGCAGAATTAGGCCATTTGGCCCATTCCATCAAATCTGTGCCCTCTCCAGAACTGGGTACTGATTGGGGATGATCAGCCATGATCACATTGAATGCCGGTGCTGGCTCGAAGGGCCGAATGGCCTCCTCCTGACTATTGTATATGAGGTCTATTCCACCATTCAATCGTGGCTGGTATAAATCAAATCTATCTCTCCCTCCTACCCCATTATCCTGGCCTTCTCCCATAATCCCTGACACCCGTATTAATCATAAATGCCCCTGTTCTGCCTTAACAATACAGTATGAGAGGCACAGTTAAAGGTAGCTCCAGTCAGAAACCTGTGGCAGTTCTGGGCCCTTATCTCGCCAGTTATCTGAGGAAGGATGTGGCGGCTCTGGAGTGGGTCCTGGAAGGAAGGTTTACAAGAACGTTCCTGGAATGAGTGGGTTTATGTATGATGAGAGTTGACGGCGCTAGGGCTGGTCTCGCTGAGTTTAGAAGGTTGAGGGGGAACCTCATTGAAACGTACCGAATAGTGAAAATGCCTCTGGGATTTGAGTGGATGTGGTGGAGAGGGTGTTTCCACTTTGGAGGGGAGTGTTTTCCTCGGTCTCCGTTTCTAAATGGCTTACCTTAATCTTAAAGTGTGGCCCCTGGTTGTGGACTCCCCCAACGATCGGGAACATTTTTCCTGCCTCTAGCCTGTCCAATCCCTTAAGAATTTTACATGCTTCTATTAGATCCCCTCTCATCCTTCTAAATTCCAGTGAATACAAGCCCAGTCGATCCATTCTTTCCTGATATGTCAGTCCCGCCATCCCGGGAATTAACCTGGTGAACCTACGCTGCACTCCCTGTTAATTGGCGGAGATTTTCAGATTCTTGATGAGTTTAATTTAGTTGAGAGAATCAGCATGGAAACAGACCCGTTGACTAACGGAGTGCGCGCCGACCAGCGAACCCCGCACACTAACACTACCCACGCACGCACGAGGGACAAATTACAATTTTAACCGAAGCCAATTAACCTACAAACCTGCACGTCTTTAGTGTGGGAGGAAACCGGAGATCATGGAGAAAACCCACGGGGAGGACGTACAAACTCTGTACAGACAGCACCCGTAGCCGGGATCGAACCCGGGTCTCTGGCGCTGTGAGGCAGCGACTCTGAGCTAACGTGGATTTTGAAGAGGCAGCAACAAGGAGAAGCACTGATTGGCTGAGCCCGTGGGGTAGGTGAGTAAATCACAGGGGACAGACAGTTTAAAACTGAGGAATTTGGTTTGTAAATTGGTAAATTGGGCAATTTATCAGTCAAGGCTGCTTTAAAGCAGTGGCCTTTTGAGAGGAGAGGAGAGGAGAGGAGAGGAGAGGAGAGGAGAGGAGAGGAGAGGAGAGGAGAGGAGAGGAGAGGAGAGGAGAGGAGAGGAGAGGGTGGAGAGGAAGAGGAGGAGGAGAGGAGAGGAGAGGAGAGGAGAGGAGACGGAGAGGAGAGGAGGGAGAGGAGAGGAGAGGAGAGAGAGAGGAGAGGACGAGGGAGGTGAGGAGAGGTGAGAGGATCGGAGAGGAGAGGAGAGAGGGGAGAGGAGAGGAGAGGAGAGGAGAGGGGAGGAGAGGAGAGGAAGAGGTGGAGAGGAGAGGAGAGGAGAGGAGAGGAGAGGAGAGGAGAGGAGAGGTACAGAGAAGGTTCACCAGACTGATTCCTGGGATGGCAGGACTTCCATATGAAGAAAGACTGGATAGACTCGGCTTGTACTCGCTAGAATTTAGAAGATTGAAGGGGGGAATCTTATGGAGACGTACAAAATTCTTAAGGGGTTTGGACAGGTTAGATGCAGGAAGATTGTTCCCGATGTTGGGGAACTCCAGAACAAGGGGTCACAGTTTAAGGATAAGGGGGAAATCTTTTAGGACCGAGATGAGAAAAACATTTTTCACACAGAGAGTGGTGAATCTGTGGAATTCTCTGCCACAGAAGGTAGTTGAGGCCAGTTCATTGGCTGTATTTAAGAGGGAGTTAGATGTGGCCCTTGTGGCTAAAGGGATCAGGGGGTATGGAGAGAAGGCAGGTATAGGATACTGAGTTGGATGATCAGCCATGATCATATTGAATGGCGGTGCAGGCTCGAAGGGCCGAATGGCCTACTCCTGCACCTATTTTCTACGTTTCTAAGCCACCGTGTCGCCCAGTATGGGGTTATGGGGAGAAGGGATAGATCAGCCATGATTGAATGGTGGAGTAGACTTGAAGGGCCGAATGGCCTAATTCTGCTGCTGGAACTTATGAGCATGAGTCAGGGGGCTCTGGTCTCAGTGATCGGAAGCCAGCAGACCTCACGACAGCCGCAGATGTTTCCTGGCCAGCTGAGTGTTTCCTGCTTCTTCCTGTCACAGACGCAACACTTTGTGCGAGCATCTTGCCCGCACACACTTTCCTGTGACTGAAGAAGTCTCTCGACCCAAAACCTCACCCATTCCTTCTCTCCACAGATGCTGCCTGACCCGCTGAGTTACTCCAGCACTCTGTGAAACGTCACCTATCCATGTTCTCCACAGATGCTGCCTGACCCGCTGAGTTACTCCGGCACTCCAGTGTCTATCTTCCTGTGACTGGCTGTCCCGTCGCGAATATCACCACCCCCAAAGTCTCTTCTCCTCCAAATGTTCAGATCCGGGCACCGTGTTGTGGGAAAGATGTTGTCAAGCTGGAAAGGGTGCAGAGAAGATTTACGAGGATGTTGCCAGGACTAGAGGGTGTGAGCTACGGGGAGAGGTTGAGCAGGCTGGGTCTCTGTTCCATGGAGCGCAGGAGGATGAGGGGAGATCTTATAGAGGTGTATAAAATCATGAGAGGAATCGATCGGGTAGATGCACAGAGTCTCTTGCCCAGAGTAGGTGAATCGAGGACCAGAGGACATAGGTTCAATGTGAAGGGGTAAAGATTTAATAGGAATCTGAGGGGTAACTTTTCCACACAAGGGGTGGTGGGTGTCTGGAACGAGCTGCCAGAGGAGGGAGTTGAGGCTGGGACTATCCCATCGTTTAAGAAACAGTTAGACAGGTACATGGATACGACAGGTTTAGAGGGGAGATCTTATAGCCTATGTCCTTTGGTCCTCGATTCCCCTACTCTGGGCAAGGGACTCTGTGCGTCTGCCCGATCTATTCCTCTCATGATTTTATACACCTCTATAAGATCACCCCTCAGTTTGTCCTATTCATGTACCAAGCGCAGGCAGGTGGGACCAGTGTAGCTGGGACATTGTTGGCCGGCGTGGGCAAGTTGGGCCGAAGGGCCTGTTTCCACAAACTTTTTCACCCAGAGAGTTGTGAATTTGTGGAATTCCCTGCCACAGAGGGCAGTGGAGGCCAAGTCACTGGATGGATTTAAGAGAGAGTTAGATAGAACTCTAGGGGCTGGTGGAGTCAAGGGATATGGGGAGAAGGCAGGCACGGGTTATTGATTGGGGACGATCAGCCATGATCACAATGAATGGCGGTGCTGGCTCGAAGGGCCAAATGGCCTCCACCTGCACCTATTTTCTATGTTTTTATGAGAGGATGTTTCCACTGGTGGGAGAGTCAGGGGATATGGGGAGAAGGCAGGAACGGGGTACTGATTGGGGATGATCAGCCATGATCACATTGAATGGCGGTGCTGGCTCGAAGGGCCGAATGGCCTACTCCTGCGTCTATTGTCTATTGTCTAGCCCAGGACTCAGAATTAAAGGACGTTCTTTTAGGAAGGAGATGAGGGGGAATTTCTTTAGTCAGAGGGTGGTGAATCTGTGGAATACATTGCCACTGTGGACATATTTAAGGCAGAGATAGATAGATTCTTGATTAGTATGGGTGTCGGGGGTTATGGGGAGAAGGCAGGAGAATGGGGTTAGGAGGGAGAGATAGATCAGCCATGATTGAATGGTGGAGTAGACTTGATGGGCCGAATGGCCTAATTCTACTCCTGTTCCTTACGGGCTCCACTCCAACCAGCCCAACCCCGCACATCCGTCGACGCCAGCGCTTCCGTCTTCTTCCCCGACGCTACGGGTCTTGGCGGCCGATCCCTAGGGGTCTGGGTCAAGCTGACCACAATGTGTGGGAATTCTCTGCCACAGAAGGCAGTGGAGGCCGATTCACTGGATGTTTTCAAGAGAGAGTTAAGCCCCTGTCCTACACAAGAGCTCTCCCGAGTTTAAAAAAATAAATCAAACTCGTGGTACCTCATCACGATTCTTTTTTTTTACTCTTGGAAATGTTTCACAGTGTTGGAAAAAACGTCACGAGTTACCGCGTGTCCCGAGCACCTGCCGTTAGCGTTACGAGCCGCTACGAGACATCCACGAGCTCCGACGTACCCGCTGTGTACGTTCTACGTACTTACCACGAGTTTGATTTTTTATTTTTTGAACTCGGGAGAGCTCTTGTGTAAACTCGTACAGTGGGACAGGGGCTTTAAGGGCCTGTCCCACTTGGGCGTTTTTTCAGGCGACTAGGCCGTCGCCTGTATGGTCGTGAGTCGTCTCCTCAGACGCCCAAAGAGTCGCAGCGTCTTTCTGGTCGCCGCTGGATTTTCAACATGTTGAAAGATGATCGGTGGCAGTGGGTTTGACGCCAACGAGCGTAGCTTGACTTCTCCTGACGTAGGGGCTGTCGTCGTTGTCGCCGGCACTGACCGTTTTTTTTCCCCATTGTTGAAGTAATGATTCTACTTCAAGTTTTATGTCGAATGGGGGGGGGGGGTCCAGTCGCCGTTTTTTTCTGCGAGCTGTGGAATTCTCTGCCTCCGAGGGCGTGGGGTGGAGGCGGGGGGGTGGTTTGGTTTTCTCGGGTGGTTCTTTGGATACTTTCAAGAGAGAGCTAGATAGGGCTCTTAAAGATAGCGGAGTCAGGGAATATGGGGAGAAGGCAGGAACGGGGTACTGATTGGGGATGATCAGCCATGATCACAGTGAATGGCGGTGCTGGCTCGAAGGGCCGAACGGCCTACTCCAGCACCTATTTTTTTGTGTTTCTAACATGGCCCAGGAGGGTCACAGAGAAAGAGCCCGGGGCTAGTGAGTTGATGAGAGTTTATAGACAATAGGTGCAGGAGGAGGCCATTCGGCCCTTCGAGCCAGCACCGCCATTCACTGTGATCATGGCTGATCATCCCCAATCAGTACCCCGTTTGTGGTGGTATTGCTCGCACACAGAGGCGGGGGGGGTCAGTAGTCGGTCCAAAGGTTGGCGGTCTTTGTTCTGTCCACACTGACCACGTACTCGCCCGACAGAGACCAGGAGACGGCGTTGATGGACGATCTGGATGGGAAGCGACGGAAACGGAGAAGGAGTTAGACACGGGCGGAGGTGAGGACAAGATCTTTAATACAAAGGCTCATATTCAAAAGTCATGGGAGCACAATGAGGCCATTTGGCCCATCACGTCCCCTCTGCTAATCGTAGAGTGATACAGTGTGGCAACAGGCCCTTCAGCCCAACTCGCCCACACTGGCCAACATGTCCCAGCTACACCAGTCCCACCTGCTTGTGTTTGGTCCACTATCCCTCCAAACCTGTCCTATCCATGTACCTGTCTAACTGTTTCTTAAATGATGGGATAGTCCCAGCCTCAACTACCTCCTCCGGCAGCTCGTTCCATACACCCACCACCCTCTGTGTGCAAAAGGTTACCCCTCAGCTTCCTATTAAATATTTTCCCCTTCACCTTCAACCTATGTCCTCGATTCCCCGACTCTAGGTTAATTGTCTTGGTGTAAATGTAAATTGACCCGAGTGTGTGTGTGTAGGATAGTGTTAAGGGCCTGTCCCACTGTACGAGCTAATTCAAGAGTTCTCCCGAGTTTCCCCTGATTCGAGCTCGGAGATTTACGGTAATGGCCGCTCGTAGGTAGTCGGGGCTCTCGTGGACATTTTGGAACACGTTGAAAAATCTCCGCGAGTCTTCACGGGCTTACCGTGTTTCCCCGAGTACCTGCCGTTAGCGTTACGAGCCGCTAAGAGACGTCCCCGAGCTCCGACGTACCCGCTACGTGCTTACCACGAGTTTGATTTTTTTTTTAAACTCGGGAGAGCTCTTGGGTAAACTCGTACAGTGGGACAGGGGCTGAAGTGTGTGGGGACCGCTGGCCCACTCGGTGGGCCAATTTGCGCGCTGTATCTCTAAACTAAAATAAGCTGGCAGATGAATGAATTAACTGGTGTGTGTGGCGTGGGACTGGGCTGTCAAAGACAACCTAGTCCGTAATGCCTTGGTTGCTCTTACCTGGAGCTGTTACTGTCCCAATGGGCTGAGTGGCCCCAGCCAGGGACCGTGTGATTTGGTCTCCTAATCTGAGGAAAGACATTCTTGCCATAGAGAGAGTACAGAGAAGGTTCACCAGACTGATTCCTGGGATGGCAGGACTTCCATATGAAGAAAGACTGGATAGACTCGGCTTGTACTCGCTGGAATTTAGAAGATTGAGGGGGCATCTTATAGAAACAAAATTCTTAAGGGATTTGGACAGGCTAGATGCAGGAAGATTTTTCCCGATGTTGGGGAAGTCCAGGACAAGGGGTCACCGTTTAAGAATAAGGGGGAAGTCTTTTAGGACCGAGATGAGGAAAACATTTTTCACACAGAGAGTGGTGAATCTGTGGAATTCTCTGCCACAGAAGGTAGTTGAGGCCAGTTCATTGGCCATATTTAAGAGGGAGTTAGATGTGGCCCTTGTGGCTAAAGGGATCAGGGGGTATGGAGAGAAGGCAGGTACGGGATACTGAGTTGGATGATCAGCCATGATCATATTGAATGGCAGTGCAGGCTCGAAGGGCCGAATGGCCTACTCCTGCACCTATTTTCTATGTTTCCAGCCCCCCTCCACCTACCTGTGTTGGCCGGATAGGGAGGTCACCACAGATCCCGTGAGGACTTCCCAAAGATACAGCGATCCGTCACAAGAGCCGGCCGCGGCGTAGTTCCCATCGGGGCTGAGGGAAGAAGGCAAGAGATGTGAACGCAGCCCGGATCATCGCACACACCAACCTCCCTTCCATCGGCTGAGAAGGTTATTGGCTGCAACCTTCCCCCCATTGATGAACTGTACACTGCAAGGGCCAGGAAGCGAGCGGGCAAGATCATCTCTGACCCCTCTCACCCTGGCCACAAACTCTTTGAATCACTTCCCTCTGGAAGGCGACTCCGGACTGTCAAAGCTGCCGCAGCCAGACATAAAACAGTTTTTATCCACAAGTAGTTTCTCTACTCAACAGCCAAAAATCTGTCGCCTCCCTTTGATCTGGTATTTTATTTAATTCACATGAATAAAGGGGAGGTCATTTAAGACTGAGGTGAGAAAAAATGTTTTCACCCAGAGAGTTGTGAATTTATGGAATTCCCTGCCACAGAGGGCAGTGGAGGCCAAACCACTGGATGGATTTAAGAGAGAGTTAGATAGAGCTCTAGGGGCTAGTGGAATCAAGGGATATGGGGAGAAGGCAGGCACGGGTTATTGATTGGGGACGATCAGCCATGATCACAATGAATGGTGGTGCTGGCTCGAAGGGCCGAATGGCTCCTCCTGCTCCTATTTTCTATTTAATCAATAATGTTTTATTATTAATGTTTTATGTGTCATTCCAAACTGTCACTGTATGTCATGTTGTCACTTGCGGGCGGAGCACCAAGGCAAATTCCTTGTATGTGAATACTTGGCCAATAAACTTATTCATTCATTCATTCATCAGTCTGAAGACCCTTCTGCAGACTGGTCTCGATCTGAAACGTCACCCGTTCCTTCTCTCCAGAGATGCTGCCTGTCCCGCTGAGTTACTCCAGCACTTTGTGTCTTATCTTTGGTGTAAACCGGCATCTGCAGTTCCTTCCTACACCTCTATTTCCACTGACTCCATCTCCACCTCACGCTGCCTCGGCAAGGCCAGCAGCATCATCACGGACCAGTCTCACCCCCGGTCACTCCCTCTTCTCCCCTCTCCCATCGGGCAAGAGGTACAGAAGTGTGAAAACGAACGCACACACACCTCCAGATTCAGGGACAGTTTCTTCCCGGCTGTTATCAGGCAACTGAACCGTCCTCTCACCAACTAGAGAGCGGTCCTGACCTCCCATCCACCTCATTGGAGACCCTCGGACTATCTTTGATCGGACTTTGCTGGCTTTATTCTGCATGTTATTCTCTTTATCCTGTATCTGAACACTGTGGACGGCTCCAATGTAATCAGGTTGTTAAACATTGATTTCTCCAATTTCAGGTAGTCCCTGCTTTCTCCCTCCTTCCCCTCCCCTCCCCAGCTCCCCCACAGCCCACTGTCTCCGCCTCTTCCTTCCCTTCGTCTTCCCGCCCCCCCCCCCCACATCACTGAAGAAGGGTCTCGACCCGAAACGTCACCTATTCCTTCGCCCCCATAGATGCTGCCTCACCCGCTGAGTTTCTCCAGCATTTTTGTCTACCTTCAATTAGAATCATGTCTTTCTGTTGTGTAGGAAGGAACTGCAGAACTGTATCAGAACTGCATTCATAAATCTATCCCATTGCATAGAAGCAAAGGCGCAGGGGTAGACTATTCGGCCCTTCGAGCCAGCACCACCATTCACTGTGATAATGGCTGATCATCCCCAATCAGTACCCCGTTCCTGCCTTCTCCCCATATCCCTTGATTCCGTTAGCCCTAAGAGCTAAATCTAACTCTCTCTTGAAAACATCCAGTGAATCGGCCTCCGCTGCCTTCTGCGGCAGAGAATTCCACAGATTCCCCACAACTCTCTGGGTGAAAAAGTTTTTCCTTATCTCAGTCGTAAATGGCCGACCCCTTATTCTTAAACTGTGTGTGACCCCTGGTTCTGGACTCCCCCAACTTGGGGAATATTTTCCCTGCATCTAGCCTGTTCATTCCCTTACGAACTTCAAGAAAGAACTGCAGACGCGGGAAAAATCAAAGGTAGACACAATTGCTGGAGAAACTCAGCGGGTGTGGCCGCATCTATGGAGCGAAGGAATAGGTGACGTTTCGGATCCATAGATGCTGCCTCACCCGCTGAGTTTCTCCAGCAGTTTTGTCTACCTTAAGAACTTTATATGCTTTCTGAAAGATTCCCGCTCATCCTCCTAAACTGCATTGAGGGAGTGCAGGAACTCGCACCTACCGAGATTCCGGTTTGCTGGAATTGTTTTGGGAAACAGCCGGTTGGAGATGAATTGAACTTAGGAACAATAAGTTCATTGCTGCCTCGATGCTTCACCATCTGGGCTCATTTCCAAACCATTCTCTGATCTCCAAAGGGCCCATTTCCGCACTTACATCTCCAAAGTTCCTCAGTCCACAAGTGATCGGAGCAGAATTAGGCCATTTGGCCCATCAAGTCTACTCCGCCATTCAATCGTGGCTGATCTATCTCTCCCTCCTAACCCCATTCTCCTGCCTTTTCCCCATAGACCCCCGACACAAACCCCGCACATACCACCCGCACTAATCAAGAATCTATCTATCTCTGCCTTAAAAATATCCACTGACTTGGCCTCCACAGCCTTCTGTGGCAAAGAATTCCACAGATTCACCACCCTCTGACTAAAGAAATTCCTCCTCATCTCCTTTCTAAAGGAACGACCTTTAATTAAACATAGAAACATAGACAATAGGAGCAGGAGGAGGCCATTCAGCCCTTCGAGCCAGCACCGCCATCAATAACCGTGCCTGCCTTATCCCCATATTCTGAGGCTGTGCCCTCTGGTCCTAGACTCTCCCACTAGTGGAAACATCCTCTCCACATCCACTCTATCCAGGCCTTTCACTATTCGGGAAGTTTCAATGAGGTCCCCCCCACCCTCAACCTTCTAAACTCCAGCGAGTGCAGGCCCAGTGCCGACAAACGCACCTCGTAGATGAACCCACTCGTTCCTGGGATCGTTCTGGTCAAACCTCCTCTGGACCCTCTCGCACAATCCTGACCCCACACACAACCTCCCCCCTGACCCCACCCCAGTGCTGCTAGAGGAACGGCATCAAGATCCAGTCACCTGAAGATGGCTTTAGTCCAGCCGGTACCACACTTGAAGCCTTCTGCCCTAGAAGCAAAAAAGTCCAGTTGTTTTTGAGACGGGTCTCTCTATTACTGGGCAAAACCTATTGCAATCACAGAGCGAAACAGGCCCTGCGGCCCAACTTGCCCACACCGACCAACATGCCCCAACTACACTAGTCCCACCTGCCTGAGTTTGGCCCATATCCCTCCAAACCTGTCCTATCCATGTACCTGTCCAATTGCAAGAGTCCCAGCCACAACTACCTCCTCCGACACCCACCACCCTCTGTGTGGAAAAGCTACCCCTCAGGTTCCTATTTAATCTTTCACCCTTCACCTTGAACCTATGTCCCTCTGGTCCTCGTTCCCCTCCCCTACTCTACTTACTCTGGGCAAGAGACTCTGTGCGTCTACCCGATCTATTCCTCTCATGATTTTATACACCTCTATCAGATCTCCCCTCATCCTCCTGCGCTCCATGGAATAGAGACCCAGCCTGCTCAACCTATCCCTGTAGCTCTACGAAATACCCTCTAGTGCCAGGGCAACATCCTGGTAAATTTTCTCCCCCTTTCCATTAATTAATTTGTTAAATTTTAATGGGGAACTTTGTCTCTGGGCAATTGCTAATTCTCCACCCTCCTGCGTCCGAAGGGCCACAAGTCATGAATCCATATCCCCCCTCCACATCAATTCCATCCCTACATTGGACCAATCCTCCTCAGGTATCATCCCACTCCCTTAGGAATACGCATGACAACCCCCACAAAACCCCTCCACGTGCTTCCGAGGTTTGACCCTACCATCCCCCCTCACGCACTCCCACTCCCTCTCATAGCAATAACACTATCTATAACCCCGCCACTCCAGAAGGAAAAACCGCCCCCATCCCCCTCATTCACCCCCCCTAATACCCAGAACTGAGCCCTTCATCCCCCCCCGTTCCAAAACCCCCCTCCCCCCCGACACACTTACCATATCCCCCCCTGCACCATTCCCCCCCTCACACCCATCCAGATCCCACCCATGCCCCCCCAACCAAACCACCCCACCATATCCCCCCCCTCCATATTCCCTCCCCTACCATCCCCCCATCTCCAACCCCATCATCCCCCCCCTCCATATCCCCCTCATCCACCCTCCATGCACCCCAAGAATCCCCCTCAATCCCCCCTTCCCACTCATCATCTCCCCTCCAATACCACCACACCGCCACCCCCCCCCATCCCCCCCCTTTCACCATATCCCCTCATCCATATCCATTATCCTCTATATCCCTCGCATCCACTCTGTCCCTCTCCTCTCCATATCCCCCTCAACCCCCCCCCCCACCCCAAATGCCCTGACCGTTCCCTCCCCCCCCCCCTCCCCCACACCCACTCACGACCGTACAACTGCCAGCGCAGGTTCCCCGACCCCCGTCCCACCTTCTGGGCCGGGGGGGGGGGGGGGGGGGGGGCTGGGGAGGAGGGGTATTACCTCCCATTCCCCTTTAGTTCCCTTTGCCCCCACATCCTCCTCTCCTTTCCCCCTCCACTCTCATCGAATGAAAGAGAGAAGCCACTCCCCTATATCTCTCCATGCACCATCCCCCCCCTGCCCCTCATCCCTTACCCCTCACCCCCCTCACCCCACATTCTCCTCTCCAATCCCCCCCTCATCCACCTCTCCAGGGGGATTGAGAGGGGGTGGGGTGAATACGCATATTCCCCTCTCCACATCCCTCCCCCACGTGTGGGTATTCCGGAAGCTGCTTACCGGAGTTGCTGCCGTATCCGGTTCATGCGCAGGTCGGTGATGGTCAGCGTGTCGTCGCGGGAGCAGCTGAGCAGTTGCGAGCGGTCCAGGCTGATGTCCAGAGAGGTCACTCTGTCCAGCAGAGCCATGGCGTCCGTCTGCACCCCCAACCTGCCGGGCGGCAGCAGCAGCGTTCGTTACAGCCGCGCGGCGGGGAGAGACACCGCCTCGCGGCCGCGCACACCCCGGGCCCAACCCTCAGCGTCCACGTTCACCCTGTCACCCCATTGGTTTCAATGCACAACAGGTGCAGGAGTAGGCCATTCGGCCCCTCGAGCCAGCACAAGCATTAGGACTCTGAAACTTGCTAGCTAAGATGGGGAGAGAGATCTCAATAGACAATAGGTGCAGGAGTAGGCCATTCGGCCCTTCGAGCCAGCACCGCCATCAGTGATCATGGCTGATCATCCCCAATCAGTACCCCGTTCCTGCCTTCTCCCCATATCCCCTGACTCCGCTATCTTTAAGAGCCCTATCTAGCTCTCTCTTGAAAGCATCCAGTGAACCGGCCTCCACCGCCCTCTGAGGCAGAGAATTCCACAGACTCACAACTCCCTGTGTGATAAAGTGTTTCCTCGTCTCCGTTCTAAATGGCTTACACCCCTTATTCTTAAACAGTGGTCCTGGTTTGCTGGATCCCCCAACACGGGAACATGTTTCTGCTCTGTCGTTCATTTGTTCTCTTCTCGTCTACATCACATCTTGTGCGAGAGATATGACGTGACCTGAATAATCTTTCTTAAGTGTGGAGCGGGGTGATAGGGACTGCGAGATTGGATATTAGAGAAAGGAGCGGTGGGTTGTTCACTTGGAGTTTAGGAAGGATGAGACGATGCCTTATTTTAAACCTATAAGTTTATAAGGGTTTGGACAGGGCTAGAGGCAGGAACATGTTCCGATGTTGGGGCAGTCCAGAACCAGGGGCCACAGTGATAGGAGTGAATTTAGGCCATTGGCCATCAGTCTACTCACATTCATTCGTGGTGAATATATCTCTTTCCTAACCCCATTCTCCTGCCTTCTCCGCCATAACCCCTGACAAACCCCCACTGATCAATGTTCTACTCTCCGACTCTTCTACAATATCCTAGCCACTGACTTGGGGGCCCTCCAACACCGCCTGTGGCAAAGAATTCCTCCCACAGATTCCACCACAGGCCCGCTGACTAAAAGAAAATTTTCTCCTCATTGCTCATCTTCCTTCCTAAAAGAAACTCCTTTAATTCTGAGACCAGTGACGTTTAGGGGTCCTAGATTCTCCCACTAGTGGAGAACATCCCGCTCCACTGATTCCATCTCTACAACCTCAAACACCGCTCTACTGCTGAACACCTGCATCGCAAGGCCAGCAGCAATCATCACGGACAAGTCTCCAAAAATCACCCCCCCCCGGATCGCTCCCATCTTCTCTTCTCCTACCCCTCTCCCATCGGGCAAGAGGTACAGATGTAGTGAAAAACGACATGCCACAACAAGCACCTCCAGATTCAGGACAGTTTTTCTTCCTCTCTTTACCCCGCTGTTATCAGCCAGGCAACTTAACCGTCCTCGTCACCAACTAGAGAGAGGTCCTGAACTATTCAACCTCATTGGAAGACCCTCGGCGCACTAAATCCCTGTGATCGGACTTGTGCGGCTTCACCTTGCACTAAACGTTATTCGTTAAGTCCCCTTTATAACCCTGTATCTGTACACTGCTGGAAAGGACCGGCTCGATTGTAATCATGTAATTGTCCTTCCCCTCTGACTGGTACCGCGCACACAAAAGCTGTTTCCCTTCACTGTACCTCATTATACACGTGGACAGTAAAACCATTTCTCTGACCTCCCTTAAAAACTAGCGCAACAGTTAAGGTTCTCTACCTACAAAAACCTTACTTACAAAAAGACACATTGTGTCTTTGACCAAACATCGCTGGAAAAGTACCTCACGGGGTGTCAGGTACATCTGTGAACAAAGCATGTGGCTGGAAGGATGGTTTCCAGTTTGGCTTTAGTTTAAATTTAGGACTCATGATGCCAAGGACCAAATCTCATGTACAACGAACCAATTACTATTTTGTGTGTAGTTTGGAGATACAGCAAGGAAACGCGGGCCCCTGTGGCCCACGCCGGCCCAGGCGACCATCCCGTTCATTATAGTTCCACGAATCATCCTACCCACATACCACAACCAGAGAGCAGTGGATCAACTAACACTATCTACCTCATTGGTGACCCTTTGGCTAGCCTTTGATCGCACTTTATCCTTGCACTAAACTTTTTTTTTTTTTTCTCCTTGATCATGTAATCTATACACTATAGACACAATAGACAATAGGTCAGGAGGAGGCCATTATTCTTCGGACCCTTCGAGCCAAGCACCCCGCCATTCAATTGATCGGGCTGATCATCCCCAATCAGTAACCCTGCACCGTTCCTTCCTGCCTTTCTCCCCAATCCCCCCCCCTGACTGTATCCGCCTATCCTTCAAAGAGTCTCTACTACTCTCCTCTGAACCAAGAACCGCCTCCTTCCACTTCCACTGCCCTCTGAGGCAGAGAATTCCTTTCTCACACAGAAGACCTTAAATCCAAAAAAAACCTACACACTCCCTAGAGAATAGTTTCTTCCTTTAAGTCACAAAATCAAAAAATGGACCACTCCGGTGTAATCGCACTTAATACTAGCCTCTACCCCACCCTCCCTCACAATCTAGACTCCTCCCGCACCTACCCAACTCTCTGTGAGAAAAAGTGTTTCTTCGCCTCTGTTCTAAATTGGCTTCCCTCCTCTTCCCTCCCTTCCTCCGTCCCCTTCACCCTTCCCCCCCTCCTCCCCCTTATTCTTAAACTGTGGCCCCTGGTTCTGGACCTCCCCCAACATCGGTGATACATGGTTTCCTCCGCCTCTAGCCTGTCCAAAACCCTTAACAATTTTAATTTTCAATGAGATCCCTCACTCAACACATTCTCATCCTTCTAAACACCAGAGTGTACCAACCCATCCGTCTTACCATCTCGCAGCGTAAGACAAGTCCCCCCCCTCAGCCATCCCGGGAATTAACCTTGTAAACCTACGCTCGCACTATACACTCCCTCAATAGCAAGAATGTCCTTCCTCAAATTAGGGACCAAAACTTGCACACAATACTCCAGGTGTGTGGTCCTCACTAAGGGGTAATGTACAACTGCAGAAGGAACCGTCTTTGCTCCTATAATCGAATCCCACTTGTTATACAGCGCGCAACATGGCCCATTCACTTTCTTTCACACTGCCTCTGCTGTACCTGCCATGCACACTTTTCATAGACTGATGTACAAGAACATCATTTACTTTGGCTTATGTTACATAGCAAATGTCACTTTTTTTTTTTTTTTTTTTTTACATATGCAAAGAAAGTAATGAAGATAAAGTAAACAGTGTTCGCTGCATGTTTCGCCTGTTTGCTTGGTGAGAACGAGAACGGGTGCGATGTGGGTGGGGAGGGGAAGGCGGAGATAGGGAATGTCGAGGCTGACAACCTGAAGTGGGAGAAGTCAAATGTTCACACCCGCTGGGGTGTAAAACATGGCCCAGCGAAATATGCCCTCACTTTAGCCTCACTCCTGACAGTGGATGATGCCCAGGACAATAAAAAGCTTGGGTCCGTAACTCAGCGGGACAGGAAAAAAAAGGTCAGCATCTCTGTGATCGAAGTGAGACCTTGTGAACCGAAACGACACCCAGTATACCTAACTCTCTCAGATAGATTGGTGCCTGTCCCACTGAGTTACTCCAGCAATTTTGGTGTCTGAGTAAGTTTTGTTCTGAGATTACAGCGAGGAAACAGGCCCTTCGGCCCATCCGGGTCCGCGCCGACCAGTGATCCGCCAGCACACTAA
Organism: Okamejei kenojei; assembly: GCA_035221665.1. NCBI lineage: Eukaryota > Metazoa > Chordata > Chondrichthyes > Rajiformes > Rajidae > Okamejei > Okamejei kenojei. Next base: position 17,914,374 of record CM069136.1, on the reverse strand, counting down.
CACTATCCTAACAAACCCACAACACACACACTCACCCCACACCACACAACACACACACCGCTCGGCCGGTACAATTTAACAACTTATACAAGAATCCAAGCAAACCTACAAACCTGCCACGTCTTTCAGGCGTGGGAGGAAACCCGAAGAATCTTGGAGGAAAACCCACGCAAGAGTCACTGGGAGAACAATGCAAAGACCTCCCATACAGACACAGCGCCCAGTAGAAGAGAGAGAGTGAGTGGAGAGAGGGAGGGGAGAGGAAGAAAAAAGAGTGGGGGGAAGGGAGGGGCAGAGGTGGATGTGGGATGGGAGTCGTGAGTGGGTCTGTCTTATGCTGCGGGAGTGTATGGTGGAGCTATATGCGGGTGAGGATGGAGTGGGATAGAGCGAGGTCGGTGAATAACTTCTCTCGTTCGTGTTACGCAGCGCTTAGCGTGTGGAACCCGCGCGCCGATTCCTCGCCTCCACGTCTATATTTTCTTCTCTCTCGGTTCTTGTCGCGTCCGATTTATTTTTTTCTCTTGCTTTTATGTCTTTTTTCCACCTCTCGTTTTGCTCTCTTCTCCTAGATTCCGTAGGTCGTTCTTGCTTGCTTTTATCTCTTTCCGTCCCTCCCTTTCATCTCTATTGTTCGCTCCTAATGATTGTGCGCATCGTCTCGTATTTGTTCTCTCTATGTTGTTCGCTCCCTCTCTTTTGTTTCTGGTTCGCTCTGCCTGTCTTTATGTATCGGTTTTTTCTTTTTCCCCCGCAAACCCTCCTTCCCCGCTACTCGCCACCCCGCCCCCCGGTTTTTTTCTCGGGTCTATGCTTTCATTCCCAGAACAAAGCAACCCCACGATACCCCCCGAGCTTCAACAACTATACAAGCGTTGAGCCCCACAATGACCCAGTACGGAATGTGCACCCACCTCATTGAAAACTACACATCCACCAGTCGAGCGGGACGTGGGCTACTGCAAGGAAAAGACACCCCTGAGTAAGGGGACAGAGAGGAGAAACTTCAGCGGGTCAGGCAGGCAGCATCTGTTTGGAGAATGAACGGAACGGGTCGAGAGACCCCTAACCTCAGTCATTTAGCATTCTTGCAGGTAAAATGAGGTTCCCGAATTTGGGGGAGGTCCAGACACGCCAGGGGATCAACAAACACTACATGTTTATAAATAAGAATACATGGGGGATCGTGTCCTTTAGGACTGAGATGAGGAAAATACCCTATATCCTCAAACTCACCCCAGAGAGTTGTGAAACTGAGGATAAACTCTGCCACAACAGTAAGAAGAACAGTGGAAAAGAGAGAGGCCAATTCACTGGTTTTTACAAATAGATAGGTTAGATTTAGCTCTTGGGGGCTTAAAACGGAATTCCACGGGATTACGGGTAGGATGCAGGTACGTGGGTATAACTGATTGTGGATGATCAGTCATTATCCACATGAATGGCGGTGGCTCTGCTTGGTCTCGAAGGGGTGAATGGCCTACCCCTTGCAACCTATATGTCTCCTTTCACATTAAGGCAACTTATGGCCAAATCAGACTTTGAGATTTAATTAAAAATATTGATGACCATATTGGCAAAGGCTATTACCCCAGGATATTTGTACACACAGTACAGTTGTGATGACCCACTTGGGGGAAGGAATCACATTCTCCCTTACCGGTTTGGTGCTGCCCTGGTCCCCGTGCTTATCAAGGTGGCCATGTCGCCGGTCCAGGCTGTGCAGGCCTCGAAGGGTAGTGCCCGGGCCGGCTGGGCCTGTCCCTCCTTTCTTTCTAGGTTTAAAGTAATCCGCGTCAAGGCTCGCCGACTTTCCTTTCCCCCTTTTCCACGTTCTCACTCCCCAAATGAGGGACAAAAGGAAAAGAGTCAATAATACGGGACAAATTTCTCAGTTTTCCCGACGGCAGTTCCGTTGCCAACTACCCCTTGCGGGCCGTGGCTGGTGGACGATGAGGGTGGGCCGGCGTCTGGACTGCGCACAAAGCCTCATCCTGCGAGGCCAGCAGAGGAGTCTTTCGTTTCCGGCCACGCACCGGCCCCGAAGGGGCCGCGCGCAAGGGTTCCGGCGCCCCGTCCAACTCGTGAACTGATACGGTGGTTAGGCCGTGGAGAAGGCAGTGGTGGTTGGAGTCCGGGGTGGGGGCGGTCAGCCGAAGGTCCGAAGGTCAGACCAGCTGGGCCGGGTTGCTTTTGCCGACCAGACCGACGGGGCCAACGGGCGAGGCGCTGCTGCCTGCAGCTTGCTGCTCTGCTGCTGCACCGTCCATGGGCTGGTGCACAAACACTACGTCGGGAACGGGTGAGCGGGGGGCCGGACACCCGACAGTCCCCCCCTCGACCCAAGTAGTAGCGGTCAAATACGGAACAAGGGGCGGTCCCGAAGGGACCAAACCAATTTAAGAAAGGAAGCCAAATGTACGGATGTCCCTGCTAATACGGACAGTTGGCGACTCTATCCCGTGCCCAGCATGTCTCCGGAGAGGGAAACAGGCGGTGCCCACGGGACTGTGGAGGCCTTCAATGAAACAGGTAGGTTGTAGAGAAAGATAAATAAGGCACCATCTCTCTCCTGGGGAGATGGAAAATAGGGTACGTTTAAACGGGTCGAGAGACAAGTTGAATAGTTGGTTAATTGAAAATGTTTGTTTGGTGTGAACTGGTAGTATGATCCATGCGGTGCAAAGTTTAAAAAAAGACTGTGTGATTAAGAAGTTAAAATAATGTGAAAAAAGTTTAAAAAAAAAAATGTTATACAGGCAGGAACTGGGTACTGATAGGGATGATCAAGAGCCGTGATCACAGTGAATGGATAATGGTGGCGGTGCAGGCCTCTAAGGGCCGAATTGCCTACACCCTGCACCTGTTGTCTATTGACGACGATCATAGTAGGAAGGGCTAGAACACTTAAATCCCTGCTCGACCAATAATTCATCGGAACAACGTCCGAGGTTGTCCACATCTAGGATTCCCCCAGTTTGCTTTTTATGACACACCACG
>CM069136.1:17857558-17910874 GCA_035221665.1 Okamejei kenojei | reverse complement strand
TCTGCGACTTCAATGGACAGAGTGGTGGGGCGAGGTTTTGAGGGAAGGCAGCTCCCCCCACCACACCCCGGCAGATCCCCCCACCACACCTCCCACAGGGCTATGGGCAATGGAAAGTTGCGGGGCAATTAAATGTTGGGCTTGGTCATTGTGAGGAGTAGAGAATGGGCGGCTGGGGGCCTTGTACACTTGGAGTTAAGAAGGATGTGAAGGAGAAGCTAATTTAAAATATAAGATTGTATAAGGGCTTGGAACGCTCGAGGCAAGGACAAACAGTGTTACCGAGTTGGGGGAGGGAGACCGCAGCCCAGGGGCCAAGTTTTAATAAGAATAAGGGGTGTAAAGGTAAGGCCATCAGAACGGAGTTGAGGTAAACACTTTTTCACACAAAGAGTGAGTTGAGTCTGTGTGATGGAATTTCTGCCTCAGGAGGGCGGGTGGATGGTGGAGGCTGGTTCTCTGGAATACTTTACGGAGAGAGCTAGAAGCTAGATACGGCTATTAAAATAGCGGCGCGGAAAATAGTCATGAGTTATGGGGTAGCTCGGCAGGAAGGGGGGAGAGTGGGATAGGGGATGCGAACTTGGGGAATGATTCGCTGATCAATGATGGCCTGGGTTTGCTATAGGCTCCGAAGGGCGAATTGGCCTACCTAGGAACTTATATGTTGAAGCACAAGTCTTTGAACCACCGCGCACAACGTCCTCCTTTACCCCCTCGTCCTCCTCGTTCCTCCATCCCACTACACCTCACATCACTCCCTCCGCAGCTAACCACTACCACTCAACTTACTGATTCGCCCCCCCCCCCCCCCCCCCCCCCCCCCCACCTGTTAACCCCCCCCCCCCCCCCCACCCACCACACACACCCCCCCCACCACCCACACCCACCCCCCCACACAAATCCACTGTCCTGAACTGACTTTCTCTCTTCTAGTGTTCTTCAGACACCCACCCCTCTATTGCCACCACTTCCACCCCCACCCCCTCCCACCCCCTCACTCCACCACCAACCACGCCACACCCCCTCACAACTCTCCCCCCCCCCCCCAATACATCATAGGTAATGTGGGAGCAGATTAGGCCATTCGACCATCAGTTCAATCATCTGGTCTATCTCTTCTCCTAACCCCGCTGTCAGATGCAAAAATGCTGGAGTACTGGCATCTCTGGAACGAAGGGAATAGGTGACGTTTGGGTGCGAACATAGTTCACTTAAAGGGTGGAATTAGGCCATTCGGCCATCGAGTCTACTCCACATCAAACGTGTTGTTATCTCTCCTCTAACCATTCTCCTGCATCCAAACCCTGACATCCGTACTAATCAGGAATCTATTATCTTGCCATAACAAATATCATGCTGTATCCACCGCCTTGATTGGCAAAGAAATTCACAGAGACACCGCCCTTGGCTAAAAAAAAACATTTCTTCAATTAATCCGACAATATCCCCCCATGGGGTGGTGAAAACCCACCCCGGGGCACACTAGGGGGGGGGAACATCTTTATAATCTTTGAGGCTCGTGCCCTCTGGTCCTAGACTTCCCCCAGTGGACACTCCTCACTCGCTTCCTATCCACCTCACCCCTAAGCTGTCCCTTCATTGGTTGATGTCACTGAACGATGTTCCCAAGATGCTGCCTGACGCTGAGTTACTCCAGCACTCTGTGAAAACGTCAGTCCCTTGTTCCCCACATATGCTGCCTGACCCGCTGTGTTACTCCAGCATCTGTGAAACGTCACTTTCCATGTTCTCCACAGATGCTGCCTGCCCCCGCTGAGTTACTCAGATCTGTGAAACGTCACAACAGCCGGTAGTGGTATCGAAGTGTTTTAAAGAGAACTGAGAAGTGGAGAATCGAGGGTACACAAAGGTGGAGAAACTCAGCGGGTGGCAGCAGCATTAAGGAGCGACGGAGATAGGCGTCGTTTGGGTATGAAGGAATGGGTCTCGACCGAAAGTCGCTATCTCCTTCGCTCCTTAGAGCTGCTGCCACCCGCTGAGTTTCTCAACCCTTTCTGTACCCTACTTGAGTATAGAAGTCGGGAGGTCTGTCGCAGTTGTCTAAAGGTCGTTGGTGCGACTGATTTAGAGTATTGTGTTTCAGTTCTGGGAGTGTTGGGGAAAGAATTGTCTAGCTTGAAAGGGTTAGCATAAGATTTACGAGTATGCTGCAGCTAGAGGGTGTGAGTTAAGGGAGCGGTTGATGAGGCTGTGTTCTGTTCTTGGAGCAGGAGGATGAGGGGAGATTCTATAGGGTGTATAAAATCATGAGAGGAAATAGATGGGTAGGTTGCAGTGTCTTTTGCCAGGTAAGGTGAATCGAGGGCATGGGATCAAGGTGAAGGGGGAAAGATTTTAACTAGGCCCCTATGGTGCGTTACCATAAACACACTGAAGGTGGTGGGTGTATGGAACGAGCTGCCAGAGGTCAGGTGGCGAGCGGTAGTGTTGTGACTGACAGTCAAAATGCAGCGCCAGAGACCAGATCGATCCGATAGGGGTGTCTGTACGGAGTGTGCAGGTTCTCCCCGTGACCTGCCTGATCTCCGAGGTTTCTGGTTTCTCCCACGCTCCAAAGACGTTCAGGTCTCTTAGGATAACTGGCTTGGTGTAAATGTGTAAATAATTGTCCCCACCTAGAGGGTTGTCGGATGGTGGTTAGGTGCGGGGGTCGCTTGTCGGCGCGGACCCGGTGGGCCGAACGGGCCTGTTTCCGCGCTGTATCTCTAAACTAAACTTAAACAGGAGGTAGTTGAGCCTGGGATATCCCATGTTTAGAAATATTTAGACAGGTAACAGGTTGGAGGGATATGGACATAATGCTGGCAGGTTGGGACTAGTGTCGTGAGGTATGGTTAGTGGGTGGTGGCAGATGGACCGAGGGCGGGCCTGTTTTCGCATGTTTGACCCTGTGACTCATGAATGGGAGAGGGGATTGTGGCGATGAATAAAACCTCAAGTAAACAGTTAGTGAAGCGGGAAAATACAGGACTAAGCAAAGGTGGTTATGCTAGAATATATGAACGGACACGGCTATTTAAAATAAGTGGTGGTTTAATTTTGTTAGAAGAAGCAATTGACAATAGGTACGGAGGAGTTGGGCCATTCAGCCCTTCGAGCCAGATGATTCAATGTGAACATGGTGATATCCACAATCAGTTACCGTTCCTGCCTTCTCCCCTCGTCCTGACCGTTAGCATAAGAGCTAATTCTAACTTCTTTGAAAAACATCAGTGATGTGGCTTGGTATCAATGTTACGGTTAGTCCCAGTGCGTGTGTAGGATGGTGCTAGTGTACGGATCGTGGTCGGGCGCGGACTCGGTGGGCCGAAGGGCCTGTTTCTCCGCGGCATGGCCCTAAACTATGTAGTGGTATCGGTTGGGATTGACCTCTATCACTCGATCCAAACCTTTCACTCAATTTGCTAGGTTTCATAGAACAGAGGAATAGTTGCAGGAGTAGGCCATTCGGCACTTGAATCAGCACCGCCATTCAATATGATCATGGATGATCATCTAAAATCGTAGCGTTCCTGCCTTCTCCCCATATCCCTGATTCGTTAGCCAAGGGTTAAATCTAACTCTCTCTTGAAAAATCAGTGGAATTGGCTCCAACTGCCTTCTGTCGCGGAGAATTCCACAGTTCACAATATCTGGGTAGAAAGAGTTTTCCTCATCTTAGGGTGCGCGAGGGGGGGGGAATGGGGGGGTTTTACACATTTGATTCCCCATGGCCTACCCTTATTTATACCTACCCTTATTATCCTCCCCCGTGCTCTTAAGACGTGCAGGTTTGTAGGGTTTAATTGGGCTTTGTTAACAAAATGGAAATCGCCCAAGAGGGTGTGGGGTGGTGTGGGATGTCCGGCGAAAAGTGGGGCTCTACAGAAACATTACCTATTTCATAACCAATGAGGATTTCAGTACAGGAGTAAAGAGGCTCTTCTGCGTTGTATAGGGTCTCTGATGAGACCACACCTGGAGTATTGGTACAGTTTTGGTTCTCCTAATTTGAGAGGGGGAAATCCTTGCGATTGAGGACAGTGCAGCGTTAGGTTCACGAGATTGATCCCTGGGGATGGCGGGATGTCATATGAGGAAAGATTGCAAGACTAGGCTTGTATTCACTGGAGTGAGTTTAGAAGGATGAGGGGGAATCTTATAGAAACATATAAAATTATAAAAGATGGACAAGTAGATGCAGGAAAAATGTTCCAATGTCGGGTGCGAATGTCCAGAACAGGGGCCACGTCATTGAATAAAGGGGAGGTCCTTTAAGCTGCGGTTTGAGGGAAAAACTTTTTTTACCCTGAGAGTTGAGAATGTGTGGAATTCCGCCACAGAGGGCCAGTGGAGGCCAGTCACTGGATGGATTTAAGTGCGCGGTTGATAACGCTCTAGGGGCTAGGGGAGTCAAGGAATTATGGGGGAAAGGGCAGGCAAGGGTGATTGATAGGAGACAATTAGCCATGCTCACATGAATGGCGGGTGCTGGCTCGAAAGGGCCAAATGGTCTCGTCTGCAACTATTGTCTATGTTTCTATGTTTCTTCGCTGCTCGCCGCTGAGTTTCACCAGCAATTGTGTTCTACCTTCTGAGGAAGTAAAAACTTTTTTCACCAGAGAGTTGTGATCTGTGGAATTCTCTGCCACGAAGGCCGTGGAGGCGATTTCCCTGGATGTTATCAACGAGATGAGAGAGTTAGATTTAGATCTGGGGGGCTAACGGAATCAAGGGATCTGGGAGAAAGCATGAACAGGGTATGATTGAGGGATGATCAGTATGATCCAATGAAGGGCGGTGCAGGCTCGAAGGGGTCCCGGAATGGCTCTCCTGCAACATGGTCTTGGTTACTACTTTTTTAAATATAAGGTGCGGCAATTTGGACTGAGTTGGGTGGCACGTGGCAGCGGTAGAGATGCATGCTTACTGCGCTCGCAAAGCGGCCAGAGGACCTGGGGTTCACACTACGGGCGCTGTCTGACGGCGTTTGCACGTTCTCCCCGTGACTGCGTGGGTTTTCTCCCAGATCTCGGTTTCCTCCCATCTTCAGGATGTGCTGGGGATTTGTAGGTTAAGTCGGTGTGTTTATTGTACTATGTCCCGATCGACTCCCCATGCATTTTGTTCCTGCAGACACGGAAATATGTGAACATAGTACGCTATATCAAAAACTAGGGGGAAAACAAGCAAAGCACAGAACTAATAATATGATAATCGTCTGTTGCCGTTCAGAAGCTTATTTGTTGCGTGTTTAATAGCTGGTTGGCTGTGGGGAAAGAAGATATTCAGAACTGGAGTTGCAGATTCAGGCTCTTGAACCTTCTTTACGGGTAGGGGAGGAGATGCGTGTGTGGCCACAAACTAAAAAAATAGAGGAATGGTGTGGGTCCTTGTGATGTGCCAGTCTTTTTGAAGGCAGGACTGCGCAAGATCCTCGCTGGTGGGGAGGTCAGAGCCGCTGCTGGATGGGAGGTTTACACTTTTTTCGCCTTTTCGCTCATGGGCTCTCAAGTTGCCGAACCAAGCCTCGATGGAGCGGTAGCATGCTTCTTCCTGTGCACCTGCAGAAAGTTCGAACAGAGTCCTCCTTGACAAACGGTCTTTGTATAGTTTCTCAGGATAGTAGAGGCGCTGATGTGCCTTCTATCTAATTGCATCTGTGTTCTCGAGGACAGGAAAGATTGCGGAATAAAATATTGCACGCCAGGAATTTTTGGCCCTCTCCACCATCGTCATTGATGTAAACAGGATTGTGGGTCCCTACAAAGTCACAAACAGTTCCTTGGTTTTGTTTTTTACTGGTGTGGAGCAGAGGTTATTGTGCTGGCACCATTTGGTCAGTCGGTCGATCTCACTTTTATCTCTGATATCCCTAGTAATTCTGTCAAAACAGTGGTGTCGTCAGCGCATGGATGCTGGGAGTTCGACTTGTCCGGATACGCGAAGTGGGTGGGAGTGAGTACGCAGGGGGGCTGAGCACGCAGCCTTGAGGTGCTCCTGTACTGTTGAGGGTCTCTCGACCCGAAAGTCCACCATTCCTTCGCTCCATAGATGCTGCCTTAAACCGCTGGAGTTTCTCCAGTGATATTGCCTACCAGCATGAGATGAAGTGTTTCTGCCACTGCGAACAGACTGTGGTCTGTGGACGAGGAAGTGAGGATCCAATGCAGGGGATGTGGTTCGGTCGGACTCAAGGGTTGAAGGGGCTTTTTCACGTTGCATCCAAACTAATTGAGCGAAAACATTATCAGTAGAGAGTGTGAATCTGTGGGCTATTCTTGCCACAGCAGGAGTGGAGGCCTTTCAATGGCGGTGTTTTCCAATAGAGAGAGGAGTTAGTTACTGTTAGTTAGAATTGTTAAAAGTTAGTTAATGAGTTTTAGTTAGAGTTAGATTGAGCTATCTAGGGCTAGAACGCATCAAGGGAAATTGGGGAGAAGGAGGAAGGGGTATGGTTTAGGAAGAACAGCTCCTGATATACTGAATTTTAGAAGGAATGAGGAGGGGTTCTTATGAAACATCTAAGACTATTCCTGGTTTGGTACGCTAGAGGCGGAAACATGTTTCTGATGTAGGCAGCGTCCCGAATAGGGGCACAGTTTAAGAAATAGGGATAAGCATTTAGACGGAGATGGAGGAAACACTTTTGAACACAGTGTTGTGAGTCTGTGGAATTCTCTGCTCTCTGGATACTTTAAGAGAGCGCTAGGATAGCGTTTTTAAGATAGTGGGGGGGGGATATGGGGAGCGGCAGGAACGGGGTATGCTTGTGGATGATCGCCATTGATCACAATGAATGGCGGAGGTGGCTGGCACGAAGGGGCCGAAGGCTATCCTGCACCTATCGGTCTATCTGTCTAATGTGTACTTGTCTATTGATTGGCGGTTGCTGGCTTTGAAGGCCGTATGGTTTCTTACTTTGCATCCTATTGTATGTTGTCTATTGAATGGTGGTGCTGGCTGCATGGCCAACTCCTGCACCTATGGTTATTGTCTCTATTGAATGGCGAGTGTGGCTCGAGGGCGAAATGGCTACCCTGCATTCTATGTTTCTATGTTTTTCTATTTGGTTGCCTGGCCATTCCCAGTTGGGTTGGTGTGTTGTACTGGGCAAGAGGTCGGGGAAGTTGGAGCCACATTTTGGTTCTGTGACGTTTGGGTGGCTGAGATATTTGCATCTGCGCCTTCGATCTGAACCAGACCAGGCATATAGGTTTGGCAGGGAGTCTTGCGTGTGAAACAATCGGACACAGCCAATCTGTTCAGCATCAGCGGAGAGGGGGTGGGGGGGTGGGGTGTGGTCCCGAGGGAGGTGGTGGATAAGTGCGGGAAGGAATGACTACAACATCTTGACCGGTAAGGACGGGACCTGAAGATGCTGGTTTAAATCGAAGGTTAGACGCAAAATGCTGGTGTTTATGAAGGAGTGCAGATGCTGGAAAAATCGAAGGTAGACAAAAATGCTGGAGAAGCTCAGGGGGAGGCATCATTATGGAGCGAAAGGCATAGTGACGAGTCAGTTCGAGACCCTTCTTCAGACTTTGACCCAAAACGTCACATTCATCGCTCCGTAGATGCTGCTCACCCGTGAGTTTCTCCAGCCTTTTGTTACCTCGCAACTGTGTGGAGTAACTTCTGGAGTCTGAACTTGCGGCTTCTCTGGGAGCAGGTTTGGTACCGAGGTCCTCATCAGACTGATGTTAAGCTTTTTCAATGCAAAGTGTGCAGATGTAGATTTTATTTTTCTTTTTCGTTTTGATATTAGACATAGGTGCAGGAGTAGTCATTCGGCCTTGGAGCCAGCAGCCATTCCATGTGATATGGCTGATTTTTTTTTTCATCCCATCAAGTACCCGTTCAGCTCCACGCCCTCTGAGGGCAGAGCTTACACGACTCGCCATTCTGTTGACACGCCACAGCCAAAAGGCTCGGTAGCGAGGGCGTGGCCAATGGCGAATCGCTCCGGCACCACTAACTGGGCAGGTGGGCGAGTGGAGTGGGAAGTTGCGGTGTGGCAAGTGGCCGAGAGGGCCTGTTTCCAGCTGCATCACTTAAGATTAGTTGGGGTCACAGAGTGAAAACGAGCGGAAGGAAAAGGCCTTCAGCCCAACTCGCCCACACGGCCAACAATGTTCCAGCTACATAGTCACTGCTACGATTCGCCCATATCTCCAACTGTCACCATTGTAGCTGGCAACTGTTTTTACACATGGGATAGCCATGACTCAAAACTACCTTATAGCAGCTCGTTCCATACACCGCCCCCTCTGTGTGACAACTCATATAACATTTTTCCCCTATCATTTTGAACCTATGTCTCTGGTCTCGATTCCCTACTCTGGGCAGAGACTGTGTGTCTACCCGAGCTATTTCCTCTATGAATTTTTATACAACTCAAGGGGTGTCAGGGGTTATAGGGAGAAGGTCGGTTGAGACGGCAAGAAAGATCAGCTATGTAGTGAATGGCGGAAGTAGAGAAATGGGGCAAATGGACTAATTATTTTATTATGAACTTTGACTTGATCTCTACACCCATAGGGACACATTACGTTTTACCAAGCATTTTAACTACAACAGACGTCTTGGGAGTGTCGGAGGAAAAGGAGGAGCACCCGGAAGAAAAACCCACGCGGGGTCACGGGTTGGGGCACGTGCAAACTCCACTCTTCCTGCCAACTCTGTGGTCAGGATTCGAAAAGGGGTCTCTGGCGCTGTGAAGGCCGCATCTTACGCTGCGCCGCCATTTACGACTTCTGTGGCCAAGACATGAGCTATATAACAAAGACATGAGGAAGGTAGGACTCTATTCATAAGGGCTGGAGTAGAATTAGGCCATTCGGCCCATCAAGTCTACATCGCCATTATAGTGGCCGATTCTATCTCTTCAACCCCATTTCTGCCTTCTCCATAAACTCTGACACACGTACTAAACAGAATCTATCTATCTCTTTGTCAAACAAAACCGTGCTGTCGGGGGAAACACAGGAGGATGAAGGGGTGACAAACGGTGGCGTTACACTCTCATCGATGGGTAGACGCGAGGCTTTGCCCAGAGTAGGGAATCGAGGAACAGAGGACTGGGTTTAAGGGAAGGGGGGGGGGGGGGGAGAGATTTAATCGGAAGTGAGGGGAACCTTATCATCAGAGTGCGGTGGGTGTGTGGAACGAGCTGGGAGGAGGTAGTGGAGTTGAGGATACAATTGCGTTCAGAAAGACGTGGGGGGCAGTCACTGTGGGCGCATCGGTAGAGTTGTACCTTACAGTGTTCACAGCGCCAGAGATCGGGTTGCTCTCGGACCTACGGGTGCATTGTTCGTACGGAGTTTTGCAGTTCTCCCCGAGACTGCGTGGTTTTCTCGAAGAAATTCGGTTTTTGCAACACATCGAAGACGTGCAGGTTAGTAGGTTTAATTGGACGGAGTAACATGAGATTTGTCCTAGTGTGTGTGTGTCGGGTAGTGTTAGTGTGTTTGGGGATCGTGGTCGGCGCGGACCGGGTTGGGCCCGAAGGGCTGTTTCCTCGTATCTCATTTAACGCAGGTAGGAAGGAGATGAGGAGGAATTTATTTTGTCAGAGGGTGGTGGAATCTGATGTCCGTTGCCTTAGATGGCGGTGGAGGCCGTGGTGGTGGATATTTTTTTAAGGCAGAGGAAGAGAGATTAAAATGAGAGATAGGGTTAATATTGCAGGGGATCGTGGTTGGCGGCCTCGATGGGCCGACTGGCTTGTTTCCTCATTTATCTCTGAACTAAGGAGAATTTGGGAAGGTAATGGTTAGGACACTATAGGGGGTATTTAGAAGCCAAATGAGGTAGGGAGGACTAGACTAAGTCAAGAACTGTTTATTGGTATAGCAATTTAAAAATCAACTCTCGTGTGGCCAAAGTGTTTAATTGGTGAGAGGTACTAACGATATAAAACAGCGGTTCATAGATTAAGTCACACACCACTACATACATATAGCCTCTCCCTCAGAGGACGTCAAGAAAGGTTGAGAATAAAGATGTGAAATTTAAGTCTCGACTTAAAAGAGTCGATGGAAGGGTCAGTTCGGATGGGAAGGGATGCTGTTTCAAGTTAGGAGCTGCAACAGCAAAGGGCGGCGGGCGGTCGCCACTGAGTTATGCTAGCCCGGGGATGGTCAGTAACCCCACGTCGGCCGATCTGAGGGACCTGGAGGTGGTGTGGTGGGTGAGCAGACGTTTAATGTAGGTGGGGACAAGCCCGTTAAGGGCTTTGTAGAAGGGGCATGTTGGTCGGCATGGGCTAGTTGGGCTGAAGGGCCTGTTTCTGTGCTGGATGACTGGAAGCAGTGTGTGTGTGTGTGTGTGTGTGTGTGTGTGTGTGTGTGTGTGTGTGTGTGTGGAGCTCTTGGAAAAGGTTCAACCCTTTCAGAGCGTGAAAGCAAACTCATTAACAATCATTATCCAAGTCGATGGAACGATGACAAGGATGTGCATTAACTCAAACTTCCTTTGCCATTTCTCAGATCTTGTATTCAGCGTCTATGCTGCAAAATAAAACTCCAAACAAGACAAAAATCGATTCGCCCGAGAGAAACCTCTTACCAGCTAACAGTGGCCTCCGCTCCTGGTTGCCTAGGAAACCGATGAGTAAGGCCTTAGACTGCAGTGTAGGCCCGAGTGAGGCCTGGGCCTCTGTTGATGGAGCTCCTAAGGTCACAAGGGATAGGAGCAGAAATGGCCTTTCGGCCCGTCAAGTCTACTCCGCCATTCAATCATGGCTGATCTATCTCTCCCGCCTAGCCCCATTCTCCTGCCTTCTCCCCGTTACCTCTGACACCCGTACTAATCAAGAATCTATCTCTCTCTGCCATAAAAATGTCCATTGACTTTGCGGTGCTGGCTCGAAGGGCCGAATGGCCTCCTCCTGCACCTATTTTCTATGACTTGGCCTCCAAAGCCTTCAAAGGGGTTAAAGCATTGAAGAGGAGTTTTTTAGCTAAGTTTTATTTTTTAGTTTAGAGATACAGCGCCGAATGGCCTACTCCTGCCCCTATTGTCTATTGAAACAGGCCCTTCGGCCCACCGTGTCCGCACCGACCAGCGATCCCCGCACGTTAACACTATCCTACACACACTCGGGGCAATTTTACATTTTACATTTATAACAAGCCAGTTAATCTGCAAACCTGTTCATCTTTGGAGTGTGGGAGGAAACCAAAGATCTATAAGGCAGCAACTCTCCTGCTGCACCACCGTGACTCTCTCTCTCTGTCATGTTTTATTATTATTAATGTTTAGTGTTTTCTGAGTCATTCGTAACTGTCACTGTGTGTCATGTTGTTACTTGTGGGCGGAGCACCAAGGCAAATTCCTTGTATGTGAATACTTGGCCAATAAACTTACTTACTTAACTCAGTTTGGGTGGCACGGTGGCGCAGCGGTAGAATTGTCGCCTAACAGCGCCAGAGTCCCAAGTTCGATCCCGACTACGGGTGCTGGCTGTACGGTGTTTGTGAGCTATGTGGGTTTCAGTAGACAATAGACAACAGGTGCAGGAGTAGGCCATTCGCCCCTTCGGCCCTTCGAGCCAGCACCGCCATTCAATGTGATCGTGCCTGATCACCGAGGTTTAAGAAACATATTTTTGGACAGGTGCATGGATAGGAAAGGTTTAGTGGGATCATAGTTTGTAGGTTCATTGGCTTCAGTACAAATTGTAAATTATCCCTGGTGCATAGTGTAGGGGGGGGGGGGGGTCGCGGGCGGTCGGCGTGAACTCGGTGGGTCGAAGGGCTGTATCTCTAAACTAAACTAAACTTGGTCCCCCTCCCCTCCCCCCCTCCAGAAACCCCCGTCAGCTCTGCCAGATGTTGCAAATACTCATGGCTGATCATCCCCAACCAGTACCCCGTTCCTGCCTTCTCCCCATATCCCCTGACTCCGCTATCTTTAAGAGCCCTATCAAGCTCTCTCTTGTAAATATCCAGAGAACCGGCCTCCACCGCCCTCTGAGGCAGAGAATTCCACAGACTCACGAACTCTCTGTGTAAAAAAGTGTTTCCTCGTCTCCATCCTAAATGGCTTATCCCTTATTCTTAAACTGTGTGGCCCCTGGTTCTGGACTCCCCCAACATCGGGAACATGTTTCCTGCCTCCAGCATGTCCAAACCCTTAATAATCTTATATGTTTCAATAAGATCCCCTCTGATCCTTCTAAACTCCAGAGTGCACAAGCCCAGCCGCTCCATTCTCTCAGCATATGACAGTCCCGCCATCCCGGGAATTAACCTGGTGAACCTACGCTGCACTCCCTCAATAGCAAGAATGTCCTTCCTCAAATTAGGGGGCCAAGACTGCACACAGTACTCCAGGTGTGGTCTCACTAGGGCCCCGTACAACTGCAGAAGGACCTCTTTGACAGTCCCGACAGTAACTCAGCGGGTCCGACACCATCTCATGGAGAGAAGGAATAGGTGACGTTCTGGGCTTCAGACCTCTTCACCCCCATCTGTAGTGTAGTCTGACGAAGGTTCTCCCCCGAGACTTCACCCGCTCCTTCTCTCCAGAGATGCTGCCCGACCCGCTGAGTTGCCTGACGGCAGGCACGGCGGCCGGCATGGAGGGGATGGGCCAAAGGGCCTGTTTCGCCGCTGCAGGCTTGTGTAATTCGACGCGGTTAGCCCTGAGATTGTTAAAATGTTCAGGGAACATCAGTCACTCTTGAAAATAGATTTTAATCGTCGGCAACAGGGGTGGTTGCCAAGGGAAACTGTGAGCGTTACTTAACTGACGAGGCTGCACGGAATACAAATGATAGAATGCATGAAGCGATGGCTCTGTCGGGTTTGTTTGGAACATCTTTTGGCAAAAGTGCTTGCTTTCTTTGCCATCTCTCTTTAACAAGTGACAGAAATTTGTTTAAAAAAAAATAGTTTACAAAAAAAAGATCGCCTGTGCAGATAAGTCGTTCCCCCCCCCCCCCACCCCCCCCCCCCCCCCCCCCCCCCCCCCCCCCCCCCCCCCCCCCCCCCCCCCCCCCCCCCCCGCCCCCCCACCATCTTGGAAGCTGGTATAAAATGGACAGAGGGGAGGAACCGATCTGGTTCACTAATATCGGAGGTGGAATAGTGAGCGAGAAGGGAGCGATTTCAGAGGGCCCTCAGGAGGAACTTTCGAAATCTTAAATCTACAAATCCTAAAATTCGCATGGGTTTCTGCTGGGTGTTTAGTTCAGGGATACAGCGCAGAAACAGGCCCTTCAGCCCATCGAGTCCGCGCCGACCAGCGAACCCCGCACATTAACACTATCCTACGCACATTAGGGACAATTTACAATTACACCGAGCCAATGAACCCACAAACCTGCACGTCTTTGGTGTGAGGGAGGAAACCTAAGCACCTGGAGAAAACTCACGCAGGTCACGGGAAGAACGTGCAAACTCCGTACTGGCAGCACCCGTGGTCAGGATCAATAGATAATAGAGTGGGCCATTCGGCCCTTCGAGCCAGCACCACCTTTCAATGTGATCATGGCTGATCATCCCCAATCAGTACCCCGTTCCTGCCTTCTCCCCATATTCCCTGACTCCGCCATCTTTAAGAGCTCTATCTAGCTCTCTCTTGAAAGCATCCAGAGAAACTGCCTCCACTGCCCTCTGAGGCAGAGAATTCCACAGTCTCACAACTCTCTGTGAGAAAAAGTGTTTCCTTGTCTCCGTTCTAAATGGCTTACCCCTTATTCTTAAACTGTGGCCCCTGGTTCTGGACTCCCCCAACAACTGGAACATGTTTCCTGCCTCTAGTGTGTCCAAACCCTTAATCATCTTATACGTTTCAATAACACTTCCTCTCATCCTTCTAAACTCCAGAGTGTACAAGCCCAGCCGCTCCATTCTCTCAGCATATGACAGTCCCGCCATCCCGGGAATTCGTACCTCATCTTTTCTACCTGTATTGCCTTTTTAGTTATTTCCTGTTGCTCTTTAAACGTTTCCCAATCCTCTGGCTTGCCACTCATCTTTGCTTGCTTTGTTATCAAGATTGAAAAGACTAGGCTTGTATTCACTGGAGTTTAGAAGGATGAGGGGGGGGGGAAATCTTATAGAAACATATAAAATTATAAAAGGACTGGACAAGCTAGAATCAGGAAAAATGTTCCCAATGTTGGGCGAGTCCAGAACCAGGGGCCGCAGTCTTAGAATAAAGTGGAGGCCATTTAAGACTGAGGTGAGAAAAACAATTTTTCACCCAGAGAGTTGTGAATTTATGGAATTCCCTGCCACAGAGGGCAGTGGAGGACAAGTCACTGGATGGATTTAAGAGAGAGTTGGATAGAGCTCTAGGGGCTGGAGGAGTCGAGGGGTATGGGGAGAAGGCAGGCACGGGTTATTGATTGGGGACGATCAGCCATGATTGGAATGAATGGTGGCGCTGGCTCGAAGGGCCGAACGGCCTCCTCCTGCACCTATTTTACTTGTTTCTAAACTGGGGTCTCTGGCGCAGCGAGGCAGCAACTCTACCGTGCTGCCTTGTTTTGTAATTTGCGCTCGACTGCAGAGCGGGATGCTGCAAGTTCAGCAAGTAATTACGAAGCTAAATGGCATGCTGGCCTTGCAGGAAGACTGGAGTACAGGATTGAAGACTTATTGCAATTATATTGAGCCCCAGTGAGACTGCACTTAGATTATTACATCCAGGTCTTCCCGAGGAAGTACTGTACATATAGGTCTCCACTTTGGGCACCCATTAAACAATTTAGAGCAGCCATTTGGCCGTGGAGATCCAATCACTTTACTGTCACGTGTACCGAGGTACAGGGGAAAGCTTTTTGCTGCGTGCTAGCCGGTCAGCGGAAAGACAATCCGTGATTACAGTCGAGTCGTTAAAGGGCCCGTCCCTCTTGGCGATTTTATTTTTCGGCGACCGCCAGCATCGCTGACTGGCGTATCAGCTCACCGAAAAAAATTTGCGGTGGTGGCGCAGCGTTTTTTTTTTTTGTCGCCGCTGGATTTTGAAACGTTCAAAAACTTTTGCCGTCCGTGATATGACACCGGCAGTCGCCGAAAGAAATGGCCGAGTGGGACAGGCCCCTTACAGTGTTTAAGGCGGAAAAGTTGCTGTCGGAGTAGAGGTTAGGAATAGGAATGACGCCAGAGACCGATCCTGACCTCGGGTGCCGCTGTCTGTGTGGAGTTTGCACGCTGCAAGCTGTAGCCGCTTGCAGTGTGGCTGCCGCTGCTGGCGCTGAGGGTGGCTGCCACGTTGTACTGCTCCCTTGCTGCTTTGTATGTGTTTGTTTCGTTTGTGTCGGCTGTGAAAGCCCTCCAAAGATTTTATTATTAATGTTTAATGTGTCATTCTTAACTGTCACCGTATGTCGTGTTGTCACTTGCGGGCGGAGCACCAAGGCAAATTCCTTGTATGTGAATACTTGGCCAATAAACTTATCCATTCATTTATTGCCTCGTGTGACTAAGCACATTGAGATTCTTTGCTTGCATACGCAATATGTACAGAGAGTTAAGAGTGTGGAGCGATTGTAGTATGTAGGTTAGGCCCCATCTTGGAAGTAGTGTTGCAGAGCAGTAGGATCCAGGAGTGCATGTGCGTTGTAATCGAGCCATTTGCAGTGTTCTGGTACATAGAAACATAGAAACATAGACAATAGGTGCAGGAGTAGGCCATTCGGCCCTGCGAGCCTGCATCGCCATTCAATATGATCATGGCTGATCATCCAACTCAGTATCCCGTACCTGCCTTCTCTCCATACCCCCTGATCCCTTTAGCCACAAGGGCCACATCTAACTCTCTCTTAAATATAGCCAATGAACTGGCCTCAACTACCTTCTGTGGCAGAGAATTCCACAGATTCACCACTCTCTGTGTGAAAAATGATTTTCTCATCTCGGTCCTAAAATACTTCTCCCTTATCCTTAAACTGTGACCCCTTGTCCTGGACTTCCCCAACATCGGGAACAATCTTCCTGCGTCTAGCCTGTCCGCCCCCTTAAGAATTTTGTAAGTAGCACACATGATAAGGGAATAAGTATTAGTGCAAGGTTAAAGCCAGCAAAGTCCGATCAAATGTGTAGGAAGGAACTGCAGATGCTGGTTTAAACCGAAGATAGACACAAAGTGCTGGAGTAACTCGCCGGGTGAGGAGAGAAGGAATG
This sequence comes from Okamejei kenojei, assembly GCA_035221665.1. Taxonomy (NCBI): domain Eukaryota; kingdom Metazoa; phylum Chordata; class Chondrichthyes; order Rajiformes; family Rajidae; genus Okamejei; species Okamejei kenojei. The sequence continues at coordinate 17,894,729 of CM069136.1, read as the reverse complement.
GGTGACGTTTTGGGTCGAGACCCTTCTTTAGACTGAGCCAGAGGAAAGGGAAACGACACGCATGCACGCAAAAAAAAACAATGATGGAGCCCACAATGGTCCATTGTTGGCTATGGGGTAGGTGGTAATGAGTTACACAATTGAGTGAAACTCAATAGGATGACAAAGAGTGCAGAGAAGAAGGGTCTGGATCCAAAACGTCACCCATTCCTTTTCTCCAGAGATGCAGCCTGCCCCGCTGAGTTACTCCAGCTTTTTGTGTCTAGGTTGTGGCGGGATGGTTCAGTTGCCTGATAACAGCTGGGAAGAAACAGTCTCTGAATCTGGAGGCGTGCGGGCGTTTTCACACTTCTGTCAAGTCTGCTGATGATGCTAATCTAATTGAGGACCTGCTACGGAAAGTGCTGGAAGATCTCAGTGGGTCAGGCAGCACCTGTGGAAGATGTTTCTGGTCGGGACCCTTCTTCAGGCCAGTCATCGTGTTGAACGGCAGGGCTGCCTTGATGGGCAGAATGGCCTACCGTTGCTTGTAGGAGTCGAGGGATCAGGGCTGAATGGCCTTTCTTCTTCCTATACCTCAAACCGCAAAAGGTACAGAAGTGTGAAAACGCACACCTCCAGAGAAGGGGCTCGACCCGAAACGTCGCCTTTTTCCTTCGCTCCACAGATGCTGCCTCACCCACTGAGTTTCTCCAGCATTTTTGTCTGCCTCCAGATTCAGGGACAGTTTCTTCCCGGCTGTTATCTGGCAACTGAACCATCCTATCACAACCAGAGAGAGGTCCTGAACTACTATCTATCTCATTGGAGACCCTCGGACTATCTTTGATCGGACTTTACCGGCTTCACCTTGCACTAAACGTTATTCCCTTTACCCTGTATCTGTACACTGCGGGCGGCTCGATTGTAATCACGTATTGTCTTCCCGCTGACTGGTTAGCGCGCAACTAAAGCTTTTCACTGTACCTCAGTACACGTGACGATAAACTGAACTGACGCAACAATATACAAAAACAATAGAACAACAGACAATAGGTGCAGGAGTAGGCCATTTGGCCCTTCGAGCCAGCACCGCCATTCAATGTGATCATGGCTGATCATCCCCAATCAGTACCCCGTTCCTGCCTTCTCCCCATATCACCTGACTCCGCTATCTTTAAGAGCCCTATCTAGCTCTCTCTTGAAAGTATCCAGCGAACCTGCCTCCACCGCCATCTGAGGCAGAGAATTCCACAGACTCACCACTCTCTGTGTGAAAAAGTGTTTCCTCGTCTCCGTTCCAAATGGCTTACCCCTTATTCTTAAACTGTGGCCCCCGGTTCTGGACTCCCCCAACATGGGGAACATGTTTCCTGCCTCTAGCGTGTCCAAACCCTTAATAATCTTATATGTTTCAATAAGATCCCTCTCATCCTTCTAAACTCCAGAGTGTACAAGCCCAGCTGCTCCATTCTCTCAGTATATGACAGTCCCGCCATCCCGGGAATTAACCTTGTAAACCTACGCTGCACTGCCTCAATAGCGGAGTCCGGGGATATGGGGAGAAGGCAGGAACGGGGTACTGATTGGGGATGATCAGCCATGATCACATTGATCGCCGGTGTTGGCTTGAAGGGCCGAATGGCCTGTAGCAAGACTGTCCTCCCTCGTATCTCTGTACACCAATGCTATTTGTTTAGTTTAGAGATCTAGTTCAGCATGGAAACAGGCCCTTGGGCCCACTGAGTCTATGTCGACCAGCGATCTCCCAGTACATTAGTACTGTCCTACGCTCTGGGGACAAGTTACAGAGGGGCCAATTAACCTACAAACCTGTACGTGTTTGGGTGGAAACCGGAGCACCCAGAGAAAACCCACGGGGAGAGCGTACAGACAGCACCCGTAGTCAGGATCGAACCCGGGTCTCTGGCCCAGTGAGGCAGCGACTCTACCCTCTTTCTGTGACCTAACTCTCTGTTAATTCACACCCAGCAGAATGCCCTCGAGGCCCCAACACTAAAATATATCGCCCATTCCTTGATGATCACTTGGTCGAAACAGAACATATAATGGTACAGCACCGCAACAGGCCCTCCGGAGATCCGGCCTCCACCGCCCTCTGATATGGGGAGAAGGCAGGAACGGGGTACTGATTGGGGATGATCAGCCATGATCACATTGAATGGCGGTGCTGGCTCGAAGGGCCGAATGGCCTACTCCTGCACCTATTGTCTATTGTAGTTGTTTTGGAGGTTAATTGGATTTGTAAATTGCCTGGACAGAGTGGATGTGGAGTGGATGTTTCCACTAGTGGGAGAGTCTAGGACTAGAGGGCACAGCCTCAGAATTAAAGGATGTTTCTTCATGAAGATGAGGAGGAATTTCTTTAGCCAGAGGGTGGTGAATCTGTGGAATTCTTTGCCACAGACAGCTGTGGAGGCCAAGTCAGTGGATATTCTTAAGACAGTGATAGATAGATTCTTGATTAGTACGGGGTGTCAGAGGTTATGGGGAGAAGGCAGGAGACTGGGGTTAGGAGGGAGAGATCAGAGAGACAGAGAGAGAGAGAGAGACGGGGAGACAGCTGGAGAGGGAGGGGGAGAAGGTGGAGGGGAGGGAGATATGGAGGGAGGGAGACAGAGAAAGAAACTGAAAGAGAGACGGGAGAGGGGGGAGAGAGAGAGAGGGGGAGAGAGGGGGCGAGAGAGGAGGGGGAGAGGAGGAGAGAGAGACGGGGAGAGAGGGGGTAGAGTGGGACGGGGCGAGGGAGAGACAGAGGGAGAGACAGAGACAGAGGGAGAGACAGAGGGAGAGAGATACATACAGAGAGTCAGAGAGAGAGAGAGTGTCCCTCAGATTCCCCCACTTTAATTAGTGGTTGCCATGCCAATACTTGGCTGGATTCAGCAGCTGCTTCCCACAAAGGTTTAGATTAATTACAAAAATCACTTTGATATTCTAATCCATCGTGCGCGTCACCGGCCAAGTGTTCCCTGCTGAACCGTCATTTGCCGTAGGTTCCTGCCCCCAGCACCATCTCTGAGAAATGTCCATCAGCTCACGGGCATCAAATAGGTGCAGACACACACGCACGCGCGCGCGCTCGCGCACACACACACACACACACACACACACACACTCGTGCACGCACACACGGGCGCACGCTCACACACTCACACACACACAGTCACACGCGCGCACGCTCGTGCACACACACACACTCACATACACACACACACTTACACACGGGCACACACTAGGGACAATTTATAATTTTTACTGAAGCCAATTAACCTACAGACCTGCACGAATTTGGAGTGTGTGAGGAAACCGGAGCACCCGGAGAAAACCCACGCAGGTCACGGTGAGAACGTACAAACTCCGTACAGACAGCACCCGTAGTCGGGATGGAATCGGGGTCTCTGGATACTTTCAAGAGAGAGCTAGAAAGGGCTCTTAAAGATAGCGGAGTCAGGGGATATGGGGAGAAGGCAGGAACGGGGTACTGATTGGGGATGATCAGCCATGATCACATTGAATGGCGGTGCTGGCTCGAAGGGCTGAATGGCCTCCTCCTGCACCTATTGTCTATTGTCACAAAAAGCTGGAGGATCTCTGAGGATCAGGCAGCATCTGTGGGGAACATGGATAGGTGACGTTTCACAGAGTGCTGGAGTAACTCAGCGGGTCAGGCAGCATCTGTGGGGAACATGGATAGGTGACGTTTTCACAGAGTGCTGGAGTAACTCAGCGGGTCAGGCAGCATCTGTGGGGAACATGGATAGGTGACGTTTCACAGAGTGCTGGAGTAACTCAGCGGGTCAGGCAGCATCTGTGGGGAACATGGATAGGTGACGTTTCACAGAGTGCTGGAGTAACTCAGCGGGTCAGGCAGCATCTGTGGGGAACATGGATAGGTGACGTTTCACAGAGTGCTGGAGTAACTCAGCGGGTCAGGCAGCATCTGTGGGGAACATGGATAGGTGACGTTTCACAGAGTGCTGGAGTAACTCAGCGGGTTCAGGCAGCATCTGTGGAGAACATGGATAGGTGACGTTTTCACAGAGTGCTGGAGTAACTCAGCGGGTCAGGCAGCATCTGTGGGGAACATGGATAGGTGACGTTTCACAGAGTGCCGGAGTAACGGTGGAGAGGACATCCCTGGCAGGCTGACGCATGGCGGCGGTGAAATCCCATGCATTTATTGACCCACTCCTGAGAAGACCATGAGAATATTGACTCGGCTTCTCCGGGGAGTCTGCAAACCCAGACAAGCGCAGAGAGAGAGAGAGAGAGAGAGAGAGAGAAAGAGAGAGAGATTCCTCCACTGTTTGATGCAAAAATCAACTGGGATTGAGTGAGGGATTTCCTCCATGTAACAATGAGCCGCTCCTCGTAATTTTGCAAGGCTCCTATGAGACAGTACCTGCAATAATGTGCAGAGTTGTTAAGGTCAGAAGTGATAGGAGAAGAACTAGGCCATTCAGCCCATCAAGTCTACTCCATCATTCAATCGTAGCTGATCTATCTCTCCCTCATAAATCCATTTCCCTGACTAAAACTATCCATTCTAAAACTACCTTAAATATATCCACTGACTTGGCAATAGACAACAAACGCAGGAGTAGGCCATTCAGCCCTTCGAGCCAGCACCGCCATTCAATGTGATCATGGCTGATCATCCCCAATCAGTACCCCGTTCCTGCCTTCTCCCCACATCCCCTGACTCCGCTATCTTTAAGAGCCCTATCTAGCTCTCTCTTGAAAGCATCCAGAGAACCGGCCTCCACCGCCCTCTGAGGCAGAGAATTCCACAGACTCACAACTCTCTGCGTGAAAAAGTGTTTCCTCATATCTGTTCTAAATGGCTCACCCCATTACGTCTTTGGAATGTGGGAGGAAACCGGAGCACCCGGAGAAATCCCACGCCGGTGATAGGGGATAGGTGTAGAATTAGGCCGTTTGGCCCATCAAGTCTACTCTGCTATCCCCCAATCATGGCTGATCTACCTCTCCCTCCTAACGCCATTCTCCTGCCTTCTCCCCCCTTAACCCCTGACACCCGTACGAATCAAGAAAGCGTAAAACTCCGTACGGACAGCGCCCGTAGCTGGGATCGAACCCGGGTACTCTGGTGCTGCGAGGCATCATCTCTGCGCAGCTGCGCCACTTATTTTTCACTCCTGTGAGAATTTCACGTGATTCGCACTTGCCCACGCAGCTTATTTTAGGTTTTTTGGTCGCTGATCACGGGCAGGATATTGCAGGCAGGGCGTTAACACGTGGCGAAGGTAACACTCTGGCTGCAAGCTCTTTGTCAGGCAGTGTCGCAGTGTGGTGGCGCATACAATGCGACAGATGTGGAGCTTGAGCCCATGCATCCGTGCTGCCGCTAATCTGCGCCATCCTCGACTGGAGACCCTCGGACGATCTTTAATCGTGCTACAGTGTTATACAAACATAGACAATAGGTGCAGGAGGAGGCCATTCGGCCCTTCGAGCCTGCACCGCCATTCAATATGATCATGGCTGATCATCCAACTCAGTATCCTGTACCTGCCTTCTCTCCATACCCTCTGATCCCTTTAGCCACAAGGGCCACATCTAACTCCCTCTCAAATATAACCAATGAACTGGCCTCAACTACCTTCTGTGGCAGACAATTCCACAGACTCACCACTCTCTGTGTGAAAAATGTTTTTCTCATCTCGGTCCTAAAAGACTTCCCCCTTATCCTTAAACTGTGACCCCTTGTTCTGGACTTCCCCAACATCGGGAACAATCTTCCTGCATCTAGCCTGTCCAAAACCCTTGAGAATTTTGTAAGTCTCTATAAGATCCCCCCTCAATCTTCTAAATTCCAGCGAGTACAAGCCGAGTCTATCCAGTCTTTCTTCATTTGGAAGTCCTGCCATCCCAGGAATCAGTCTGGTGAACCTTCTCTGTACTCCCTCTATGGCAAGAATGTCTTTCCTCAGATTAGGAGACCAAAACTGTACGCAATGCTCCAGGTATATATACGGCACCAGAATGTTGCACTCTTTATGGGGCCTGTCCCACTTAGGCGATTTTTTTAGGCAACTACAGGCCTATTGTCCCTAGTGCGTGTAGAATAGTGTTAGTGCACGGGGATCGCTGGCCGGCGCAGACTCGATGGGCCGAAGGGCCTGTTTCTACGCTGTATCTCTAAACTAAACTAGTTTGCACGTTCTCCCCGTGACCTGCGTGGGTTTTCACCGGGTGCTCCGGTTTCCTCCCACACTCCAAACACGTACAGGTTTGCAAGTCAATTGGCTTCTGTAAATTAGACAATAGACAATAGGTGCAGGATTAGGCCATTCAGCCCTTCGAGCCAGCACCGCCATTCAATGTGATCATGGCTGATCATCCCCAATCAGTACCCCGTTCCTGCCTTCTCCCCATTTCCCCTGACTCCGCTATCTTTAAGAGCCCTATCTAGCTCTCTCTTGAAAGGATCCAGAGAACCGGCCTCCACCGCCCTCTGAGGCAGAGAATTCCACAGACTCACCACTCTCTGTGTGAAAAAGTGTTTCCTCTTCTCCGTTCTAAATGGCCTACCCCTTATTCCTAAACTGTGGCCCCTGGTTCTGGACTCCCCCAACATCGGGAACCTGTTTCCTGCCTCTAGCGTGTCCCGGTTGTGTTGAATAGAACTCGTGTAGGGGGCGATCGCTGGACTTCGCGGACTCAGTTGGCTAATGGGCCTGTCTCCACACTGTATCTCTAAGCTAAACCAAAGTTACTGGGAACAGGGCAAGTTTTTATGTCTATCCGTATCTTGTCGTCACCATTTTGTTCCAGATTCATTTGAGAATTTTAATCTACGGTGACATTTGAACTGACTTCCTTGTATTGTGACCTCGGAGGGTGGTGGAGGCCGGTTCTCTGGATGCTTTCTAGAGAGAGCTAAATAGGGCTCTTAAAGATAGCGGAGTCAGGGGATATGGGGAGAAGGCAGGAACAGGGTACTGATTGGGGATGATCAGCCATGATCACATTGAATGGCGGTGCTGGCTCGAAGGGCCGAATGGCCTTCTCCTGCACCCATTGTCTATAGTCTATTGTCTATTGTCTAAGGGTTTAATTGTAGCTAAAGGTTTTGTTATTTTCTAACAATCATTTCTTTTACCTCTCTTTTCTTTACAGAGTTTTCAAGAAGTCAAGTCCAAACGGAAAGGTAAGTTCTTTTTGTAAAACTCGGCGTGGTCTTATCACCCCTGACCTCCGGTGCTTAATGCGTGGAGTTTGCACGTTCTCCCTGTGACCGCGAGGGTTTCCCCCGGGAGCTCCGGTTTGATTTTGAGTTCAGTTCAGTTCATTGCCACGTGTACCGAGGTGCAGTGAAAAGCTTTTTGTTGCGAGCTATCCGGTCAGCGGAAAGACAATACGTGATTACAATCGAGCCGTCCGCAGTGTAGAGATACAGGGTAAAGGGAATAACGTTTAGTGCAAGGTGAAGCCAGCAAAGTCCGATCACAGATAGTCCGAGGGTCACCAGTGAGGTGGATAGTAGTTCAGGACCGCTCTCTAGTTGGTGGTGATAGGATGACAACAACCGGGAAGAAACTGTCCCTGAATCTGGAGGTGTGTGTGCGTTCGTTTTCACACTTCTGTACCTCTTGCCCGAGGGGAGAAGAGGGGGTGATCGGGGGGTGAGACTGGTCCTTGATGATGCTGCTGGCCTTGCCGAGGCAGCGTGAGGTGGAGATGGAGTCAGTGGAAGGGAGGTTGGTTTGTGTGATGGTCTGGGCTGTGTCCACAATTCACTGCAATTACTTCAAATTCAGTTTCCTCCCACGTCCCAGAGACGTGCCGGTTTGTAGGTTAAGTGGCTTCTGGAAATTGTTCCTACAATTGCCCCCCCCCAGTGGGCAGAATCTGGGGAGTTGTGGGGAGAGGGAGTTGCAATGAAACCGAGCGACGGGTCGATTAGAGACACAGCTTGGAAACAGGCCCTTCGGCCCATCGAGTCCGTGCCGACCAGCGATCCAAAGTCAGGAAAGTCCATGTCAATTTTATTGGTCACATCCACCCGAAGGGGCAGTGAGATGAATTTGCCAGCAGCGATACACTCAAAAAGAGAACACACAACACACAATCAGATTTAACACAAACATCCGCCACACCATTCCTCACTGGGGTGGAAGGCAACAAGGTTCAGCCGGTCCTCCTCCTTTGTTCACCCGTGGTCGGGGCCATGAACCCCCCGTAGTCGCCGCTACGGACGGCCGGATGTACAGGCCCTCTCGTCGGGATGATCCAAACTCCGACGTCGGGATGATCCAAACACACTCCGCGCTTGGAGGTCCCGAATCGGCACTTTCCCACCGGAGACCGCGGCTTCAGGATGTTGTAGGCCGCAGGCCGGCGGTCGGAGCTCTTCTCCGGCGATCCCCGACGAGGGATCCCAGACTCCGGATGGTAAGTCCACGCCGTGCCCACGGCTAGAAGCTCCGCAGACCGCAGCCCCACGATGCCAAAGTCACCAGGCCAGCGATCGGAGCGCTCCTCTCCGGCGACCCCCGGTAAGGGCTCGCCCGCTCCGCGATGGAAAAGCCCGCGCTGCGCCCGCTGCTGAAGCTCCGGCCCTCCCGACGCCGGGAAAGGCCGATCCAATCCAAGCTGTGGAAAGAGTTGCCTCTCCGTCGAGGAGGCGACGGAAGCGGTCCCTCGCTGAGTCAGCTAGCATCGACTCAATGGGTAGAATGGCCTCATCCTACCTTGCAAGGATATACGAGGGCCTGAGCTGACGGGAGAACGTTAGGCAGGCCAGGTCTCTATTCCATGGAGCGCAGGAGCATGAGATGTGGTCTTATAGAGGCGTACTAAATCGTAAGAGAAATAGATGAGGTGAATGTACAGTCTTTCAGGTTAGGGGAATCGAGAACCAGACGACATGGGTTTAAGGTGAGAGGGACTAGATGAATTGTAACCTGTGAGGAATTGCTTTAGCCAGAGGGTGGTGAATCTGCGGAATTCTTTGCCACAGAAGGCTGTGGAGGCCAAGTCAGTGGAAATATTTAAGGCAGAGATAGATGGATTCTAGATCAGGACAGGTGTCAGGGGTTATGGGGAGACGGCAGGAGTATGGAGATAGGAGGGAGAGATAGATCAGCCATGATTGAATGGCAGAGTAGACTCGATGGGCCAAATGGCCTAATTCTACTTCAATCACTGACCTAACCCCTGACACCCTGAGTAATAAAAAATCTATCAATCTCCGCCTTAAAAATACCCCTTCACTTGGCCTCCACAGCCTTTTGTGGCAAAGACTACCACAAATTCACCACACTCTGACTGAAGAAATATCTCATTGTCTCCTTTCTAAAGGTAGACAATAGACAATAGACAATAGGTGCAGGAGTAGGCCATTCGGCCCTTCGAGCCAGCACCGCCATCGACTGTGATCATGGCTGATCATCCCCAATCAGTACCCCGTTCCTGCCTTCTCCCCATATCCCCTGACTCCGCTATCTTTAAGAGCCCTATCTAGCTCTCTCTTGAAAGCATCCAGAGAACCGGCCTCCACCGCCCTCTGAGGCAGAGAATTCCACAGACTCACAACTCTCTCTGTGAGAAAAAGTGTTTCCTCGTCTCCGTTCTAAATGGCTTACCCCTTATTCTTAAACTGTGGCCCCTGGTTCTGGACTCCCCCAGAAACACAGACTCGCCACTCTGTGTGTGTGTGTGTGTGTCCTTTTATTCTGAGGCTGTGGCCTCTGATACTAGGGTTGGGCCAAAGGGCCTGTTTTGGTGCAGGGTGACTACTTCCTGATCCGCAGAGCTCCCCCCCCCCCCCCCCCCCCCCTCTGCATTTTTTGTTTAGATCCAATTAACACGTTTTGACTGGTGTTACAGGATAGCTATTATTCTGCAGTTGGTTCTATAAAAATCCCAGGGTGCTTCAACACCTCCAGGCACTTGTTAATGGAACACAAGTCTGGCTGGCTGGGAGTGCCAGGAACATGACGAGAGAGGGCAGACATAAAAAGCTGGAGCAATTCAGCGGGACAGGCAGCATCTCTGGAGAGAAGGAATGGGTGACGTTTCTGGGTCGAGACCCTTCTTCAGACTGAACCATTAAGAAAGAACGGCAGATGCTGGAAAACTCAAAGGTAGACACAAAAGCACTGGAGAAACACAGCGGGACAGGCAGCATCTCTGGAGAGAAGGAATAGGTGGCGTTTCTGGGTCGAGCCCTTTCTTCAGTCTCGATCCGAAACCTCACCTATTTCCTTCGCTCCATAGATGCTGCCTCACCCGCTGAGTTCCTCCAGCATTTTTGTGTCTACCTTCTTCAGACTGATGTCAGGGGGAGTGGGCGGGACAGAGATGGAGTGTAGTCGGAGACAGTAAGACTGGCCGAGTCGGCCTCTTTGTACCGGAGCCCGCGGGCTTCACGGTGTCCACAGGCCGCGCGGCCGGAGCTCTTTCGCTGGCGTTTCTCGGTAAAAGGGGTCGCCCACTCTGCGTCGCGCCCTGTCCGCGACTTGAAGCTTTGTCCCGGCCTCCCGGAAAGGCTGCACCACTCCACGTTGTTAGGGACAACGCCCGTAGTCGGGATCGATCTTTAGAGTAGATGGTTTAGTGTTCAGTTCAGTTTATTGTCACGTGTACTGAGGTACAGTGAAAAGCTTGTGTCGCGCGCTATCCAGTCAGCGGAAAGACAATACGTGATTACAATCGAGCCGTCCGCAGTGTACAGATACAGGGTAAAGGGAATAGGGGAGGGGGTGGAGAGAGAGAGAGGGGGAGAGAGAGAGAGAGGGGGGAGAGAGGGAGAGGGAGGGGGGGGTGGAGATTCGACACGGAGAAAAATCGCATCTCCGTCGATGGAAAAGGTTACCTCCGATTTCCCCCCCCCAATCCCCCCCCCCCCACATAAAGCATACCAAGAAACATTAAAAAAACATTCAAGACATACTTACAATAATTAAAACTGAGAAGGGAGGAGACAGACTGTTGGCGAGGCGGCCATTACGGGCGGCCATTACAGGCGCCACCCGGTGTTTTTTTGTGGAATCTGTGGAACTCATTGCCACAGGCGGCTGTGGAGGCCAAGTCAGTGGATATGTTCAAGGCAGAGATAGATAGATTCTTGATTAGTGCGGGTGTCAGGGGTTATGGGGAGAAGGCAGGAGAATGGGGTTAGGAGGGAGAGATAGATCAGCCATGATTGAATGGCGGAGTAGACAAGATGGGCCGAAAACTAGCTCCGCTCGGTGCTCTGTGGTAGCGTTGCTAGAGTCGTACCAAGTGCCACATCTAAATCTAGTCCCAATTGCCTGCTTTTTTTTTATGTTGTTAGGCCATTCGGCCCATCAAGTCTTTACTCTCTCTCTCTCTCTCTGCCTCTCTCTCTCCCTCTCTCTCTCTCTCTCTCTCTCTCTCTCTCTCTCTCTCTCTCTCCCCCCCCACTCTATGTCCCGCGCTCTCTCCCTCTCTCATTCCCTGTCCCTCTCCGCCCCTCTCCCCCCCTCCCCCCTCCCCCTCTCCCCCTCTCGTATTGTCTTTCCGCTGACTGGATAGCACGCAACAGAAGCTTTTCACTGTACCTCGGTGCACGGGACAACAAACTGAACTGAACACTAAACCACCTACACTAAAGATCGATCCCGACCGCGGGCGCTGTCTGTACGGAGTTTGCACGTTCTCCCCGTGCGTGACCTGCGTGGGTTTTCCCCGAGATCTTCGGTTTCCCCCCCCCACACTAGGGGTAAGCCATTTAGAACGGAGACGAGGAAACACTTTCTCACAGAGAGTGGTGAGTCTGTGGAATTCTCTGCCTCAGAGGGCGGTGGAGGCCGGTTCTCTGGATACTTTCAAGAGAGAGCTAGATAGGGCTCTTAAAGATAGCGGAGTCAGGGGATATGGGGAGAAGGCAGGAACGGGTACTGATTGGGGATGATCAGCCATGATCACATTGAATGGCGGTGCTGGCTCGAAGGGCCGAATGGCCTCCTCCTGCGCCTCATGTCTATTATCTATTGCTCCTATCACTTACGAATATGTATTTTGTGCTTTTTATGACTTTTGGCCGATCGATCTCCCTCCTGAGATGAATAAAGTTCCATCAAATCATTTAAGGTTTTGGCCCCACTTATTCTGTGGACATGGTTTCCGCTCTTGTTTTTCAGCTCACCGTGTACCTGGGGAAGAGGGATTTTGTCGACCATGTGGACTTTGTAGAACCAGTGGGTGAGTGGGGGGAGGTCAACGGTGTAGAACTCCCACGCCCACCCCCCTCAAAGCCTGGCACCCCCACGCCTCCCCCCCACAGTGCGGCGCCCCCTCCTCACCCCCGCCCCTCCCCCAGCATGGAGACCCCTCCCCACCCCCGCCCCTCCCCCAACATGGAGACCCCTCACCCCCCACAGTGCCACTCCCCACCTCCCCCAGCAATGGAGACCCCTCCCCACTCCCCGCCGCACCCCCAACATGGAGACCCCTCCCCACCCCCGCCCCCTCCCCCAACATGGAGACCCCTCCCCCCCCCTCCCCCCCCACCTCACCACCCGCCCCTCCCCAGCATGGCACCCCCCCCCACCCCCTCCCCACCCCCCACCCCACCGAGATCCCCCCCCACCCCTGATACCACTCCCCACCCCTCCCCCAGCATGGCCACATATCACACCCCGCCCACCCTCCCACCAGAAAACATGGAGACAACCCCTCCCTAAAACGGGTACCCCCGCCCCTCCCCCAGCTGGCACCCCCCCCCCACCCCCCCGCCTCCCCCCGCATCCCCCCCACATCACACCACGCATGGATACAAGAACCCCTTCCCCCTCCGGGAAGCTTCTCCCCCAGCATGGCACCCCGCCCCACCCCCGCCCCTCCCCCAACAGGGTGGTGAGACCCCTCCCCACACCCCCGCCCCTCCCCCAGCATGGCACCCCGCACCCACCCCCGCCCCTCCCCCAACAACCCCCACCACCCCCCCTCCGAGCATGGAGTCCCCCATATGAATCCCCCCCCACAGTGGCGGCACAGAACAACCTGGAGTTACCCTACCCCTCCCCCAGCATGGAGAACCGACCCCCACCCCCGACCCCCCCCCAACATCCTCACCCCCGCCTACCCCCCAGCATCCCCGCCGATACCTCTCCCGCCCCTCCCCCAACATGGGAACCCCTCCCCACCCCCGCCCCCCCCCCACCCGCTCCCCACCCCGCCCCGCATGGACCCCTCCCCACCCCCGCCCCAGCATGGACCCCCTCCCCCCTATCCCAGCCTCCCCCCCTCTCCCCAGCAACGGAGACGCCCTCCCCCACCCCCCGACCCCTCCCCCAACATGGAGAACCCAACCAACCCCTCCAACCCGCGGAAGCCCCCCCCCGCGGCTCCCCCAACATGGAGACCCCCTCCTCCCCCTACATGGAGACCCCTCCGCCACGTCCCCCGCCCCTCCCCACGCATGGAGACACCCACCCCAACCCCCCGCCCCTCCCCCAGCCATGGAGACCCCCTCCCCCCACCCCCGCCCCTCCCCCAAGCATGGAGACCCCTCCCCCACCCCCGTCCCCTCCCCCAGCATGGAGACCACCCCGCCCTCCCCCAACATGGAGACCCCCCCCACCCCCGCCCCCCTCCCCATCAGAGCAACCCCTCCCCCCCCACCCCGTGGCCCGCTACCCTCCTAATCCCCCACCCCCCCCCCATCCCGCCCCTCCCCCTCTTCTGTTACGTTCTCTCCCTGTTGCTCACCCCTCATCGCCTCTCTTCATTCTCTCCTACTCTCATTTCGGACCCTCCCACCCCCCGCCCCTCCCCCAGCATCGCCCTGCCCCCACACCCCGCACCCCCGCCCCCTCCCCCACCCCCGCCCCCTCCCCCAGCATGTACCGACCCCCCCCCACCCCGCCACTCCCCCCAGCATTGCCACCCCCTCATTCTCCCTTCCCCCACCCCCTCCCCCCCACAGGCATTTCTCCCCCCCTCCCCCCTCTGTCTCGCATCACCCCCTACCACCCCAAACCCTCCCCACCCCCCCTCCTCAAGTTCCCGCCCCTCCCCCTATCCCTCCCTCCTTGCCCCCCTTTCCCCTCCCCCCCATGGAGACCCCTCCCCACCCCCGCCCCCCCCCAACATGGAGACCCTCCTCCTCCCCCGCGCTCCCCCCCCCAGACACACTCTTCCCCTTCTTCGCCCCCCCCACCCCCCGCCCCTCCACTCCCAACATGAGGCCCCCCCCTCCCCACGCCCGCCCTCCCCACCCTCCCGCATCTCCCCTCAACCACCGCCACTTTCAAGCCCTCTCCCCCCTTCCCCCTCTCCCTTTCTCCCCTCCCCCTATCCTCATTCCCCCCCCCTCCTCCCCCCCCACCGCACCCCCATCCCTCACCCCCTCCCCCCATGAGACCCCTCCCCACCCACCTCCCCCCCCAACATGGAGACCCCTCCCCACCCCCCGCGCACGCCCATCATGGCACCCCCCCCCCCCCCACCCCCGCCCCTCCCCCAACAGAGACCCCTCCCCACCCCCGCCCCTCCCCCGCCATGTCACCCCTCCCCACCCCCGCCCCTCCTCCCCCCACATGGCAGACCACCTCCCCACCCCGCGCCTCCCCCCAGCATGCACCCCCCCCACACCCCCGCCCCTCCCCCCCCCTCCACCCCCACAGTGGACCCCCCACCCCAGTCCCCAACCCCCGGCCCGCCCCTCCCCCCTAGCGCCCCCTCCCCCACCCCCGCCCCACGCCCCGCCCCTCGCCCGCCAGCATTGCACCCCCCCCCCCCCACCCCCGCCCACCCTCCCATTGACCGACCCCTCCCCCACCCCCCCCCTCCCCACGCATGGCACCCACCCCCACCCCCGCCCCTCCCCCAGCATTGAGACCCCTCACCCCCACAGTAGCGGCGACCTCCTCCCCACCCACCCCCTCCCCCAGCCAGGCACCCCCACCCCCGACCATCTCCCACCAACGTGGAGACCCCTCCCCACCTCCCCGCCCCTCCCCAACAGAGACCCCCTCACGCCCCCACCCTGGGCCCACAGTGCGGCGGCGCCGGCCCACCTCACCGATCCTCCCCCAACATGGAAGACCCCTCCCCCCCCTCCCCCCCCCACAGTGTCGGCGCCCCCTCCTCACCGCTCCTCCCAGCATGGAGAACCCCACCCCCCATCCCGCCCCCTCCCCCCACCTCCCCCCCCACATTGGGGCGGCAACCCCCTCCTCACCGCCCCTCCCCCCAGCATGGAGACTCATCTTCCTCACCCGCCCGCCCCCTGCCCCAAGCATGGGGCACCCCCTCCACCCCCCCCCTCCCACCACACCGTATCACCCCCCCTCCCACATTGCCACATCCCCTCACCGCCCCGCGCCCCCCACATGCAGCCCCCCCTAAATATTCCCTCTTCCCCCCCATAGATGGAGTCGTGTTGGTGGATCCAGAATATCTCAAGCAAAGAAAGGTAAAGGTTGCACACTAACGAGGGGAATTGGGTGAGGTGGGTGGGGGAGTTGGGTGGTGGGGTGTTGGGGGTTTATATGGTGGGTGGGGTTATGGTTGGGGGTGGGGTGGGGTGATGGGTGGTGAGGTGGGGTGGAGGAGGTGATGATGGTGGGTGGGGTGGGTGGGGGATGGGTGGGGTGGTGGGTGGGGTGAGGGTGGGGGTGGGTGGGGTGATGGGTGGGCGGGGTGGGTGGGGTATGGGTTGGGCGGGGGTGTGGTGGGGTGGGTGGGGTGGGTGGGGTGATGGGTGGGGGGTGGTGGGTGGTGGGGTGGTGGGGTAATGGGTGGGTGGGGGGGGTGGGTGATGGTGGGTGGTGGTGGGGTGATGGGTGGGCGCGGGGTTGTGGGTGAGGGGTGGGTGGGGTGGGGGGTGATGGGTGTTGGGTTAGGTGGGGTGGATGGTGGTGGGGTGGGTGGGGTGATGGTGGGTGGGGTGGGTGGGGTGATGGGTGGGTGGGAGGGTGGGTGGGTGATGGGTGGTTGGGGGTGGGTGGGGATGGATGGTGGGTGTGGGATGTGATGGGTGGGGTGTGGGTGGGATGGGTGGGTGGGGGTGATGGGGTGATGGGTGGGCGGGGTGGGTGGGGGGGAGTGGATGGGTGAGTGGCTACTGTGAGGAGTAGGGGGGGGTGGGGGGGGTGGTGGGGGGGGAGTATGTGGGGGGTTTGGGAGGATGGGTGGGCGTGGGGGGGTTTGTCGTGTAGGGGGAGTGGGTGGTGAGGTTGTGTGAGGGGGGGGGAGAGAGTGATGTGTGTGCGGGTGGGTGGGTGGGTGGGGTGGGGCAGTGTGATGATGGGGGGGGTTGGGGGGGGCCGGCTTGAGGGTCCGTGGGAGATTATTTGTCAGCAAACTCTCCCCAAACACTCTGTCATGTGAAGTTTTACTTCAAGAGAGTCGGGAACGTTTTAATTGACTTGTGTCCCAGACAGAACGATGGCATTCTCACTTGCAGCAGCAGCACTGCAACAATATGGAAACATCGAACTCTGTAAACTAGATGATCAAAAGTGTGGTGAGTGTGTGTGTGTGTGTGTGGTGTGTGTGTGTGTGTGGAGTGTGAGTGTGTGTGCGCGTGTAGTGCACGTGGGCGAGTGTGGTGTGTGTGTGTTGTGAGTGTGCGAGGTGAGTGCGAGTAACGCGAGTGTGCGTGTTGCGAGTGTGAGTGCGCGAGTGTGCGAGTGCGCATGGTGCGTGTGAGGAGGCGCTGTGCGAGTGCGCGTGGGCGAGTGTGTGGTGTGCGCGAGGGGGTTGCAAGATGTGAGTGCGAGTGTGTGTGCTTGAGCGAGTGCGAGTGGCGAGTGCGAGTGCGCGAGTGCGTGTGGCGAGTGTGAGAGCGAGTGTGCGTGTGCGAGAGTGAGTGCGAGTGTGCGTGTGCGAGTGTGCGGGGTGTGCTGTGCGAGTGGTGCGGGTGCGAGTGCGCGTGTGCGAGTGCGAGTGGAGTGTGCGAGTGCGCGTGGGCGTGTGTGAGTGCGATGGCGCGTGGGCGAGTGTGTCTAGTGGCATGTGCGGTGCGAGAGAGTGATGTGCGCGTGCGAGTGCGCGTTGAGTGTGTGTCGAGTGCGCGTGGGGCGAGTGTGTGCGCGTGGGCGAGTGTGTGCGAGTGTGAGTTGCGAGTGTGCGGTGCGAGTGTGCGTGGGCGAGTGTGTGTGGCGAGTGAGCTGTGCGAGTGTGCGAGTGTGTGCGCGTGGGCGCGTGTGTGCGCTGGCGAGTGGTGCGAGTGTTTGTGTGTGTGTGCGAGTGTGTGCGCGTGGCGCGTGTGTGCGAGTGTGCGTGGCGAGTGTGTGAGTGTGTGTGTGGGCGAGTGTGTGTGTGTTGCGCTGGGCGAGTGTCGAGAAGTGGTGTGTGTGCCGAGTTGCGCGTGGGCGAAGTGGGCGAGTGCCGAGTGCGAGGTGCGAGTGCAGTGTGAATGTGTGAGTGCGAGTGTGCCGAGATGTGCGTGCGAGTAGTGTGTGTGCGAGGTTGCGTGGGCGAGTGCGCGTGGGCGTGTGCGAGTGCGCGTGGGCGCGTGTGTACGAGTGTGGGCAGTGTATGTGTGCAAGTGGCCGCGTGCGAGTGTGCGAGTGTGCGTGTGTGAACTTTTTTCTCGTTCATTATATTATTTTCACAGTTGCTGAGTTGACATATACAGTTGTGCTGCTACAGGTTTTACATACAGCGCCCTCAATAATGTTTCAGACAAAGACTCATCATTTATTTATTTGCCTCTCCACTCCACAATTTGAGATTTGTAATAGGAAAAAAAAATCACATGTGGTAAAAAGTGCACGTTGTCAGATTTTCATAAATGACGTTTTGGTTGAAAGTACAGCAGTGACAATAGACAACAGGTGCAGGAGTAGGCCATTCGGCCCTTCGAGCCAGCACCGCCATTCAATGTGATCATGGCTGTTCATCCACAATCTGTACCCCGTTCCTGCCTTCTCCCCCATATCCCCTGACTCCGCTATCTTTAAGAGCCCTATTTAGCTCTCTCTTGAAAGTATCCAGAGCTCCACCGCCCTCTGAGGCTGAGAATTCCACACTCGCCACTCTCTGTGAGGAAAAGTGTTTCCTCGTCTCTGTTCTAAACGGCCTATCCCATTACGTCTCTGGAATGTGGGAGGAAACCGGAGCACCCGGAGAAAGCCCACACTGGTGATAAGGGACAGAGGAAGAATTAGTGTTTCCTCATCTCCGTTCTAAATGGCTTACTCCTTATTCTTAAACTGTGGCCCTTGGTTCTGGACTCCCCCAACATCGGGAACATGTTTCCTGTCTCTAGCGTGTCCAAACCCTTAATAATCTTATATGTTTCAATGAGATCCCCTCTCATCCTTCTAAACTCCAGAGTGTACAAGCCCAGCCGCTCCATTCTCTCAGCATATGACAGTCCTGCCATCCCGGGAATTAACCTTGTGAACCTACGCTGCACTCCCTCAATAGAAAGAATGTCGTTCCTCAAATTAGGGGACCAAAACTGCACACAATACTCCAGGTGTGGTCTCACTAGGGCTCTGTACAATTTCTGGGCACCATAATGTTTGGGACACAGCAATGTCATTTAAATGAAAGTAGTCATGTTTAGTATTTTGTTGCATATCCTTTGCATGCAATGACTGCTTGAAGTCTGTGATTCATGGACGCCACCAGTTGCTGGCTGTCTAGACTTTTTATATATATATATATATATATATGTGGGTACAAAAATCAGTGTGTGTGTATATATATTGTGTGTACACAAGAATATATACACACACACACTGACCTTCTTACCCACATATATACATATGCATGTGCTCTCTCGGACCATCTCGCAAAGCGCCTCGCTCATCGCGCTCAACCTCTCGCGCTCCTTGCTCTCCTCCGCTCTCTCGTTCTCTCTCTCTCTCTCTCACTCCTCTCTCTACCTCCTCTCCCCGTCAATTTTACAATTTACAATTATTTTTAAACGATTTTAAAACTTATTGGCACAAAGTATCAGTGCGCTACGACTCATAGTTCATTTCAATTGTCAACCTACGCCCCCGCACGTTCTTCTGTAAAGCAGTTCAACACAATAGCGCTCTTTCTCCCCCCCCTCCCAAGCCTCTGCCCCCCCTCTACCCCCCCTGTTCTACCGCAAACCTCCCCCCCCCCCTCTAGTTAGATCTCCCCCACCCGCCCCCTCTCGTCCCACCCCTCACCTCCTCCCCCACTCCCCCCCCCTCTCTCTCCCCCCTCCCCCCCGGTATCCCCCCCCCTATATCACTCTCTCCCCCCCCCAATGTTCCCCCCGTACAATTTACAATTATTTTACGATTTTAAAACTTTATTGGCATGATAAAATACATTGTTCTATTGCCAAAGTATAAAACATAACATCAATATTTAAAATGCATCGGTATAAATACCAGTACACAGTGCATGGACCGATATGTCCCGGTACATAAACTCGCAATCGGCCTACAGCCGTTCATTCATTGCTACACGTTCTTGCAGCTGTAAGCAGTTCAACACAATAGCAAGTTTAGCAATTCAATATTAATTTCTTAATCCTCTCTCTCTCTCCCCCCTCCCCCTCGGTGTACTCCCCTCTGCCCCCCTCTCCCCCCCTGTCTCCCCCCTCTCCCCCCCTCCCCCTCTCCCCCCCCTCCCACCCCTCTCCCCCCTTCCCCCCCATCTCCCCCCCCCCCTCTCCCCCTCTCCTCCCTCCCCCCGAGCTCTCCCCTCTCCCCCCCCATCCCCCCTCTCTCCCCCCATTCCTCCCCCCCTCTCCCCCCCCTCTCTCCCCTCTCCCCCTCTCCCGCCTCTTTCTCTCCCCCCTCCATCCCCCCCCCCCCTCCCCCTCTGGCCCCCCCTCCCCCCTCTACCCCCCTCCCCCCCCCCCCCTCCCCCACTCTCTCCTCCCTCCCACCCTCTCCCCCCTCTCCCCTCTCCCCCCTCCTCCCCCCCCTCTCCCCCCCTCCCCCCCCCCTCCCCCCCCATCCCCCACTCCCTCCCCCTCTCCCCTCCTTCCCACCTCCCCCCCCCCCAGTGTTTGTGACCTTGACCTGTGCGTTCCGCTATGGCCGTGAGGATTTGGACGTTCTGGGGCTGACGTTCCGCAAGGATCTATTTGTGGCGAATGTCCAGGCGTTCCCGCCGGTGACGGAGGACAAGAAACCGCTGACCCGCCTCCAGGAGAGGTTGATGAAGAAACTAGGGGAACATGGATACCCGTTCATCTTTGAGGTAAAGACTAACGTGTAGTGACGATAAACTCCACTTGCATGAAACTGATGTGTGGGAGGGAACTGCAGGCGCTGCTTTACACTGAAGACAGACTCAAATTGCTGGAGTAACTCAGCGGGACAGGCAGCATCTCTGGAGAGAAGGAGCGGGCGACGTTTCGGGTCGAGACCCTTCTTCAGACTGATGCCAGGGGAGTGGGCGTGACAGAGATAGAATGTAGTCGGAGACAGTGAGACTGGTGGGAGAACAGGGAAGGGGGAGGGGATGGAGAGAGAGGGAAAGCAAGGGCTATCTGAAGTTAGAGAAGTCAATGTTCACACCGCTGGGGTGTAAACTGCCCAAGCGAAATATGAGGTGCTGCTCCTCCAATTTGCGCTGGGCCTCACTCTGGCCATGGAGGAGGCCCAGGACAGAAAGGGCAGATTGGGAATGGGAGGGGGAGTTGAAGTGCTGAGCCACCGGGAGATCAGGTAGGTTAATGCGAACCGAGCGGAGGTGTTGGGCGAAACGATCGCCGAGCCTGTGCTTGGTCTCACCGATGTAGAGCAGCTGACACCTAGAGCAGCGGATGCAGTAGATGAGGTTGGAGGAGGTGCAGGTGAACCTCTGCCGCACCTGGAAAGACTGCTTGGGTCCTTGGATGGAGTCGAGGGGGGGGGGGGGGGGGGAGGGAGGTGAAGCGTTGCGTTGTGACACTGCCCCCTCTGTCTTTCAGATCCCACCCAGCCTGCCCTGCTCGGTCACCCTGCAGCCAGGACCTGAGGACACGGGAAAGGCGAGTTCATGAGTACATTAGTTCCAGGAACCGCGTTCTAGTTGTATGACTGCGCCAAATGTTTCATGTATGTTGTGTTTCGTTTGGTTTAGAGATACAGCGGGGAAACAGGCCCTTTGGCCCACCGGGTCAATAGACAATAGACAACAGGTGCAGGAGCAGGCCATGCGGCCCTTCGAGCCAGCACCGCCATTCAGTGTGATCACGGCTGACCATCCCCAATCAGTACCCCGTTCCTGCCTTCTCCCCATATCCCCTGATTTTTAAGAGCCTTATCTAGCTCTCTTTTGAAAGCATCCAGAGAACCGGCCTCCACCGCCCTCTGAGGCAGAGAATTCCACAGAGTCCGCGCTGTGGAATTGAAGTGCTACATCTTGGCAGGACAAATCAAAATAGGACGTACATGGTAAATGGTAGGGAATTGAGGAATGCTGTGGAACAGAGGGATCTAGGAATAACTGTGCATAGTTCCCTGAAGGTGGAATCGCATGTAGATAGGGTGGTAAAGAAAGCCTTTGGTGTGCTGGCCTTTATAAATCAGAGCATTGATTATAGGAACAGGGAAGTAATGTTAAAATTGTACAAGGCATTGGTAAAGACCAATTATGGAGTATGGTGTACAATGTTGGTCGCCTAATTATAGGAAGGATGTCACAAAATAGAGAAGGTACAGTGGAGATTTACTAGAATGTTGCCTGGGATCCACAACTATTGTTACAGAGAAAGGTTGAACAAGTTAGGTCTTTATTCTTTGGAGCGCAGAAGGTTAAGGGGGGGGGACTTGATTGAGGTCTTTAAAATGATGAAAGGGATAGACAGAGTTGACGTGGAAAAGCTTTTTCCATTAAGGAAAGATTCAAACAAGAGGGCTGACATGCGAATAAGGGACAGAAATTAGGTAACGTGAGGGGAACTTCTTTACTCAGAGGTGGTGGAATTTTGTGAATGAGCTTCCAGCAAAAGTGTGGAGGCACGGATCGATTTTAGCATTTAAAAGTAAATTTGATAGGGATATGGACGGGAGAGGAATGGAGGGGTATGGTCTGAGTGCAGGTAGATGGGACTAGGGGAAAACAAATGGTCGGCACGGACTGGAAGGGCTGAGAGGGCCTGTTTCCGTGCTGTAATTGTTATATGGTTATATGGTTATATGGAAAGAGAGGGAGAGAGAATGAGGTGGTCCACATGCATATGAAAAAACTGCAGATGCTGGTTTACACCAGAAATACTCTGCTCTCTGCTCTGTGCAGATAGTCTGATGGAGGAGGTGATCTGGGTCCATGGCAGGACGAGATAGTGCCAGGGTTACTGCTTGCCTCCGGATCCCTGCGGGAGGAATGCCTGCAAGTATCGGGAGCTGCTCGCCTGGAGTAGGCTGTAGGCACCCAGTGATGGTTCGCAAGGTGCTGTTCAGGCTCGTGTCTACCAGGCTAGTATGTCTAGATATTCATAAGTAAGTAAGTAGGTGTATTGGCCAAGTATTCACATACAAGGAATTTGCCTTGGTGCTCCACCCACAAGTAACAACATGACATACAGTGACAGTTACGGATGATTCAGAAAACACTAAACATTAATAATAATAAAACATTAATGATAAAACACCACTGATCAAGCATGTGAACCACCAAAATACCAGATCAAAGGGAGGGTACAGATTTCTGGCTGTTGAGTAGAGCAACTACTCGTGGATAAAAGCTGTTTTTATGTCTGGCTGTGGCAGCTTTGACAGTCCGGAGTCGCCTTCCAGAGGGAAGTGATTCAAAGAGTTTGTGGCCAGGGTGAGAGGGGTCAGAGATGATCTTGCCCGCTCGCTTCCTGGCCCTTGCAGTGTACAGTTCATCAATGGAGGGAAGGTTGCAGCCAATAACCTTCTCTGCTGATCGGACGATTCGCTGCAGCCTCCGGGTGTCGTGCTTGGTGGCCGAGCCAAACCAGACCTTAGATCATGTCACAGGAGCAGAATCAGGCCATTCGGCCCATCAGGTCGACCCCGGCATTCAATCGTGGCTGATCTATCTCTCCCTCCTAACCCCATTCTCCTGCCTTCTCCCCATATCCAAAGACACCCGTACTAATCAGGAATCTATCTATCTGCTATGGGGAGAAGGCAGCAACTCGCAACATACCCCTGTGCCACCGTTCCAGCCTGCCGCCTGCTCTATTGGGTTGTTGCATTAACTGGATCTTCTTGTCTCCTCAAGGCTTGTGGCGTAGACTTTGAGGTGAAGACCTTCTGCTCAGACACCTTGGAAGAGCGGATCCACAAACGGTAGGAATCAATAGACAATAGACAATAGGTGCAGGAGTAGGCCATTCGGCCCTTCGAGCCAGCACCGCCATTCAATGTGATCCTGGCTGATCATCCCCAATCAGTACCCCGTTCCTGCCTTCTCCCCATATCCCCTGACTCCGCTATCTTTAAGAGCCCTATCTAGCTCTCTCTTGAAAGTATCCAGAGAACCTGCCTCCCCCGCCCTCTGAGGCAGAGAATTCCACAGACTCACCACTCTCTGTGAGAAAAAGTGTTTCCTCGTCTCCGTTCTAAATGGCTTACCCCTTATTCTTAAACTGTGGCCCCTGGTTCTGGAATAGTTTCACGGACTCGCGCAGCGTGGAAACAGGCCCTTCGGCCCAACTCGCCCACGCCGACCAGCATGCCCCCATCTACACCAGTCCCACCCGCCCAGCCCGCGCTTGGCCCATATCCCTCCAAACCCGTCCTATCCATGTACCTGTCCAAATGTCTTTTAAAGTCCCTTCCTCAACTCCCTCCTCTGGCAGCTCGTTCCATACACCCACCACCCTTTGTGTGGAAAAAGTTACCCCTCAGGTTCCTATTAAATCTTTTCCCCTTCACATTGAACCAATGTCCTCTGGTCCTCGATTCCCCTACTCTGGGCAAGAGACTCTGTGCGTCTACCCGATCTATTCCTCTCATGATTTTATACACCTCTATAAGATGGTGTTACTCCACAGCTGTGTTTCTATCAAGAGTCAACAGTCATTCTCATTCAAGATAAGTTCTTGCGACCAAGTTCTTAAGACCAAGTTAGGACATTCTTGCTATTGAGGGAGTGCAGCGTGGGTTCGCCAGGTTAATCCCCGGGATGGCGGGACTGTCATACGCTGAGAATGGAGCGGCTGGGCTTGTATACTCTGGAGTTTAGAAGGATGAGAGGGAATCTCATTGAAACATATAAGATTATTAAGAGGATGGACACGCTGGAGGTAGGAAACATGTTCCCGATGTTGGGGGAGTCCAGAACCAGGGGCCACAGTTTAAGAGTAAGGGGTGAGCCATTTAGAACGGAGACGAGGAAACACTTTTTCACACAGAGAGTGGTGAGTCTGTGGAATTCTCTGCCTCAGAGGGCGGTGGAGGCAGGTTCTCTGGATGCTTTCAAGAGAGAGCTAGATAGGGCTCTTAAAGATAGCGGAGTCAGGGGATATGGGGAGAAGGCAGGAACGGGGTACTGATTGGGGATGATCAGCCATGAATGGCGGTGCTGGCTCGAAGGGCTGAATAGCCTCCTCCTGCACCTATTGTCTTAGTTTCTATTAAATCCCTCGGGTTCCTATTAAATCTTTCTCCTCTCACCTTAAGCATTTTGACGAAGAAGGGTTTTGGCCCGAAACGTGACCTATTTCCTTCGCCCCACAGATGCTGCCTCACCCGCTGAGATCCTCCAGCACTTTTGTCTGCCTTCGATATTCCAGCATCTGCAGTTCCTTCTTAAACATTTTCCCCACGAGTTCTGCTACTCTGGGGGCAGGTGGGGGCGGGGGGGGGGGGGGGGGGGGGGGGGGGTGGGGGGGGGGGGAGGCGGGGAAAGACTCTGTATAGTACTTCCAACCTATCTTTTCCCTCTCGTGGCTTTCTGAACCTCGGCGGCAGCACTCCTCATCCTCCTGCGCAGCCCCTCCCTGTAGCTGAGGCCCTCGGGGCCTGGCAACGTCTTTGTGAATCTTATCTACATTCCTGTGCAGCTTAATGGCATCTTTCCAAAGCAGGCTGACCTGAACTGAACAAACTACTCCCTAGTGCAGGCCTCACCGATGGTTTTTACAGCTGTTGTGCCCTATTGATTAATGAGGCTGATAGATCTTCTTCCCGTCCCGTCCCCCCCCCCCCCCCCCCCCACGTCGCCTATTTCCTTCGCTCCATAGATGCTGCCTCACCCGCTGAGTTTCTCCAGCATCTTTGTCTACCTTTGGGGTGGGAGATCGCAACCTTCACGGGGTCCGCCCTCTTGCGACGAATGCAGTCAACCTGCCGTGCACAATCAAAGAAGATCAAATAGAACAAGTTGTCCGACAGCTTTAGGCTGCGCACGCCACACGCAAGGCCGGAAACAGGGGGTATATTCCCCCCCACCCCCCCCCTTCACCTTGAACCCATGTCCTCTGGTCCTCGATTGCCCTAGTCTGGGTAAAACCCGATCGATTCAACAGACAATAGACAATCGGTGCAGGAGTAGGCCATTCGGGCCTTCCAGCCAGCACCGCCATTCAATGTGATCCTGGCTGATCATCCCCAATCAGTACCCCGTTCCTGCCTTCTCCCCATATCCCCTGACTCCGCTATCTTTAAGAGCCCTATCTAGCTCTCTCTTGAAAGTATCCAGCCTGCCCTCTTGAGGCAGAGAATTCAACAGCCACTCTCTGTGTGAAAAAAGATGGACCCCACCGCCTCCACCACCCTCTGATTCCCCTCATGATTTGCCACCTCTGGTTCTCATTAAATCTTTCTCTAAGAGTCATAGAGTGATACAGCGTGGAAACAGGCCCTTCGGCCCAACTTGCCCATACCGGCCAGCATGTCCCAGCTACAGGGTAGATAGACATAAATGCTGGAGAAACTCAGCGGGTGAGGCAGCATCTATGAAGCGAAGTGTCCCACCTGCCCGCGAGGGAAAACCTGAACCTCCCGCCTCAACTACCACCCTACTCAGCTGTTCCTTACACCCACTCACCCTCAAAGTTACCCCTCAGATTTTTATTAATATCTCTACCCTCCCACCCTTGTACAATCCAGTTTGCAATGTCCATTCCCATGTCCCGACCGGGTGCTATCCTGCTTCCATGGGTAGAGCCCCGTTCGTCCATCGGCCCCGAGTACATTGCAGCGGTCACCCGCTCACACTAGTTCTATATTATCCTACTCCCTGGAGGCAATTTACAGAGAGGGCAGAGAGGGCAGTAAACCTACAAAACACGACGTCTTTGTGATGTGGGATTTTGCATCCTCTTTGCTTTGCTCAATCTCCTAGTCCATAGAGTGATACTGGTCGGCCCAACTTGCACTAACGATTGGTCCAAACCTGTCCTATCCATGTAAACGTATTGGATAGTCCCAGCCTCAACTACCTCCTCTGCAGCTTGTTCCATACACCCACCAACGCCTTGTGTGAAGGGCAACTCCTATTAAATCTTTTCCCCTTCACCTTAAACCTATGTCCTCTGGTCCTCGATTCCCTACTCTGGCAAGAGACTCTGTGCATCTATCTACCCCATCTATTCCTCTCATGATTTTATACACCTCTATAAGATCTCCCCTCATCCTCCTGCGCTCCATGGAACAGAGACCTAGCCTGCTCAACCTCTCCTTTTGGCCTGTAGCTCACACCCTCTAGTCCGGCAACATCCTCGTAAATCTTCTCTTAAACCCTTTCCAGCTTGACAACATCTTTCCACAAAAACACGGTGCCCAGTACTGAACACAATACTCTAAATGCGGTCTCACCAACGTCTTATACAACTGCGACATGACCTCCCGACTTCTATACTCAATACTCTGACTGATGAAGGCCAAAGTGCCAAAAGCCTTTTTGACCGCCTTATCTACCTGCGACTCCACCTTCAAGGAACCAGCACCTGTACTCCTAGATCCCTCTGCTCTACAACACTACCCAGAGGCCGACCATTCACTGTGTAGGTCCTGCCCTTGTTCGACGTCCCAAAATGCAACACCTCACACTTCTCTGTATTAAATTGCAGTTTAGTTTAGTGATACAGCGTGCAAACAGGCCCTTCGGCCCACTGAGTCTGTGCCGACATGTTCACACTAGTTCTGTGTTATCTCATTCCCTACACTCAAGGGGCAATTCACAGACGGGCAATTAACCGACAAACCTGCACGTCTTTGGAGTGTGGGAGGAAACCGGAGCACCCGGAGAAAACCCACGCAGACCACGGGGAGAACGTACAAACTCCGTACAGACAGCGCCCGTAGTCGGGATCGAACCTAGATCTGTGGCGCTGTGAGGCAACAACTCTACCGCTGCGCCACCGTGCCGCACCAGAGTTCTTGCAAACTCCACTCAGACAGCACCCGAGGTCGGGATGAACCGGTGTCTGGCGCTGTGCGCGCTGGGAGCTTTTACCGGCGGTGGCGGTGGGTAGACGGTGACGGTGACGGTGCGGTTCTCTCCCCGGCAGTAACTCGGTGAGGTTGGTGATTCGCAAGGTGCAGTACGCCCCCGAGAAGCCCGGACCACAGCCCACGGCCGAGACCACGCGCCAGTTCCTCATGTCCGACAAACCGCTGCATCTGGAGGCTTCACTTGACAAGGAGGTGAGAGGGGGCGGGGGGCAGGGTGGGGCAGGGCAGGGCGCGCATACACGGGTACGCACACGCACACGCACACGCACACGCGCACACACACACACACACACACACACACACACACACACAACACACACACACACACACACACACACAAACACACACACAGGTGCACACACGCACTCGCACATGCACACGCACAAGCACGCACTCAGACACACACACAGGCACACACATGGACACAGACACACACAGACATAGATATACGCACATACACACACAGACACAACACACACACACACACTTGGACACAAGACACACACAGACACAGAGATATACACACACACACACACACACACACACGTATGTACATCACATTTACATGCGCGAATGCACACACATATACATATATATGCGCGCGCAGTATACTGTGGTGGTGTGTATATATATATACTGTGTGTGTATGTGTCTATATATATATATATTAAAATGTGGTGTGTTGAAAATAAATATAACTGTGTGTGTGTGTTGTATATATATATATACTGTGTGAGGATGTGTGTGTATATATATACTGTGTGTGTATATAAATATATAACAGAGATATATATATATATCAATATATATACTGTGGTTTAGTTGTGTATATATATATATATATAAAATATACTGTGTGGTGTGTGGTTGGTATAGTATATATATACGGTGTAGTGTGAGTGTTGTGTGTGTGTAGTGTTATATATATATATATATATATATAATAGTAGTGTGAGTGTGTATGTGTGTGTCTATATAGTAGTATATGGTGAGGTGTGTGTGTATATCTGTGTATATATATAAATATAAAGTGTGTATATATATATATTACATGTGTGAGTGTGGTGTATTGTGCATGTATGTTTGAGTGTGTATATGTATATGTGTGCTGTATGAGTGTGTGTGTGTGTATATACTCGTGAGAGGTGTGTGTTATGTGGTGTAATATATATATATACTGTGGTGATGTGTGTGGTGTGTGTATGTGTATATATACATGTAATATAAAATCTAATATACTGTGTGAGTGTGTGTGTGTGCGTGAAACACAAGTATATATATTATAAAATCTTAATATATAATTCTTGCGTATCTTGTACAAATTCTTCAACCCCTGGGATATCCATTTGCCAAGTCCTGTGTGTGAATGATTCTAGCTATTTCCCGCTGCCCACAGCCATGTACCTCAAGGATATCCCAGCCACTTCCAGATAGCTGTTAATCTACCAACTCACTCACTTTGTGCAGACTATTTACTGTGGATTGAGCTGTGGAAGAAGGTGGGAGAACTGTGCGGGAAGCAACTGCAGACGCTGGTTTAAACCGCAGATGGACACAAAATGCTGGAGTAACCCAGCGGGGCAGGCAGCACCTCTGGAGAAGAGAAATGTTTCAGGTCGAGACCCTTTAGTTTAGAGAGACAGTGCACTTTGACCCACAGAGTCCACGCCCACCAGCTCCAGATTCAGGGACAGTTTCTTCCCGGCTGTTATCAGGCAACTGGACCATCCGACCACAACCTGAACTACTATCTACCTCATTGGAGACCCCCGGACTATCTTTAATCGGACTTCGCCTTGCACTAAACCTTATTCCCATTAACCTGTATCTGTACACTGAGGACAGCTCGATTGTAAGCACGTCTTGTCTTTCCGTTTGACTGTACCCCGATACACATGACAATAAACTAAACTGAACTCAAATGAACTAAACAACTCCAAAGACGGGCGGGTTTGTAGGTGAATTGGATTCTGTAAATCGCCCCTAGTGTGCAGGGAGAGGTGTACATGGTTAGTACACCAGCGAAAAGGCTTTTCACTGTACCTCAGTACACGTGGCAATATATTTTCTATACTGTTTTATATTTTACATGTAAAATTATAAAATAACTGGGCAAGCTAAATGCAGGAAAAATGTTCCCAATGTTGGGCGAGTCCAGAACCAGGGGCCACAGTCTTAGAATAAAGGGGAGGTCATTTAAGACTGAGGTGAGGAAAAACATTTTCACCCAGAGAGTTGTGAATCTGTGGAATTCTCTGCCACAGAGGGCAGTGGAGGCCAAGTCACTGGATGTTTTCAAGAGAGAGTTATATTTAGCTCTTGGGCTAACGGAATCAAGGGATATGGGGAGAAGGCAGGAACGGGGTACTGTTTCTGGATCGACAGCAGACAATAGGTGCAGGAGTAGGCCATTTGGCCCTTCGAGCCAGCACCGCCATTCAATGTGATCATGGCTGATCATCCCCAATCAGTACCCCGTTCCTGCCTTCTCCACATATCCCCTGACTCCGCTATCTTCAAGAGCCCCATCTAGCTCTCCCTTGAAAGCATCCAGAGAACCGGCCTTCACCGCCCTCTGAGGCAGAGAATTCCACAGACTCACAACTCTCCGTGAGAAAAAGTGTTTCCTTGTCTCCGTTCTAAATGTCTTACCCCTTATTCTTAAACTGCGGCCTCTGGTTCTGGACTCCCACAACACCGGGAACATGTTTCCTGCCTCTAGCGTGACCAAACCCTTAATAATCTGATATGTATTGATGGTTCAGAGGAATAATGTTTAGTGCAAGGTAAAGCCAGCAAAGTCCGATCAAGGTTCAAGGGTCACCAATGAGGTAGATAGTAGTTCAGGACCGCTCTCTAGTTGGTGAGAGGACGGTTCAGTTGCCTGATAACAGCCGGGCAGAAACTGTCCCTGAATCTGGAGGGGTGTGTGCGTTCGTTTTCACACTTCTGTACCTCTTGCCCGATGGGAGAGGGGAGAAGAGGGAGCGACCGGGGGTGAGACTGGTCCGTGATGATGCTGCTGGCCTTGCCGAGGCAGCGTAAGGTGTAGAGGGACTCAGTGGAAGGGAGGCTGGTTTGTGTGATGGACCGGGGGGGTGAGACCGGTCCGTGATGATGATGCTGGCCTTGCCGAGGCAGCGTGAGGTGTAGAGGGAGTCGACGGAAGGGAGGTTGGTTTGTGTGACGGTCTGGGCTGCGTCCGCAACTGGCTGCAGTTTCTCACGGTCTTGGGCCGAGCTGTTCCCAAACCGTGCCGGGGTGCATCCTGATAGAATGCTTCCGATGGTGCTGCCTGACCCACTGAGTTCCCTTTGTGTCTTTGTGCTCAAGATGCCAGCATTCGCAGCCCCTTGTGTTGCGATCTTCCACTGAGTTGGTCTTGTGGTGTCCGGCGGCCGGTCTCCTGGGTCAAGGTCTCTGCCGGTTTTGTCCTTTCAGATCTACTATCACGGCGAGCCGATCAACGTCAACGTTCACGTGACCAACAACACCAGCAAGACCGTCAAGAAGCTAAAGATCGCGGGTAGGCTGTGGAGACGCCCACGGCATGGGCGCCTAAATATATTTGTCACGTCTACGATCTCCATTCGTACGGGCGGCAGGAGGTCGCTGGAATTTAGAAGATTGAGGGGGGATCTCATAGAGACCTACAAAATTCTTAAGGGGTTGGACAGGCTAGATGCAGGAAGGATTGTTCCTGATGTTGGGGAAGTCCAGGACCAGGGGTCACAGTTTGAGGATAAGGGGGAAATCTTTTAGGACCGAGATGAGAAAGACTTTTTTCACACAGAGAGTGGTGAATCTGTGGAATTCTCTGCCACAGAAGGTAGTTGAGGCCAGTTCATTGGCTATGTGTGAGAGGGAGTTGGATGTGGCCCTTGTGGCTGAAGGGATCACGGGGTATGGAGAGAAGGCAGGTACAGGATACTGAGTTGGATGATCAGCCATGATCATATTGAATGGCGGTGCAGGCTCGAAGGGCCGAATGGCCTACTCCTGCACCTAATTTCTATGTTTCTAAGATTGTTAACATTTGGACACTCTGGAGTTTAGAAGGATGAGAGGGCATCTCATTGAAACATATAAGATTATTAAGAGTTTGGACACGCTAGAGGCTGGAAACATGTTCCCGATGTTGGGGGAGTCCAGAACCAGGGGCCACACACAGTTTAAGAATAAGGGGTAAGCCATTTAGAACGGAGACGAGGAAACACTTTTTCACACAGAGAGTTGTGAGTCTGTGGCCATTTGGGACTGAGATGAGGAGAAACGTTTCCACCCAGAGAGTACAGCATTTGTATAGGAGCCTAATTTGAGGAAGGACATTCTTGCTATTGAGGGAGCCCAGCGTAGGTTTACAAGGTTAATTCCCAGGATGGCGGGACTGTCGTATGCTGAGAGAATGGAGCGGCTGGGCTTGTAGACTCTGGAGTTTAGAAGGATGAGAGGGGATCTCATTGAAACATATAAGATTATTAAGGGTTTAGACACGCTGGAGGCAGGAAACATGTTCCCGATGTTGGGGGAATCCAGAACCAGGGGCCACAGTTTAAGAATAAGGGGTAAGCCATTTAGAACGGAGACGAGGAAACACTTTTTCACACAGAGAGTGGTGAGTCTGTGGAATTCTCTGCCTCAGAGGGCGGTGGAGGCCGGTTCTCTGGATACTTTCAAGAGTGAGCTAGATAGGGCTCTTAAAGATAGCGGTCAGGGGATATGGGGAGAAGGCAGGAACGGGGTACTGATTGGGGATGATCAGCCATGATCACAGTGAAGGATGAGAGGGGATGGAATGGCGGTGCTGGCTCGAAGGGCCGAATGGCCTACTCCTGCACCGATTGTCTATTGTCGCGGGGAGAAGGCAGGAGAATGGAGGGAGAGATACATCAGCCACGATTGAATAGACAAAAGGTGCAGGAGTAGGCCATTCGGCCCTTTGAGCCAACACCACCATTCAATGTGATCCCCTCTCATCCTTCTAAACTCCAGAGGTCATGAGAGATAGGAATAGAATTAGGCCATTTGGCCCATCTAGTCTATTCCGCCATTCAATCATGGCTGATCTATCTCTCCCTCCTATCCCCACGCTCCTGCCTTCTCCCCGTAACCCTGACACCCCGTACGGATCAATCATTTGCGGAGAGATAGAAATGCTGGAGAAACTAAGCGGGAGAGGCAGCTTCTATGGAGCGAAGGAAATGGGCGACGTTTCGGGTCAAGACCCTGGGAAAGTTTTGATCAGATCTCTAGTGTCAATACAAGTCAACCTCAGCAGGGAGATGCGACTTACAAGAAGGTTAGTGAAATAATAATCACGGCAGAATGTTGAGGCTCTTTGCTAAAAAATACTGTCTGAGATGAGCCCGAATTAAGTGAGCAGATTCTGGTCCACAAATAAGCTGACATCGTCGTTCATTGGGTCGTAAGGAGAGGGGAGGGGGGGGTGTTAATGATGGGATGGGTGGAAGAGAGAGGCGGGGGGGGGGGTGATGAGGGGGGAGGGGGGAGTGGAGGTTCGAAGGGGGGTGGGATGTGGATGGGGGGTGACAGCAGAGGCGGGGGGTTGAGGGGGAGGGAAGGTGGGGGATGGGAGAGGATTGGGGTCGGGGTGGGTGTGGGGGATGGGATGGGGTTTTTTGGGGGGGCACGGGAGGTGAGTGACAGCTGGGGGGGGCGGGTAGGTTTGGAGGGGGATGGGAGAGGGTTGAGGGTTATAGGGGGAGGGGTTGAGGGGAGCGGTGCGGTGACATCGGGGGAGGGGGAGAGGATGGGGGGGGAGGAGTGGGGGGGGGGGGATGAGATGAGGTGGGGAGGTGACAGTGGAGAGGGGGGGAGGGGTTGGGGAGGGGGGGCTGGGTGTAGCTCTGTCACCCTCATTCTTTTACGCCCCTTGCAGACAGTCCTGTCCGTCAGTATGCCGACATTTGATACTCACACACATCTCTTCAACACGGGGTACAAGTGTCCAGTGGCCACGACTGAGGCAGAGTGAGTCAAATGCTCCCTCCCCCTCCCCTAACTCCCTCCTCCCCCCTCCTCCCCTGTGCTCCCACCCTAACCCCCCCACCCCCCTTCCCACCCCTCATACTCCCTTCCCTCCCATGACAGTGTGGGTTGAGGCGGATCAGCCGCGATTTGGATGGCGGAGCGAGACCTCGACGGGCCGAATGGTCTGACCCTGCTCCTCCCGTCACTGATGACCTTGTGTTCCTCTCCCTCTCTCTCTTAACCCCCCCCCCCAATGCAGTGACCTGGAGGCCCCCGAGCTCCACCTTCTGCAAGGGTCTACACACCTGACCCCCTACCTGGTCAACAACCGTGAGAAGAGGGGGTCGCCTTGGACGGGAAACTCAAGCACGAGGACACCAACCTCGCCTCCATCACGTTGTAAGTCCCTCTCCGCACGCCCCCCCCCCCCACTCTTGCATCCCCCCGCCCCCTCCACTCCCCCTCCCCGCCCCCCCCCCCCCATCTCAGCCCACTTAATGAAACATATAAGCTTATTAAGGGTTTGGACGTACTAGAGGCAGGAAACATGCTCCCAATGTTGGGGGAGTACAGGGCCAAATGGCACTCCTACTCTTACTATCTATACCCTACTCCTGCACCTATTGTCTATTGTCTATTGACACACGCATACTCAATAAATAAACAAATAATAGTGCAATAATAATAATAGTTGCAGTTCAGAGTTTTAACTTGTTGTCGTGGTTTAATAGCCCGATGGCTGTGGGGAAGAAGCTGTTCCTGAACCTGGACGTTACAGTTCTCAGGCTCCTGTACCTTCTTCCCGATGGCAGGGGTGAGATGAGTGTGTGCCCAGGATGGTGTGGGCCCTTGATGACCGCGTCGACCAGCGACCCCCCCCCCCTCTCCCCCCCCCCCCCGCACACTAACACTATCCTACACACACTAGGGACAATGTTACATTTATACCAAGCCAATCGATCTCCAAACCTGCACGTCTTCAGAGTGTGGGAGGAAACCGGAGCACCCGGAGAAAACCCACGCAGGTCATGGGGAGAACGTGCAAACTCTGTACAGACAGCACCCGTAGTCAGGATCGAACCCGGGTCTCCGGCGCTGCGAGGCAGCAACTCTACCGTCTGAAGAAGGGTCTCGACCCGAAACCTCTCTCCAGAGATGCTGCCTGTTCCGCTGAGTCACTCCAGTGCGTTGCCTCTATCTTTGGCTAAACAATAATAGACAATAGACAGTGTCTTGGTTATGAAAGAACTGCAGACACTGGAAAAATTGAAGGTAAACAAAAATGCTGGTGCCGTCACCTATTCCTTCGAAGAAGGTTCTCGACCCGAAACGTCGCCTATTCCTTCGCTCCATAGATGCTGCCTCGCCCGCTGAGTTTCTCCAGCATTTCTGTCGACCATTGACATTGTCTTGCTCTCTTTATCTTCCAGACTGAAGGACGGAGCCAATAAGGAGATCCTGGGCATCATTGTGTCCTACAAGGTGAAGGTCAAGCTGGTCGTCTCTCGAGGAGGGTGAGTGGGACACTTCCGCTCGGTAGGATGAGCCTGTAGGGGTCGAGTAGACAGCAAACGCCCACAGGCCTGGATAAAGTGACAATAGGTGCTACCCCCAATCACTAAATAGACCGCAGCCAGCACCGCCATTCAATGTGATCATGGCTGATCATCCCCAATCAGTACCCCGTTCCTGCCTTCTCCCCATATCCCCTGACTCCGCTATCTTTAAGAGCCCTATCTAGCTCTCTCTTGAAAGTGACCATAGAACCGGCCTCCACCGCCCTCTGAGGCAGAGAATTCCACAGACTCATCACTCTCTGTGAGAAAAAGTGTTTCCTCGTCTCCTTTCTAAATGACTTACCCATTATTCTTAAACTGTGGCCCCTGGTTCTGGACTCCCCGAACAACTGGAACATGTTTCCTGCCTCTAGCGTATCCAAACCCTTAATAATCTTATATGTTTCAATAAGATCCCCTCTCATCCTTCTAAACTCCAGAGTGTACAAGCCCAGCCGCTCCATTCTCTCAGCGTATGACAGTCCCGCCATCCCGGGAATTAACCTGGTGAACCTACGCTGCAATTTCTTTAGTCAGAGGGTGGTGAATCTGTGGATTTCTTTGCCACAGACGGCTGTGGAGGCCAAGTCAGTGGATATTTTTAAGGCGGAGATAGATAGATTCTTGATTAGTGCGGATGTCGGGGGTTATGGGGAGAAGGCAGGAGAATGGGGTTAGGAGGGAGAGATAGATCAGCCATGATTGAATGGAGCGGCTGGGCTTGTATACTCGTAGTTTAGAAGGATGAGAGGGGATCTTATTGAAACATATAACATTGTTAGAGGATTGGACAGGTTAGATGCAGGAAGAATGTTCCTGATGTTGGGGGAGTCCAGAACCGGGGGTCACACAGTTGAAGAATAAGGGGTCGGCCATTTCGGACTGAGGTGAGGAAAAGCCTTTTCACCCAGAGAGTTGTGAATCTGTGGAATTCTCTGCCACAGAGGGCAGTGGAGGCCGATTCACTGGATGTTTTCAAGAGAGAGTTAGATTTAGCTCATAGGGCTAACGGAATCAAGGGACATGGGGAGAAGGCAGGAACGGGGTACTGATTGGGGATGATCAGCCATATTGAATGGCGGTGCTGGCTCGAAGGGCCGAATTGCCTACTCCTGCACCTATTTTCTATGTTTCTATGGTGAATCTGTGGAATTCTTTGCCACAGAATGCTGTGGAGGTCGTCAATGGATATTCTTAAGGCCGATGGATAGATTCTTGATTAATACGGGTGTCAGGGGCTACGGGGAGAAGGCAGGGGAATGGGAGGGAGGAATAGGAGGGAGAGATAGATCAGCCATGATTGAATGGTGGAGTGGACTTGATGGGCCGAATGGCCTAATTCTGCTCCTGTCTCCTATGAACTGAAGCAGCATCTGAGGAGGGCAACAGGGGAGATGATGTGTTAAAGAAGGAACTGCAGATGCTGGAAAATCGAGGGTACACAAAAGGCTGGAGAAACTCAGCGGGTGCAGCAGCATCTAAGGAGCGAAGGAGATAGGCGACGTTTCGGGTCGAAACCCTTCTTCAGTTTGATGGGAGGGGGGGGGGGGCGTGGAGAAGAAAGGAAAAAGGAGGAGGAGGAGCCCGAGGGCTGAGAGAGAGGTGGGAAGGGGAGGAGAGCAAGGGTTAACCAGAATTGAGAAAATTCAATGTTCAAGCCCAAAGGATGCAGACTCTCCCCAAGCGGAATATAGTGCTATGAGGTGCTGCCTGTTCCTCCACACCAACTTGGCGGTGTTTCTCATTCACTCTGGCCGTGGAGGAGGCCCCCCCAGGACAGAGAAGGTCGGATATACGGGATAGGTAGGGGGAGTTGAAGTGCTAGAGAGCCACCGGGAGGGTCGGGTTGGTTATTGCGGACATCGAGCGGAGGGTGTTCGGCGAACGATCGCCAGCCTCTCCCGCTTGGTCTCAAACCGAAAATATAGATCATCCCTGGCAATCTGGAGCAGTGGCATGCAGTAGATGAGGTTGGAAGGAGGTGCTCGGGAGGTGCTGGTGAACCTCTGTCGGACCTGGAAGGAACTGGGACTGCTTGGGTCCTTGTATATGGAGTGGAGGGGGGGGGAGGTGAAGGGACAAGTGTAGCATCTCTCTTGCGGTATGCATAGGGCAAGTGTCCATGGGAACGGTTGGAGCGGGAGGAAGGAAGATATTGACAAGGGAGTTTGATGGAGCGGTCCTTTTTGGCGGAAGGCAGACGGGGGGGGGGGGGGTGGGGGTATTAGTGGGGGGGGGGGGGGATATGGGGTGGGGGGAGGGGGGGGGGGGGGGGGAGGATGGGAAGAATGTGGCGAGTGGAGGGCGTCAACGACAGCC
>CM069136.1:17801804-17857058 GCA_035221665.1 Okamejei kenojei | reverse complement strand
CATAGAGAGATAGTATTCCCTTTAACTTCTGCGCTCCAAAGAATAATGACACTAACTTGTTCCAACCTTTCTCTGTAACATAGTTGTGTAGACCCCCTGGCAAACATTCTAGTAAATCTCTCTGTACTCTCTCTATTTTGTTGACATCCTTCCTATAATTAGGAACCAAAATTGTACTGATCAGCATGATTGAAGCAGAGTAAAACCTATGTGCCGATGGCCTGATTCTCCTCTATCCCTTTTTTTGGCCTTATGACCTTATGAAAACACTTGGAATGATTGATTTGGAAGTTCGGCTGTCTGCGTAAATCTGGATTTTGCTTTGCTGACTTCATTTCCATGTGTACCTTGGCAACGTTTGTGGGCTGAGATAGCCTCTGCAGCTTTCAGATCATTATCATAAAAACGGTGGTGGCACCGGTAGAGTAGCTGCCCTACAGCAGCAGTGACATGAGAAAACATAGTAACATGGAAATAGGGCCGGAAGGCAGGCCATTCGGCCCTTCCAGCCAGACACCCACCAGTTCAATGTTGATCTTTGGCTGATATTCACAATCAGTACCCCGTTCCTGCCTTCTCCCCACATCCTCTCTTGATTTTGTTTAGCCCTATGGAGATTAATTCTAACTCTCTCTTGAAACATCCAGTGATTGGCCTCCACTGCCTTCTATGGCAGAGAATCCCACAGATCACAACTTCTAGGATGAAAAAGGGTTTTTCCTAGCTCAGTCCTAAATGGTTTTCCAAATATGCTTATAATTACCCCTGGTTTATGGACTCCCCCAAATGGGAAAACGTTTTTTCCTGCATCTGCCTGTCCAATCCCTTAAGAATTATATTCTGACCCGGATCGACCCGGGTTCGATCCTGACGAAAATACAATTGGTGCAGTGTGGCATTTCGGCCCTTCGAGACAACACCGCCATTCATGTGAACATGGTTGATCGATCCCCATATAGATACCCTGTCCTGTTTCTCCATATCCCTGACTCCGCGATCTTTAAGAGCCCTATCTGACTCTCTCTTGAAAGCATCCAGAGAACCAGGCCTCACCGCCTCTGAGGCAGAGAATTCCACAGACTCCCAATTCTCTCTGTGTGATAACGTTTGCGACCTGACTACGGGTGCTGTCATGTACGAGTTTGCACGTTCTCCCTGTTACCCAAGGGTTTTTTTTTCGGGTTGCTGCTGATTCCTCCCGCGCTCCAAAAAGTGCAGGTTTTGTAGGTAATTGGCTGCCTGGTAGTAGAATTCTAAAATTGCCCAGTGTGCGGGGTGTAGGATAGTGGGAATGTGCTGGGGGATCGTCTGGTCGGTGCGGACCTGTGGGTTGAAGGGATGTGTCCGCGCGTAAAAACTAAACTAGATAACAACTGGAACAGACGGCTGTGGAGGCCAAGTCAAGTAATATTTTTAAGGTGGAGATCGACAGGTTCTTGAACTATTACAAGTAGACAAGAATGCTGGAGAAACTCAGCGGTGAGCAATAGCATCTATGGAGCGAAGGAAATTAGAGTGACGTTTCGGGTCGAGACTCTTTCTTCAGACTGATGTGGGGGTGGGGGGGGCAGGAAAGAGAAAGGAAGAGGCGGAGACAGCGGGCTGTGGGAGAGCTGGGAAGGGGAGGGAAGGAGGGAGAGAGAAAGCAGGACTACCTGAAATTGGAGAAGTTCAAGGGTTATGGGGAGTGAAGGCAGGGGGAATGATATTAGGTGGGAGAGATACATCAGCCATGATTGAATGGCGGAGTAGAAGACTCGGACGGGCCGCATGGCCTAATTCTTCTGCTTGGAACGTATGAATCTTGTGAACAGGCCATTTGGCCTTCAATGTCCGTGCTGAACAGTCGACGATAGTACAATAGGTGCAGGAGGAGGCCATTCGGCCCTTTGAGCCAGCACCGCCATTCAAACATCTGTGCCAAGATATACTGATCTCCTCTGCCAGCTGGTGGATCCCGTCCCTCGTATATCCGTGCACTTATCGGAAGAGATCAGTTTCCCCTCTCCCCCGACTCTCAGTCTGAAAAGGTCTCGACCCGAACGTCACCCATTCGTTTCTCTCCAGAGCTGCCTGTCCCGCTGAGTTACTCCAGCACTCTGTGTCTGGTCTACAGTCAGATTCCTCTTTTGCATGCAGATTAGTAATGCTCCTGCCAAACACAATACAATCGTACAAACGTAGACAGGATAGAAAATAGGTGCAGGAGGGAGGCCATTCGGGCCCTTCAAAGCCTGCGATGCCATTCATTGTGATCATGGCTGATCGTCCCCAATCAATAACCCGTGCCTGCCTTCTCCCACATATCCCTTGACCCCACTAGCCCCTAGTGCTCTATCCAACTCTCTCTTAAATCCATCCAGTGACTTGGCCTCCACTGCCCTCTGTGGCAGGGAATTCCATAAATTCACAACTCGCTCGGTGAAAAATGTTTTTCTCACCTCAGTCTTAAATGACCCCTTTAATTCTAAGACTGTGGCCCCTGGTTCTGGACTCGCCCAACATTGGGAACATTTTTCCTGCATCTTCTAGCTTGTCCAGTCCTTTTTTAATTTTATATGTTTCAATATGAAGACCCCCCTCATCCTTCTAAACTCCAGTGAATACAAGCCTAGTCTTTTCAATCTTTCCTCATATATGTCAGTCCCCCAGCCTTCACAGGGAATCAATCTCGTGAACCTACGCTGCACTTGCCTCAACTCACAAGGGGACCAAGCGGAGGCTTGGCGATTGTTTTCGCCGAACACCTCCGCTCGGTCCGCAATAACCAAGCCGACCTCCCGGTGGCTCAGCACTTCAATTCCCCCTCCATTCCGTATCCGATCTCTCGGTCCTGGGCCTCCTCCACGGCCAGAGTGAGCAACACCGCAAGTTGGAGGAACAGCACCTCATATTCCGCTTGGGGGAGTCTGCACCCTCTGGGCTTGAACATTGAATTTTCTCTCAAATTCTGTTAACCCTTGCTGTCCCTCCTCCCTCTTTCATGTCTCTCCCCCTTGCCCTTCGGCCCTCGGCCCGGGCATTTCCCTCTCTCTCCATCTCCCTCCCCCACCCTAGTCGCACCAGCTTCTCATTTTCACACCACAAACAGCTTACCATGGCTTGTTCCCTTTATCATCGATACTTTTTTACATATCTTTCATTGATTGTTCTTTATCTCCTCCACAATCACCGTCTACATCTCTCGTTTCCCTGATCCCTGACCAGTCTGAAGAAGGGTCTCGACCCGAAACGCCGCCTATCTCCTCGCTCCTTAGATTCTGCTGCACCCGCTGAGTTTCTCTCCAGCCTTTTGTGTACCCAAGATCATAAAGACCCTGGTTACAATCTGCGTTCTGCCTCCATTGTCAGAGTGAGGCCCAACGCAAACTGGAGGAACTGCATCTCATATTTCGCTTGGGCAGCTTACAGCCCAGTGGTATCGAAGTTGTTTTCTCTAACTTTAAGTAACCCCGGAATTCCCTCTCTCTCTCCATCCCTCCCCCACCCAAGTCGCACCAGCTTCTCGTTCTCACCCAACAAACAGCGAACAATGACCTGTTTCCTTTATCATCGTTACTTTGTTCCATATGTTTCAAACATTAGTTCTTTATCTCTCTTCATCACGGTCTATATCTCTCGTTTCCTTTCCCCCTGACTCTCAGTCTGAAAAAGGGTCTCGACCCGAAACATCGCCCATTCCTTTTCTCCGGGTAGAGAACAAATCGGAGCCGGCACCGATCACCAAGGAAAAGTGGAGCCCACAATGGTCCATTGTTGGTTTAGGAAGGGACGATAATGAAGGAATATATAGATGTGAACAATAGACAATAGACAACAGGTGCAGGAGTAGGCCATTCAGCCCTTCGAGCCAGCACCGCCATTCAATGTGATCATGGCTGATCATCCCCAATCAGTACCCCGTTCCTGCCTTCTCCCCATATCCCCTGACTCCGCTATTCCGAGAAGAAGTGTTTCCTCATCTCCGTTCTAAATGACTTACCCCTTATTCTTAGACTGTGGCCCCTGGTTCTGGACTCCCCCAACATGGGGAACATGTTTCCTGCCTCTAGCGTGTCCAAACCCTTAATAATCTTATATGTTTCAACAAGATCCCCTCTCATCCGTTCTAAATGGCGTACCCCTAATTCTTAACAGTGGACAGTGGAGGAGGCCCAGGACAGAAAGGTCAGGGGTGGGTGGGAATGGGAGGGAGTGTGGGGTTAAAGTGTTTGGCAACCGAGGCCTGGAGAGGCTGATAGTCGGAGGTTGGCTTGGCGTGCCTTATCGTCCTCCTAGTGACTGCTGTTATCTGGGCGGCCCAGTCACGCCCTGCAATCTGATCTCCTCCGCTCAGCGCTGGCAAACTGAG
This sequence comes from Okamejei kenojei, assembly GCA_035221665.1. Taxonomy (NCBI): domain Eukaryota; kingdom Metazoa; phylum Chordata; class Chondrichthyes; order Rajiformes; family Rajidae; genus Okamejei; species Okamejei kenojei. The sequence goes on along the minus strand of CM069136.1, from coordinate 17,852,707 downwards.
AACGAGCTGCCCTTGAAACAAAGTCACAGTGAAAGCAGTGACAATACTTTGTGTTTTGTTCACTTTAGTCTGGAGATACAGCGCGGAAACAGGCCCTTCGGCCCACCGAGTCCGTGCCGACCAGCGATCCCCGCACACCAACACTATCACACACACACACACACACACACACACACACACACACACACACACACACACACACACACACACACACACACACACACACACACACACACACACACACACACACGGGACAATGTACACTTCTACCAAGCCAATCAACCTACCCTACAGACCTGCACGCCTTTGTGGAGAGTGGGAGGAAACCGAAGATCTCGGAGGAACCCCACGCAGGTCACGGGGAGAACGTGAAAACTCCATGCAGTCAGCGCCTGTGGTCCGGATCGAACCCAGGTCTTTGGCGCTGTACGGCGGCAACTCGACCGCCGCGCCACCGTGCCGACAGATCCCTTCACAGGATCCCTCGCAGCGCCAGAGACCCGGGTTCGATCCCGGCTACGGGCGCTGTCTGGGCGGAGTTTGCACGTTCTCCCCGTGACCTGCACGGGTTTTCTCCAAGATCTTCGGTTTCCTCCCGCACAACACAAAGGCGTGCAGGTCTGTGGGTTAATTGGCTTGGTGTGTGTGTGTGTAAATTGTCCCCGGTGTGTGTGGGATAATGTTAATGTGCGGGGATCGCTGGTCGGCGCGGACCCGGTGGGCCGAAGGGCCTGTTACTGCGCTGTATCTCCAGACTAAACTTCATAAAATTGAGATCAATGGACAATAGACAATAGGTGCAGGAGTAGGCCATTCGGCCCTTTGAGCCAGCACCGCCATTCAATGTGATCATGGCTGATCATCCCCAATCAGTACCCCGTTCCTGCCTTCTCCCCATATCCCCTGACTCCGCTATCTTTAAGAGCCCTATCTAGCTCTCTCTTGAAAGTATCCAGAGAACCGGCCTCCACCACCCTCTGAGGCAGATAATTCCACAGGCTCACCACTCTCTGTGTCGGTGTCTAACTCTGCTCGCTGTGTGCTTCTGTTACAGATATTCCTGCTGACTTGTCCCCCTTGCCGCGCCGTCATGATTCTCTTTAGGTGAGTGGTATATTCTCCCTCCCCCCTCCCTAAGTTCCAGCCAAGTTGATGTGAAGGGATTCAAAGTAACAATAGCAAATTTGCAGATGACACAAAGCTGGGTGGCAGTGTGAACTGTGAGGAGGATGCAGGGTGACTTGGACAGGTTGGGGGAGCGGGCAGATGCATGGCAGATGCAGTTTAATGCGGGTAAATGTGAGGTTATCCACTTTGGTAGCAAAAACAGGAAGGCAGATTGCTATCTAAATGGCATCAAGTTGGGAAAAGGGGAAGTACAACGGGATCTGGGGGTCCTTGTTCATCAGTCTATGACAGTAAGCATGCAGGTACAGCAGGTAGTGAAGAAAGCGAATGGCACGTTGGCATTTATAACGAGAGGAATCGAATATAGGAACAAAGAGGTCCTTCTGCAGTTGTACAGAGCCCTAGTGAGACCACACCTGGAGTATTGTGTGCAGTTTTGGTCCCCTAATTTGAGGAAGGACATTCTTGCTATTGAGGGAGTGCAGCGTAGGTTTACAAGGTTAATTCCCGGGATGGCGGAACTGTCATATGGTGAGAGAATGGAGCGGCTGGGCTTGTACACTCTGGAGTTTAGAAGGATGAGAGGATATCTCATTGAAACATATAAGATTGTTAAGGTTTGGACACACTAGAGGCAGGAAACATGTTCCCGATGTTGGTCCAGAACCAGAGGCCACAGTTTAAAAATAAGGAGTAAGTTATTTAGAACGAGGAGACGAGGAAACACGTTTTTTCTCAGAGAGTTGTGAGTCTGTGGAATTCTCTGCCTCAGTGGAGGCCGGTTCTCTGGATGCTTTCACGCGAGAGCTAGATAGGGCTCTTAAAGATAGCGGAGTCAGGGGATATTAGGGAGAAGGCAGGAACGGGGTACTGATTGGGGATGATCAGCCATGATCACATTGAATGGCGGTGCTGGCTCGAAGGGCCGAATGGCCTTCTCCTGCACCTATTGCCTATTGTCTATCTTGGAGAAAACTCACGCAGGTCACGGGGAGAACGTACAAACTCCGTACAGACAGCACCCGTAGTCGGGATCGAACCCGGCATCGTTCTGGTAAACCTCCTCTGCACCGTCTCGAAAGCCCCCGCATGCTTCCTGTAATGGGGGCGACCAGAACTGCCCGCAATACTCCGGATGAAGCATAACCAAATGCATATGGTGCTGCATTTTGAAGAAATGTTTCCAGGATCCCATGGTCTGAGCTACAGGGAGAGGCTGAGTAGTCTGGGTCTCTATTCCATGTTGCGCAGGAGGATGAGGGGAGATCTTATAGAGGTGTATAAAATCATGAGAGGAATAGATCGGGTAGATGCACAGAGTCTCTTGCCCAGAGTAGGGGAATCGAGGACCAGAGGACATGGGTTTAAGGTGAGGGGGAAAATGTTTCATCAGAACCTTTTTTACACAGAGGGTGGTGGGTGTATGGAACAAGCTGCCAGAGCAGGTAGTTGAGGCTGGGACTATCCCAACGTTTAAGAAACAGTTGGACAGGTACATGGATAGGACAGGTTTGGAAGGACATGGACCAAATATGCAGGCAGGTGGGACTAGTGTAGCTTGGACATGTTGGCCGGTGTGTGCAAGTTGGGCCAAAGGGCCTGTTTCCACACTGTATCTCTCTGTGACTCTAATAATTAAGGAATTATAAGGAAGACTTTGTGATATTTTTATTACCACTCTGATTAGCCTTGGTTTGTTCAAACTATCAACAAGACTAGACTAGACTGTTTGAGTTAAATTTATGACTATCCTATAGCTGAACTCCTTCAGCCTGCCTTAATTATGTTTACGATAAAAACACACGGGTGGCGCAGCGGTAGAGTTGCTGCCTCGCAGCGCCGGAGACCCGGGTTCCATCCCGACTACGGGCGCTGTCTGTACGGAGTTTGCACGTTCACCCCGTGACCTGCGTGGGTTTCCTCCGGGGGCTCTGGTTTCCTCCCACAACCCAAAGACGTGCAGGTTTGTAGGTCAATTGACTTGGGTAAAAATTGTAAATTGTCCCTGGTGTGTGTAGGGTAGGGCTAGTGAGCGGGGATCGCTGGTCAGCACGGACTCGGTGGGCCGAAGGGCCTGTGTACGCGCTGTATCTCTAAACTAATCTGAACTGAAAAACACAAAAAGGTTTTGAAGTTTTAGTTTGGGTTAGATCAGAGACACAGCAAGGAAACAGGCCCTTCGGCCCACTGAGTCCATGCTGACCCGCCTGAAGAAGGGTCCCGACCCGAAACATCACCGATCCAAGTTCTCCACAGATGCTGCCCGACCCTCTGAGTTACTCCAGCACTCTGTGAAACGTCACCTATCCATGTTCTCCACAGATGCTGCCTGACCCGCTGAGTTACTCCAGCACTCTGTGAAACGTCACCTATCCATGTTCCCCACAGACGCTGCCTGACCCGCTGAGTTACGCCAGCATTTTGTGTCTATCTTTGGTTTACACCAGCATCTGCAGTTGAGTTTAGTTTACAGATGCAACACGGAAACAGGCCCTTCGGCCCAACGGGTCCGTGCTGACCAGCGATCCAGTACACTTACACTACAGACTAGGGACAATTTGCCCATTTATACCAAAGCCAATTAACCTACAAAGCCTGTACTTCTTTGGAGTGTGGGAGGAAACCGGAGCACACGAACCGGAAACCGGAAACCCACGCAGGTCACGGGGAGAGCGTGCAAACTCTGCACAGACAGCGCCCGAGGTCAGCGTGGAACCCGGGTGTGTGGCGCTGTGAGGCAGCGACTCTGCCGCCACCCCTTTGTTCCGTGTAGCAAGCAGGTTCCTTGTTTCTACAAAAGTTGTTTTTCTCATCTCTCGCTCCCCAACCCAAGTCCTTTGTTTACCCAGAAATACTTTGCTTGGCTCTCTCGCTGGAGAGCCTGAAGCTGCACCTGTGGAAAAACCTCCCTTGCAGCGAGCCATTGTGCCTGCTCTCACTAGGGTATGTGGCCTGTTGTTCTGGCAGGGCCTCGCCAGCATCGCTCACTGGCACCGCTCCAATCTGTCCTGGCCTCTCATCAGGCAATCTGCATGATCCAATTTCCTTTCCGCCCGGTTGGAGACTTTAATTTGTCGTTTGGCCAGTCTTTTGTAGATGAATTTCAATGCCTTTTCCGGACACTAACTTAACCACTTCATTGTTCACATGAAATCCAATATTGTTTTTATAGACATAGAAACATAGACAGTAGGTGCAGGAGTAGGCCATTCGGCCCTTCCAGCCCGCACCGCCATTCAATGTGATCATGGCTGATCATCCCCAATCAGTACCCCGTTCCTGCCTTCTCCCCATATCCCCCTGACTCCGCTATCTTTAAGAGCCCTATCTAGCTCTCTCTTGAAAGTATCCAGAGAACCGGCCTCCACCGCCCTCTGAGGCAGAGAATTCCACACGCTCACAACTCTCTGTGAGAAAAAGTGTTTCCTCATCTCCGTTCTAAACCCAAACCCAAGCCAATTTTCGTCCCAACTTTTCGGGACGAAACGTTGCCTATTTCCTTCGCTCCATAGATGCTGCCGCACCCGCTGAGTTTCTCCAGCACTTTTGTCTGTCTAAAATTTTCCAGCATCTGCAGTTCCTTCTTAAACCCTTAATAATCTTATATGTTTCAATAAGATCCCCTCTCGTCCTTCTAAACTCCTGAGTATACAAGCCCAGCCGCTCCATTCTCTCAGCATATGACAGTCCCGCCATCCCGGGACTTAACCTTGTAAACCTGCGCTGCACTCCCTCAATAGCAAGAAGTCCTTCCTAGAACAAAACTGCACACAATACTCCAGGTGTGGTCTCACTAGGGCCCTGTACAACTGCAGAAGGACCTCTTTGCTCCTATACTCAACTCCTCTTGTTATGAAGGCCAACTTGCCGTTTGCTTTCTTCGCTGCCTGCTGTACCTGCAAGCTGACCGACCTGATCTCCCGGTTGCCAAACACTTTAACTCTGAATATTAAATGTTGATTTCTCTAACTTCAGGTAGCCCCGGCATTCCCTCTCTCTCTAACCCTCCCCCACCCAAGCCTGCAATTCCTTCCTACACTGTAACTCCCCCTCCCATTCCCACACTGACCTTTCGGTCCTGGGCCTCCTCCACTGTCAGAGTGAGGCCCAGCGCAAATTGGAGGTACAGCAACTCGTGGGCAGCTTACACCCCAACGGTATGAAGATTGAAGATGGACACAAAATTCTGGAGTAACTCAGCGGGAGAGAAGGAATGGGTGACGTTTCGGGTCAAGACCCTTCTTCAGAAAATTGACTTCTCTAACTTCAAGTAACCCTTCCTTTCCCTCTCCCTCCATCCCCTCCCCCATCCTAGTTCTCCGACTAGTTTCATTGTCCTGATTCAGTTTAGAAACTTGGAAGAATAGGGGCAGGAGTAGGCCATTCGGCCCTTCGAGCCAGCACCGCCATTCAATATAATCACGGCTGATCATCCCCAATCAGTACCCCCGTTCCTGCGTTCTCCCCATATCCCTTGAGATTCCGATAGGCCTAAGAGGTCATTCTAAAGGGTCTGTCCCGCTTGGCGATTTTTTTCGGCCATCCCGCTGAGTTACTGCCGCCGTCATATCGGGGTCGCCAAAAGATTTTGAACATTTCAAAATCCAGCAGCGACAAAAGAAATGGTGCCACACTGGAAAAAACACCGCGCGTCGACACGTCATCACGCCGCGAAATTTACGGTGACCTGATACGTCAGTCAATGCTGCTGCAGTCGCCCAAAAAATCACCAAGTGGGACAGGCCCATCACTCTCTCTTGAAAACATCAATCAATGAATAAATACGTTTATTGGCCAAGTATTCACATACAAGGAATTTGCCTTGGTGCTCCGCCCGCAAGTGACAACATGACATACAGTGACTCGCTGCCTCGTTGTCACCTTCCCCTCAGCTAACAATGAATCATTCTTACATTTCCTTGAGCAGCTTCCCCTTTGATCTGTTTTCACACCTTACCCTTCCATGTCTCTATGTCCCCGCCTCACGTAACTCTCAGGCTGAAGAAGGGTCTCGACCCGAAACGTCACCCGTTCCTTCTCTCCAGAGATGCTGCCTGTCCCGCTGAGTGACTCCAGCATTTGAGTATCTGCAGTCCTTTCCTGGGCAAGGCACCATCTACACTTTTTACCCTTGCAGTTTTTCAGCTCGACCCACTGGCACTCGACATCTGAACCTTTGCTGAGGAATTTCATTCCTTACCAGGAGAGCAGGAACGGGGTACTGATTGGGGATGATCAGCCATGATCACATTGAATGGCGGTGCTGGCTCGAAGGGCCAAATGGCCTCCTCCTGCACCTATTGTCTATTGTCTATTGTCTAAGAGACGTCCCCAAGCACCGACGTACCCACTACGTTCATTCTCCGTGCTTACCACGAGTTTGATTTTTTTTTAACTCGGGAGAACTCTTGGAATGAACACGAGCCGTGGGACAGGGCCATTAGCTCCCAGCTCCGATCCGCTCACAGCTGCGACTCCATGCAACATTATACTTGCCAATTTCCAACTGTGCGACAAGCTCATCCACTTTGTTACTTATTGGACAGACAGCACCCGAGGTCAGGATCGAACCCGGCTCTCTGGAAAAGCGAAGCAGCCGTCGTTGATATGATCGCTGTGCGGGGTCACCCCACTGTGGTCACGAGAAATGGTTGGCAACGGTAGAGTTGCCGCCTTCTATTGCCAGAGACCCGGGTTCGATCCTGTACGGAGTTTGCACGTTCTCCCCGGGACCTGCGTTGTTTTCTCCAGGTGCTCCGGGTTTTCCTCCCACACTCCAAATACATACAGGTTTGTAGGTTAATTGGCTTTGATATAAATGTAAATTGTCCCTAGTGTGTGTGTGTGTGTAGGATAGTGTTAGTGTGCCGAGATCGCTGGTCGGCACGGACACGTGGGCCGAAGGGCCTGTTTCCGCGCTGTATCTCCAAACACCTGTATGTCTTTGTGGAGTGTGGGAGGAAACCGGAGCACCCGGAGAAAACCCACGCAGTCACAGGGTGAAGGTACAGACTCTACAGACAGAACCTGTAGTCAGTTTTAAACCGGGTTCCCTGGCGCTGTGAGGCAGCAACACCACCGCTGTGCCTCCGTGCCGCTCCTGTCATTGTTATACATGCCAATTCACGAGGATGTTGCCGCAACTGGAGGCCCTGAGCTACAGGGAGAGATTGGGCAGGCTAAGACCGTATTCCTTGGAGCACAGGAGGATGAGGGGTGACCTCATAGAGGTGTACAAGATCAAGAGGGGAATAGATCGGGTAGATACACAGAGATGGGAAATCGAGAACGAGGGGGCAGGTTTGTAGGTTAATTGGCTTTAGTATAAATGTAAAACTTGTCCCCAGTGTGTGTAGGATAGTGTTAGTGTGCGGGGATCGCTGGTCGGCGCAGACTCGGGCCTGTTCCCGCGCTGTATCTCTAAACCAAACTGAACCAACACTGGGAAGCGTGCAACCTGACGCGTGTGTGTCCACGCGTGTCATTCTTGTCGTTTTTCCTTCCGCAGGTTACATGTGCACATGTTGAACGGACCTCTTCTGGCCCTTCTGTTCCCCGTGCTCAACACCAGGCTGGTAAGTTGTTCCATCAAAGGAGACTGTTCAGAATGTCCTTGTCACTATTTCTGATATTTTGCTGAGAGAATGGAGCGGCTGGGCATGTGCACTCTGGAGTTTAGAAGGATGAGAGGGGATCTTAGACGATAGACAATAGGTGCAGGAGGAGGCCATTCGGCCCTTCGAGCCAGCACCGCCATTCAATGTGATCATGGCTGATCATCCCCAATCAGTACCCCGTTCCTGCCTTCTCCCCATATCCCCTGACTCCGCTATTTTATATTGAAACATAAGATTATTAAGGGTTTAGACACGCTAGAGGCAGGAAACCTGTTCCCGATTTTGGGGGAGTCCAGAAGCCGGGGCCTCACACAGTTTAAGAAAAAGCGGTAAGCCATTTAGAACGGAGACGAGGAAACACTTTTTCTCCGACTGGGAGGCCGGTTCTCTGGATGCTTTCAAGAGAGAGCTAGATAGGGCTCTTAAAAATAGCGGAGTCAGGGGATATGGGGAGAAGGCAGGAACGGGGTACTGATTGGGGATGATCAGCCGTGATCACATTGAATGGCGGTGCTGGCTCAAAGGGCCGAATGGCCTACTCCTGCACCTATTGTCTATAATAATAATAATAATAATAATACCGTTTATTGTCATTTGAACCTCAAATGAAGTTCAAACGAAATTTGGTTTCTGCTGTCATACAACAAGAAAAGAACCAAGACACACACCAACACAATTCACACAGACATCCATCACAGTGAATCTCCTCCTCACTGTGATGGAAGGCAAAGTCTTGTCTCTCCCCTTTCAATGTGATCACAGAAACATAGACAATAGGTGCAGGAGGAGGCCGTTCGGCCCTTCGAGCCAGCACCGCCATTCATTGTGATCATGGCTGATCGTCCCCTATCAATAACCCGTGCCTGCCTTCTCCCCATATCTCTTGACCCCACTAGCCCCTAGAGCTCTATCCAACGCTCTCTTAAATCCATCCAGTGGCTTGGCCTCCACAGCCATCAGGCTATGAAACACTTCAAACGCTAACTAAACTATTAACTCTCATGGGAGCATTAGGGACTTTGGACTTTCTGCAATCATATTGTTTTTTTTTTTTAATTATTGATTTTTTTTTCCTTTAATAAGTTACCCAGAAGCACTGTGTGTTACAGGTGTGTGAAAGTGCAAGTAGGAGTTTCATAGTTCCATTCTCAGTGCATTTGACAAATGGGCAGCACGGTGGCGCAGTGGTAGAGTTGGGGCTGTTTAGTGATTTTGTTGTTTAAGAATAAGGGGTCGGCCATTTAGAACGGAGACGAGGAAACGCCTTTTTCTCACAGAGTTGTGAGTCTGTGGAATTCTCTGCCTCAGTGGGAAGTGGAGGCCGGTTCTCTGGATACTTTCAAGAGCGAGCTAAATCGGGCTCTTAAAGATAGCGGAGTCAGGAGATATGGGGAGAAGGCAGGAACGGGGTACTGATTGGGGATGATCAGCCATGATCACATTGAATGGCGGTGCTGGCTCGAAGGGCCGAATGGCCTACTCCTGCACCTATTGTCTATTGTTTAAAACCACTAGGGGGATAGACAGTTACCCCAGCACTTTGTGTCTATCTCTCCTGCATCTTTCTTTTTAAGTGTCAGGGGATTATGGGGAGAAGGCAGGAGAATGGGGTTGAGAGGAAAAGATAGATCGGCCGCGATTAAATGGCGGAGTAGACTTGATGGGCGAAGGGCCTAGTTTAGATTACACTGCTCTACATCGGTGACACCAAGCGCAGGCTTGCCGATCGCTTAGCCCAACACCTCCGCTCGGATCGCACTAACCAACCTGATCTCCCGATGATTAAGAGTTGATTAGAGCGAGAGGTGAAGAGGTGATTAAGGAACTGCAGATGCTGGAATATCGAAGGTAGACAAAAGTGCTGGAGAAACTCAGCGGGTGCAGCAGCATCTATGGAGCGAAGGAAATAGGCCAGCATTTTTGTCTACCTTCAATTTTTCCAGCATCTTCAGTTCTTTCTTAAAAGTTTAGTTTGGTTTCCTGTCACGTGTACCGAGGTACAGTGAAAAGCTTTTGTTGCGCGATAACCAGTCAGCGGAAAGACAAGACGTGATTACAATCGAGTCATTTACAGCGTAGGGGGCAGCACGGTGGCGCAGCGGTCGAGTGCCGCCTCACAGCGCCAGGGACCCGGGTTCGATCCCGATTACAGGTGCTGTCTGTACGGAGTTTGCACGTTCTCCCCGTGACCCGCGTGGGTTTTCGCCGAGATCTTCGGTTTCCTCCCACACTCCAAAGACGTGCAGGTTTGTAGGTTAAAAAATGTCCCTGGTGTGTCCTTCTTGTCGAGTCCACACGCAAGATTAGAAGTTGTACAGCCGGAGCTAAACACACTTGTCGACATCGGCATGCAATGGTGTCTGTGTGGCCATTCGGCCCTTCGAGCCAGCACCGCCATTCAATGTGATCATGGCTGATCATCCCCAATCAGTACCCCGTTCCTGCCTTCTCCCCATATCCCCTGACTCCGCTATCTTTAAGAGCCCTATCTAGCTCTCTCTTGAAAGTATCCAGAGAACCGGCCTCCACCGCCCTCTGAGGCAGAGAATTCCACAGACTCACCACTCTCTGGGTGAAAAAGTGTTTCCTCATCTCCGTTCTAAATGGCTTTCCCATTATTATTAAACTGTGGCCCCTGGTTCTGGACTCCCCCAACAACGGGAACACGTTTCCTGCCTCCAGCGTGTCCAACCTTAATAATCTTTATGGATCTGCTTCTGTGGCCAGTGCGCAAATAGTCGCCTGGGTGGGCCGCCATTTTGGAAGTGAAGGAGGGTCATTTTGATCCTATCATTTATGAACTTCCTTTGCTTTCAAGAGTCAAGAGAGTTTTATTGTCGTGTGTCCCAGATAGAACGATGGCATTCTCACTTGCCGCAGCACAACACAATATGGAAACATCGTACTCTGTAAATAATATGATACAATGCGAGAAAAAAAAGTTCTGAAAAAAATACACAGAGCCACATATATTCAGATTCAGATCCGATTCAGATTCAATTTATTGTCATTGCACTTTTCAGTACAACGAAATGGTTTAGCCTGCAGTCATACATAGAATAAATAACAAAACACACACTCAACACAGTTTCACATCCACCTCAGTGAGTCCACCGGGCACCTCCTCACTGTGATGGAAGGCAAAAGTTCCAAAGTCCTTGTCTCTTCCCTCCTTGCTCTCCCTCTGCGCTGAGGCGATCCAGGCCTCCGATGTTGTGACCCAGCCGGGTGAAGGTAAGTCCAGCGGCCGCATCCGAGTTCGCGAACAGACCGGTGCAAATACGGCGGCCCGGTGCGGTCGAAGCGGCCGAAGCTGCCGCCCTCCAGTCCAGCGGACGCAGCTGTTGTTGCGGGAGCTCCGGGAAAACAGGTTACCAACCTGCAACCTGCGAGCTCCCGACGTTGCCGTCCACTGGGCCCACGGCCGGGACCACTGGGCCCGCGGCCGAGCCTCCGAAGTCGGGCCCCGCAACGCCACCACAGTCCCGAAGTCGGCCAGCCTCGCGTTGGTAAGTCCTGGCTCTGCCTCACGGAGCCTCCAGGTCGGTCCTGTTGGAGGCCGTCAGCTCCGCGATAGGCCTCAGCGCAGGACGGAGACGGGGGATCGGCGAGGAAGGTCGCATCGCCCGAAGGAAGAGTCAAAAAACAAGTTTCACCCCCCCCCCCCCAAACATACACAACTAAAAATAAACCGAAATAAACTGTAACAGCGGGACAAAATAAAACAAAAAAAGAAAAGACAAACGGACTGCGCACGCGCACGCACGCACGCTCGCGCGCACACACGCGCACGCGCAAGCACACACATCACACTCACACTCACACCCACTCGCACACACACACACACACACACACTCACACTCACACTCACACCCACTCGCACACACTCACACACTCACACGCGCACGCGCGCGCACTCGCACACACACTCACACTCACACGCACACGCACCACGCACACTAACACACTCACACACTCACACTCACACTCACACTCACACACACACACACACACACACACACACACACATATATTTACACATACGTACACACAAAAAACACAAACAATAATAATGATATGTCCCGGTCTTAATCTCTGTGTCTTGTTGCTTGCAGCTGCCCTTTGAAACGGAGGTATATTATATCCAGCATGTCCTCATGTATGTTGTTCCGTTTTACCTGCTCAACAGAGGCGGTAAGGATTAGTTTGATACACCCCAGCGGTATGAACATTGACCTCTCTAACTTCAAGTCGCCCTCGCTCTCCCTGTCTCTCTATCCCTCCCCCTTCCCAGTTCTCCCACCAGCCTGACTGTCCCCTGATTACGTTTTATCTCTGTCTGCTTTGTTGTCACCTTCTCCGAGCTAACAATAATCTATTCTTCATTTCCGCTCACTTCATTTATTTTGATCTCTTACACTTCCATATCTGTGCCTCACTCTCCCCTGACTCTCAGTCTGAAGAAGGGTCTCGATCCGAAACGTCACCCCTACCTTCTCTCCCGCTGAGTTACTCCAGCTTTTTGTGTCTATCTTCGGTGTAAACCAGCATCTGCAGTTCCTTCCCACACATAAGGATTAATTTTGAGTTTCAGTTCAGTTCGCGCGCTAACCAGTCAGCGGAAAGACAATACGTGATTACAATCGAGCCGCCCGCAGTGTACAGATACAGGGTAAAGGGAATAACGTTTAGTGCAAGGTGAAGTCGGTAAAGTCCGATCAAGGATAGTCCAAGGGTCACCAATGAGGTAGATAGTAGTTCAGGGCCGCTCTCTAGTTGGTGAGAGGACGGTTCAGTTGCCTGATAACAGCCGGGAAGAAACTGTCCCTGAATCTGGAGGTGTGTGTGTGTTCGTTTTCACACTTCTGTACCTCTTGCCCGATGGGAGAGGGGAGAAGAGGGAGTGACCGGGGGGGTGAGACTGGTCCGTGATGATGCTGCTGGCCTTGCCGAGGCAGCGTGAGGTGTAGATGGAGTCAGTGGAAGGGAGGTTAGTTTGTGCGATGGTCTGGGCTGCGTCCACAATTCTCTGCAATTTCTTCCGGGTCTTGGACGGAGCCGTTCCCAAACCGTGCTGGGATGCATCCCGATAAAATGCTTTCCCCGGCGCATCTGTAGAAGTTGGTGAGAGCTGTAGGGGACACGCCAAGTGATGAGAAACCTATTCAAGATCTTGCCTGTTGATAGATTTGAATTGCCATGATGCCTTATGCCCCTGTCCCACTTAGGAAACCTGAACGGAAACCTCTGGAGACTTTGCGCCCCCGCCCAAGGTTTCCGTGCGGTTCCACGGAGGTTTTTGTCAGTCTCCCTAATGGTCGAAAGTGGTTTCCGTTTTAAAAATCGGTAATTTTTTTAGTCGAGGCCGGTTGCGATGCTAGTTGAAGGTGGTTGCCGGAGGACAAAAACCTCCGGGAACCGCACGGAAACCTTGGGTGGGGCGCAAAGTCTCCAGAGGTTTCCGTTCAGGTTTCCTAAGTGGGACAGGGGCATTAGAGAATTCTTTGAAATTAGTCACCAGTTTAGTTTCAGCAAGGAAACAGGCCCTTCGGCCCATTGAGTCTATGACAACCATCATACTAGTTCCCACGTTGACCGTCGATTACCCATTCATACTAGTTCTATGTTATCGCACTTTCTCATCCATTCCCCCCTACACACTAAGAGGCAATTTTACAGAGGGCCAACTAATTGATTAAATCCCCACGTCTAACGAAGAAACCAGAGGAAGGAGATGAGGATACATTTATTTCGTCAGAGGGCGGTGAATCTGTGGAACTCATTGCCACAGAAGACTGTGGAGGCCAAGTCAGTGGATATTTTCAAGGCAGAGGTAGATAAATTCTGGATTAGTGCGGGTGTCGGGGGTTATGGGGAGAAGGCAGGAGAATGGGGTTGGGAGGGAGAGATAGATCAGCCATAATTGAACGGCGGAGTAGACTTGATGGGCCGAATGGCCTAATTCTGTTCCTATCAAGTTTGCTGATGATACAAAAGTGAGTGGTTTTGCAGATAGTGAAGATGGTTGTGAACGATTGCAGCAGGATCTGGATCGATTGGCCAGGTGGGCGGAGGAATGGTTGATGGAATTTAATACAGAGAAGTGTGAGGTGTTGCATTTTGGGACGTCGAACAAGGACAGGACCTACACAGTGAATGGTCGGCCTCTGGGTAGTGTTGTAGAGCAGAGGGATCTAGGAGTGCAGGTGCTGGTTCCTTGAAGGTCGAGTCGCAGGTAGATAAGGTGGTCAAAAAGGCTTTTGGCACTTTGGCCTTCATCAGTCAGAGTATTGAGTATAGAAGTCGGGAGGTCATGTTGCAGTTGTATAAGACGTTGGTGAGACCGCATTTAGAATATTGTGTTCAGTTCTGGGCACCGTGTTGTGGGAAAGATGTTGTCAAGCTGGAAAGGGTTCAGAGAAGATTTACGAGGATGTTGCCGGGACTAGAGGGTGTGAGCTACAGGGAGAGGTTGAGTAGGCTGGGTCTCTATTCCATGGAGCGCAGGAGGATGAGGGGAGATCTTATAGAGGTGTATAAAATCATGAGAGGAATAGATCAGGTAGATGCACAGAGTCTCTTGCCCAGAGTAGGGGAATCGAGGACCAGAGGACATAGGTTCAAGGTGAAGGGGAAAAGATTTAATAGGAATCCGAGGGGTAACTTTTTCGCACAGAGGGTGGTGGGTGTATGGAACAAGCTGCCAGAGGAGGTAGTTGCGGCTGGGACTATCCCAACGTTTAAGAAACAGACACACACATATATACACACACACATATATACACACACATATACACACACACATACACACGTACAAGATCAGAGTTTTAATAAGTATATGATATATGATATATATATATATTTATACACACACATATACACACACATATACACACACATGCACACACATATGCACACACATCTATACACAGACATATGCACACACACATATACACACACATATATACACACACATATATACACACACTTGTACACATGTACACACACAAATATACACATATACATGTACACACACATATACACACACATACACACACATATATACACACACATATACACACGCATACAGACGTACATGATCAGAGTTTTAATAAGTATATGATATGTATATTTATTTATACACACACATACAGATATATATTTTACATTGTGCTATGTGTACATACCTGTTCTGCTGCTGCTAGTAACAATTCCATTGTTCCGTTTCGGGGGCACTCGACAATAAACCACACGTGCCTCTCGGATGTGGAGGTGCTCCATGATGAATAATCCTCTTGTCTGCATCCTCCAGGTGTATATAAGCCGGAGCCTTTGGGAGACTTCAAGTGGGCAGTGTTGGCCACAGGGCTGCTCTTCCTCTACCACTACACCATTCTCCAGGCCCTGGCCCTGGTGAGTAGGCCGCACATATTTACGTAGAGCCTAGTTTTGCGGCTAGGTTTGTATTCAATGGATTAGGATGAATTAAACGGAAAATTACTGCCTTTTAAGTCAAGAGGGTCTGAGGAAGGGTCTCGACCCAAGACGTCACCCATTCCTTCTCTCCAGAGATGCTGCCCGTCCCGCTGAGTTACTCCAGCATTTTGTGTCTATCTTCCGTTTAAACCTGCATTTCCAGTTCCTCCCAACACTGTAATTCAATGTTATAGACTTTTTCTTGCGTATGGCGTGCACAGCCTAAAGTTGTCGGACAACTTGTTCTATTTGATCTATTTGATTGTGCACACCAGGTTGATTGCATTCGTCGAAACAGGGCGGACCCCGTGAAGGCTGCAATCTCCCACCCCCGTGTTATAGACAATAGACAACAGGTGCAGGAGTAGGCCTTTCGGCCCTTCGAGCCAGCACCGCCATTCAATGTGATCATGGCTGATCATCCCCAATCAGTACCCCGTTCCTGCCTTCTCCCCATATCCCCTGACTCCGCTATCTTTAAGAGCCCTATCTAGCTCTCTCTTGAAAGCATCACAGAGAACCGGCCTCCACCGCCCTCTGAGGCAGAGAATTCCACAGACTCACAACTCTCTGTGAGAAAAAGTGTTTCCTCGTCTCTGTTCTAAATGGCTTACCCCTTATTCTTAAACTGTGGCCCCTGGTTCTGGACTCCCCCAACATCGGGAACATGTTTCCTGCCTCTAGCCTTAACCCTTAATAATCTTATATGATTCAATAAGTATCCTCTCATCCTTCTAAACTCCAGAGTATACAAGCCCAGCTGCTCCATTCTCTCAGCATTTGACAGTCCCGCCATCTCGGGAATTGACCTGGTGAACCTACGCTGCACTCCCTCAATAGCAAGAATGTCCTATGGTTCTTGATCAAATACTATAGGCCTTGACTCAAAGGGGCAAAGCTTCAAGGAGATGTCAGTGAGTCATAGAGTGATACAGCGTGGAAACAGGCCCTTCAGCCCAACTTGCCCACACCGGCCAACATGTCCAAGCTACACTACTCCCACCTGCCTGCGTTTGGTCCATATCCTCCAACCCTGTCCTATCCATTGTTACCTGTAGATGGATGTGCGGGGGTAGGGAGAGTAGTTAGTTTTGGGGGATGGGGAGGAGGCATTGTGTTTAAGGTTGCCAACTGTCCCGTATTAGCCGGGACATCCCGTATATTGGGCTAAATTGGTTTGTCCCGTACGGGACCGCCCTTGTCCCGTATTTGACCGCTACTACTCGGGTCGAGGGGACTGTCGGGTCGGAGCGCCGCGTCCGGCCCCGCCTCACCCGTCCCGACGTAGTGCAGCCCATGGAGTGCAGCAGCAGCAGCGCCTCGCCCGTGGCCCCGTCGGTCGGTCGGTCGGCAGCCCGGCCAGCTGTCCGACCTTCGGACCTTCGCTGACCGCCGACACCACCACCACCCCTCCTTCTCACGGCCGATCATCGGTTCACGAGTTGGACGGGGCGCCGGACTTTGCGCGCGGCCCCTTCGGGCCAAAACTCCTCAGCTGGCCCGCCGGCTGGGCTTTGTGCGCAGTCCAGCACCCGGGCCCAACTCATCGTCCACCCAGCCACGGCCCAGTCGGGCAACGGACTGCCGTCGGGAATTTGTCCCGTATTTTGACCTTTTGTCCCTTATTTGCGAGTGAGAAAGTTGGCGACCCTACTTGTGTTGGTGGGAGCGGGCGCTGTGACATGTTCCTGTGGCGTAGATGAGGTGTTTAAGAAGGAACTGCAGATGCTGGAAAAATCAAAGGTTGACAAAAACGCTGGAGAAACTCAGCGGGTGAGGCAGCGTCTATGGAGCGAAGGAATAGGCGACGTTTCGGGTCGAGACCCTTCTTCAGACTGATGTGGGGGTGGGGTGGGGGGGGCGGGTAAGAAGAAGGAAGGAAGAGGCGGAGACTGTGGGCTGCGGGAGAGCTGGGAAGGGGAGGGGAAGGAGGGAGAAAAGCAGGGACTACTGAAATTGGAGAAGTCAATGTTCACACGCTGGGGTGTAAACTACCCAAGCCAAATATGAAGTGTTGCTCCTCCAATTTGTGGTGGGCCTCACTCTGGCCATGGAGGAGGCCCAGGACAGAAATGGGAAGGGGGGGGGGTTGAAGTGCTGAGTCACCAGGAGATCGGGTGATTGTGTGTTCCTGTGGCGAGGTTGGTCCTGTGGGGTGATTGTGTGTTTGGACATGTCCGCAGGTGACGATGGTGAACCTAAACAGCATGCTGTGCCCGGCCGTGTCCGACCCCTTCCACGGACCCTTCTACCGCATGTGGGCCTCGCTGCACCAAACCGCCCTGCTGATGGTTCACGGCAAGCTGCTGACTCTCCTCTCCCTCGTCCTGCCCGCCCTGTCGCGGGGCCTCCGACACGGCCACAAGCTGGAGTGAGCGAGTGGGGAACGCCAGCCAGCGGGGCACTGCAGAGGGCAGAGAGAGGGGGGGGGGGGGGGGGGGGGTGAGGAGAGAGGGAGGGGGAGGAGAGACGCTCTCGCGGGTGGAAGGGGATTAGGGGCTGCAGCCAGAGCTGTGGACGGCACTTCCGTTCCGTTCCCCCTGTCCCCCCCCTCCGCACGCCCATGGTGACAACACGTCCCCTCGCCACGGAGCCACACTGTGGGTGGGCCAGCATGAACGCTGCACTCTCACACGCAGGAGGGAGAGCAGAGATACAGGCACCCCCCCCCCACACACACACACACACACTCACACTCTCACATACACACTCTCACTGTCTCACACACTCACTGTCTCACACACTCACACTCACTGTCTCTCACACACACACACTGTCTCACACACTCTCACTGTCTTACACACGCACACGCACACACACACACACACTGTCTTACACACACACACATTTACTGTCTCACACTCACACACACACCCATACACTCACGCACACACACTCACTGTCTCACACACTCACTGTCTCACACACTCACACTCACTGTCTCTCACACATACACACTGTCTCACACACACTCTCACTGTCTTACACACGCACACGCACACACACACACTGTCTTACACACTCACACTCACATACACACTCTCACTGTCTCACACACACTGTCTCACACACACTCACTGTCTTACATTCACACACACACACATACATTTACTGTCTCTCACACACACACGCGCACTCACACACACACACACACACCCTACACTCACACTCACACACACACACTGTCTCTCGCACACACACTCTCTGTCCCTCTTGCGCACACACACTGTCTCACACACACACTCTCTCTCTCACACACACACACACCACACACACAGTCTCACACACACACTCTCACCGTCTCTCTCACACACACACATTCACACACTCACACACTGTCTCACACACACACTCTCACTGTCTCTCTCACACACACACATTCACACACTCACACACTGTCTCTCTCTCATACACTGTATATCTCTCCCCCACACACACTCCTCTCTCACACACACTTTTTCTGTCTCCCCCATCTCTCTCAGTCTCTTTCTCTCTCTCTCTCCCCTCTCTCTCTCTCTCACACACACGCACACAAAAATTGTATCAGCAAGTCCAAGTCCACGTCAATTTTATTGGTCACATGCGCCCGAAGGGGCAGTGAAATGAATTTGCCAGCAGCGATACACTTAAAAAGAGAACACACAATACACAATCAGATTTAACGCAAACATCCGCCACAGCATTCCTCACTGGGGTGGAAGGCAACAAGGTTCAGCCAGTCCTCCTCCCTTGTTTACCCGTGGTCGGGGTCACGAACCCCCCGTAGTCGCCGCTACGGACGGCCGGATGTACAGGCCCTCTCGTCGGGATGATCCAAACTCCGACGTCGGGACGGACAAACACACTCCGCGGCTTGGAGGTCCCGAATCGGCACTTTCCCACCGGAGACCGCGGCTTCAGGATGTTGTAGGCCGCAGGCCGGCGGTCGGAGCTCTTCCTCACACACGCACACACATTCTCTCTTTCTCTCTCCCTCAGTCTCACACACACACAGCGTCTCACACACACACAGCGTCTCACACACACACAGCGTCTCACACACACACAGCGTCTCACACACACACAGCGTCTCACACACACACAGCGTCTCACACACACACAGCGTCTCACACACACACAGCGTCTCACACACACACAGTGTCTCACACACACACACACACACACAGTGTCTCACACACACACAGCGTCTCACACACACACAGTGTCTCTCACACACACAGTGTCTCACACACAGCGTCTCACACACACAGTGTCTCACACACACACAGCGTCTCACACATACACAGCGTCTCACACACACACAGCGTCTCACACATACACAGCGTTCACACACACCGTGTCTCACACACACACAGTGTCTCACACACACACAGTGTCTCACACACACACAGTGTCTCACACATACACAGTGTCTCACACACACACAGTGTCTCACACACACAGTGTCTCACACTCACACAGTGTCTCACACTCACACAGCGTCTCACACACACACAGTGTCTCACACACACACAGCGTCTCACACACACACAGCGTCTCACACACACACAGCGTCTCACACACACCACAGTGTCTCACACTCACAGCGTCTCACACACACAGCGTCTCACACACACACAGCGTCTCACATACACACAGTGTCTCACACACACACAGTGTCTCACACACACACTGTCTCACACACACACAGTGTCTCACACATACACAGCGTCTCACACATGCACAGTCACAATCTCTCTCTCTCACACACACAATCACAATCCCTCACAGTCTGTCCCACACTGCCATGGTCTCACCCACTCACCCAGAGATAGCCTCTCTCACACGCACATGCAGTTTCAGTAAACAGGTACACACATGTCCCCCCTCAACCCCCCTCCCTCCCCCCTCTCACTCACCCCTCCCTCCCCCCTCCCCCTCCCCCCTTTCCTCCCCCTCCCCCTCCCTCTTTCTCTGCCTCTAAGTTTCTCCCACCCTCATTCTCTTCTCTCGCTTTGTCACTCTCTGTCTCTTTCTGTCTCTCACACACACATTCGCAACAATCAGTGCCTCTCTCTCTTATACACCCATCTCACTTCACACACACACTTCGCACACACTCACTGTCTTTTCTCACACACATACTACACACACACATACATACACACACACACACATTTGCACACACAATCAGCGCCTCTCTCTCACACAGTCTCACACACACACACCACACAGGCTGTTTAATTGCAGACTCCACACTGACTGCATGAGGAGCAGCGCGTGGGAGTGAAGGAGGATGGATGGATGGACAGTGAGCTTGTTCTGGTCGCTGTGACCCAGCCCTGGTGGGACAGTGTGGAATCCCTGCGGGAGGTGCATGACTCTCTCCCCGGCCGGCTAGCCGTGGTGTAGGGAGACGGAGCAAGCGGCCCACGAGAGCGAGAAACTGCTTGCTTCACCCAGAGCCCTGTACCAGAGCCGGGCCGTGAGGACGCTGTAATTCTGCCCAAAGAGATTGTCCACCTCGCGTCAGCCATTGTTCAATGTCGGTTCTGTTTATCCAGTGAGGTGGAAGCACATCGTTAAGGAATAGGAATTCACTGAGTCAGGACGTATGATTCATTAAAACTAAATTATAATCGCAAGCTGCTAAAAATGATCGTCAGTCATTCCACATTCGTACCAGCACGGAGACAGGCCCTTCGGCCCACCTTGTCCGTGCCGACCAAGTTGGCACATTAGACATTAGACAACAGGTGCAGGAGTCGGCCATTCGGCCCTTCGAGCCAGCACCACCATTCAATGTGATCATGGCTGATCATCCACAATCAGTACCCCGTTCCTGCCTTCTCCCCATATCCCCTGACTCCGCTATCTTTAAGAGCCCTATCTAGCTCTCTCTCGAAAGCATCCAGAGAACCGGCCTCCACCGCCCTCTGATGCAGAGAATTCCACAGACTCACAACTCTCTGTGAGAAAAAATGTTTCCTCGTCTCTCTTCTAAATGGCTTACCCCTTATTCTTAAACTGTGGCGCCTGGTTCTGGACTCCCCCAATATCGGGAACATGTTTCCTGCCTCTAGCGTGTCCAAGTCCATATTGTGGTAGTCCCAATCGCAATAGAGGGATAGAGAGAGAGAGAGACAGAGAGATAGAGAGTGAGCTTGGATAGTGGGTCAGGCAGCATCTCTGGAGAAAATATGTGGGTGACGTTTTGGGTCCGGACCCTGCGGACTGAAATTTGGGCGGTTGGAGGGTGGGGGAGGGGAGGAGAGAGACGAACTAGAGGCAAGAGAAGACACATGTTCCTTCTCATTACAGTACATGAATGGTCGGTGGCTGGTATAAACAAGATGGGCCGAAGGGCCTGTTTCCGTGCTGTTCTGTTCCATGAATCTATGATTACAGTAAATGGGTGGTTGATGGGTCAACACAGACTCGATGGGCTGAAGGGTCTGTTTCCATTGACTAACTTATGATTGTACTTCAGAGATACAGCGTGGAAACAGGCCCTTCGGCCCACCGAGTCCGTGCTGGCCAATGATTCAGCAACCGCTTCTTCCCCGCTCCTGAAGGGTCCTCCCACGGGGCGGTCACGTCGGCGCAGCGTTAGCGTTGCTGCCGCACAGCGAACGCAGCGCCGGAGACCCGGGTTCCATCCCGACCACGGGCGCTGTCTGTACAGAGTTTGCACGTTCCCCCCCCGTGCCCTGCGTGGGTTGTAAATTGTAAATTGTCCTTAAGAGTGTGCGTAGGGTAGTGTCGGTGCGCGGGGATCGCCGGTCGGCATGGGCTCGGTGGGCCGAAGGGCCTGGTGTTTCCGCGCTGTATCTCTAAACTCAACCCAAGTGCATTTCCACCAGTACTTGGTACTAGAGTGGTCCTGAAACCCACTGGCGTTAACGACCAATGAAGAACTGTTTTCAGACCCCATGGCCCAGGTACTTAATCTGAGGAAGGACATCCTTGTGATTGAGGCAGTGCAGTGTAGGCTCACGAGATTGATCCCTGGGATGGCGGGTCTGTCATATGAGGGGACTGTGGGTCAAAGGAGGAATTGAGTGAAATCCAGGTCAGTCGGGAAGTGGTGTTGGGTAAATTGAATAGATTAAAGGCCGATAAATCCCCAGGGCCAGATAGGCTGCATCCAGAGTACTTAAGGAAGTAGCTCAGGAAATAGTGGATGCATTAGTGATAATCTTTCAAAACTCTTTAGATTCTGGAGTAGTTCCTGAGGATTGGCGGGTAGCAAATGTAACCCCTCTTTTTAAGAAGGGAGGGAGAGAGAAAACGGGGAATTACAGACCAGTTAGTCTAACATCGGTAGTGGGGAACTGCTAGAGTCAGTTATTAAAGATGGGATAGCAGCACATTTGGAAAGTGGTGAAATCATTGGACAAAGTCAGCATGGATTTACAAAAGGTAAATCATGTCTGACGAATCTTGTGGAATTTTTCGAGGATGTAACTAGTAGCGTGGATAAGGGAGAACCAGTGGATGTGGTATATCTGGACTTCCAGAAGGCTTTCGACAAGGTCCCACATAAGAGATTAGTATACAAACTTAAAGCATACGGTATTAGGGGTTCAGTATTGATGTGGATAGAGAACTGGCTGGCAAACAGGAAGCAAAGAGTAGGAGTAAACGGGTCCTTTTCACAATGGCAGGCAGTAACTAGTGGGGTACCGCAGGGCTCAGTGCTGGGACCCCAGCTATTTACAATATATATTAATGATCTGGATGAGGGAATTGAAGGCAATATCTCCAAGTTTGCGGATGACACTAAGCTGGGGGGCAGTGTTCGCTGTGGAGGAGGATGCTAGGAGACTGCAAGGTGACTTGGATAGGCTGGGTGAGTGGGCAAATGTTTGGCAGATGCAGTATAATGTGGATAAATGTGAGGTTATCCACTTGGTGGCAAAAACAGGAAAGCAGACTATTATTTAAATGGTGGCCGATTAGGAAAAGGGGAGATGCAGCGAGACCTGGGTGTCATGGTACACCAGTCATTGAAAGTAGGCATGCAGGTGCAGCAGGCAGTGAAAAAAGCGAATGGTATGTTGGCTTTCATAGCAAAAGGATTTGAGTACAGGAGCAGGGAGGTTCTACTTCAGTTGTACAGGGTCTTGGTGAGACCACACCTGGAGTATTGCGTGCAGTTTTGGTCTCCAAATCTGAGGAAGGACATTATTGCCATAGAGGGAGTGCAGAGAAGGTTCACCAGACTGATTCCTGGGATGTCAGGACTGTCTTATGAAGAAAGACTGGATAGACTCGGTTTATACTCTCTGGAATTTAGGAGATTAAGAGGGGATCTTATAGAAACTTACAAAATTCTTAAGGGGTTGGACAGGCTAGATGCAGGAAGATTGTTCCCGATGTTGGGGAAGTCCAGGACAAGGGGTCACAGCTTAAGGATAAGGGGGAAATCCTTTAAGACGAGATGAGAAAGACTTTCTTCACACAGAGAGTGGTGAGTCTCTGGAACTCTCTGCCACAGAGGGTAGTTGAGGCCAGTTCATTGGCTATATTTAAGAGTGAGTTGGATGTGGCCCTTGTGGCTAAGGGATCAGAGGGTATGGAGAGGAAGGCAGGTACGGGATACTGAGTTGGATGATCAGCCATGATCATATTGAATGGCGGTGCAGGCTCGAAGGGCTGAATGGCCTACTCCTGCACCTAATTTCTATGTTTCTATGTTTCTATGAGGAAAGATTGAAAAGACTAGGCTTGTATTCACTGGAGTTTAGAAGGATGAGGGGAGAGATCTTATTGAAACAATTAAATTCTAAAAGGACTGGACAAGCTAGATGCAGGAAAAATGTTGCCAACGTTGGGCGAGTCCAGAACCAGGGACCACAGTCTTAGAATAAAGGGGAGGTCATTTAAGACTGACAACTCTCTGGGTGAGAAAAAACTTTTTCACCCAGAGAGTTGTGAATTTGTGGAATTCCCTGCCACAGAGGGCAGTGGAGGCCAAGTGGATGGATTTAAGAGAGAGTTGGATAGAGCTCTAGGGGCTAGTGGAGTCAAGGGATATGGGGAGAAGGCAGGCACGGGTTATTGATAGGGGACGATCAGCCATGATCACAATGAATGGCGGTGCTGGCTCGAAGGGCCGAATGGTCTTCTCCTGCACCTATTTTCTATGTTTCTATGCACCCAATGTACTTAGCATGTAAGCAGGTGTGGGAGGAAGCCGGAACACCTGGGGGAATCTCACATGGTCACAGGAGAACGTGCAAACTCCACACAGACAGACAGCGCCCGAGATCACAATCACAATACTTTATTATCCAAGTGTGTTTTGCAACATACGAGGAATTTCACTTGCCAAGTCAGTTATACAAATAAAAAGCAAAGGAACACACAAAATACATTTTAACATAAACATCCACCACAGTGACTCCTCCACATTCCTCACTGTGATGGAAGGCGAAAAAAAGTTCAATCTCTTGCCATCTTTGCTCTCCTGCGGACGGGGGCCTCGAGCCCTCCGTTGACGGGACGATTGTGACTCCCGTAGCTGTGGCGTTTGGGCCCTCCGCGTCGGGGCGATCAGCTCCCGCATCGGTGGGATGTCAGCTCCCGCGCGCCGGGCGATCGGACCCCGCGTCGGGGCTGGTCGAGCCTCTGCGTCGTTGGTGCTTCCGATTAGCCTCTCCTGCGACTTGGTGTAGGGCGATCCCAGGCAAGGGACCAACTCCGATGTTAAGTCGTCTCCCCGCGGTGGGGCCCAAGGTCAGTCCGAGGATGCCTCCAGCTCCACGATGGTAGGCCGCAGAGCGACTGGAGAATGCGATCCGAGAATTAATCGCATCTCCGGCAAGGTAAGAAACTGAAACAAAAGTTTCCCCCGACCCCTCCCTCTACCCCCCCACATTAAACAAACCCGAGAACATTTACACAGACCATTAACGCATGCTAAAAATAAAAAACAAGACGAAAAAACAGACAGACTGTTGGCGGGTCTGCCGATTGTGTGGCGCCCCAGTGAGGCCTTAGTGAGACCACAAGACCGCGCCTGGAGTATTGTGCGCAGTTTTGGTCCCCTAATTTGAGGAAGGACATTCTTGCTATTGGGGGAGTGCAGCGTAGGTTCACCAGGTTAATTCCCGGGATGGCGGGACTGTCATATGCTGAGAGAATGGAGCGGCTGGGCTTGTACACTCTGGAGTTTAGAAGGATGAGAGGGGATCTTATTGAAACATATAAGATTATTAAGGGTTTGGACACGCTGGAGGCAGGAAACATGTTCCCGATGTTGGGGGAGTCCAGAACCAGGGGCCACAGTTTAAGAATAAGGGGTAAGCCATTTAGAACAGAGACGAGGAAACACTTTTTCTCACAGAGAGTGGTGAGTCTGTGGAATTCTCTGCCTCAGAGGGCGGTGGAGGCCGGTTCTCTGGATGTTTTCAAGAGAGAGCTAGATAGGGAGTCAGGGGATATGGGGAGAAGGCAGGAACGGGGTACTGATTGGGGATGATCAGCCATGATCACATTGAAAGGCGGTGCTGGCTCGAAGGGCCGAATGGCCTCCTCCTGCACCTGTTGTCTATTGTCTAACCGGAGAACATTTACACAGACTTTTAACACACACTAAAAATAAAAAAAAGACGAAAAAACAGACAGACTGTTGGGCGGGCTGCCAAAAGCGCGGCGCCCCCTGGTGGTATCAGGTTTGAAACCGGGTCCCTGGCGTCTTGAGGCAACAGCTCTGCCAGCCGACTGCTTCACTCTCTTCCATAATATGGGGCATTTTAACACTGTGGTGTTAGCATGTGAGATGTGGAACTCCGTTTAGAGATACAGCGTACAAGCAGGCGGACCGGCGACCACTAGGGGAAATTTACAATCCTTACCATAGCCACGTCACCTGCAAACCTGTACGACATTTGCAGTGTGGGAGGAAACCGGAGCGCCCGGAGAAAACCTACCCCAACTCCGTATAGACAGCACCCGCAGTCAGGATCGAACCCGGGTCTCTGGCGCTGTGAGGCAGCAAGTCCACCGCTGCCCCACCGCGCCGTCCTAGATTAGTAGAAGAAACATAGAGACATAGAAAACAGGTGCAGGAGGAGGCCATTCGGCCCTTCAAGCCAGCACCGCCATTCATTGTGATCATGGCTCACCATCCCCTATCAATAACCCGTGCCTGCCTTCTCCCCATGTCCCTTGACTCCACTAGCCCCTAGAGCTCTATCTAACTCTCTCTTAAATCCATCCAGTGATTTGGCCTCCACTGCCTGCCTCAGAGGGCGGTGGAGGCCGGTTCTCTGGATACTTTCAAGAGAGAGCTAGATAGGGCTCTTAAATATAACGGAGTCAGGGGGTATAGGGAGAAGGCGGGAACGGGGTACTGATTGGGGATGATCAGCCATGATCACAGTGAATGGCGGTGCTGGCTCGAAGGGCCGAATGGCCTACTCCTGCACCTATTGTCTATTGTCTATTTATGGGCACTGTGGAATTTCCCCAGCCAGCCCTGCCTTAAAACCACTCTGCCGAGGTTACAGGGAACGGAGACACGGGGAACTGCAGTTACTTGAGTCGGGATGCGTCTCAGTTTGGTTTGGGAACAGCTCCATCCAAGACCGTAAGAGATTACAGCGAGTTGCGGACGCAGCCCAGACCGTCACACAAACCGTCCTCCCTTCCATCGACTCCATCCACACCTCCCGCTGCCTCGGCAAGGCCAGCAGCATCGTCAAGGACCAGTCTCTCTGTGGCAGAGAGTTCCACAGATTGACAACATTCAGGGTGAAAAAGTGTTTCCTCGTCTCCGTTCTAAATGGCTTATCCCTTATTCATAAACCGTGGCCCCTGGTTCTGGACTTCAACATCGGGAACATGTTTCCTGCACCTAGTGTGTCCAAACCCTTAATAATCTTATATGTTTCATTAAGATCCCCTCTCATCCTTCTAAACTCCACAGAGTGTACAAGATGGGATGTGCAGGAAGGAACTGCAGGTGCTGGTTTACACCGAAGGTAGACGCCAAATGCTGGAGTAACTCAGCGGGACAGGCAGCATTTCTGGAGAAAAGGAATGGATGACGTTTTGGGTCTGAAGAAGGGTCTCGACCTGAAACGTCACCCATCCCTCCTCTCCAGAAATGCTGCCTGTCCCGCTGAGTTACTCCAGCTTTTTGTGTCTATCTGCGGTCATAGGTAGTGTTGCTGCCTTATAGCACCAGAGGCTAGGGTTCGATCCCGACTGCAGGTGCTGTCTTTTTAGTTTAGTTTTAGTTTAGAGGTACAGTGTGAAAACAGGCCCTTCGGCCCACCGGGTCCGCGCCGACCAGCGATCCCCGCACACTAACACTATCCTACACACACTGGGGACAATTTCACATTCACACCAAGCCAGTTAACCTACAAACACGCACGTCTTTGGAGTGTGGGAGGAAACCGGAGATCTCGGAGAAAGCCCACGCAGGTCACGGGGAGAACGTGCAAGCTCCGTACAGACAGCGCCCGTAGTCGGGATTGAACCTGGGTCCCTGGTGCCGTGAGGCAGCAACTCTACCGCTGCACCACCGTGCCCGACCGCCCGCCCGATCGATCTTCAATACAGCTTGCAGTGGTGTTGGTGGGAACTAGGGGAGTGTGCAGAGACTGCTAATGATGGCAGGCAGAAACTAATTATTGCCCTCACGTCTGTCTGTGCCAACACAAACCCAGTCCTACGTTCCCACCGTCTCTGCATCCAACCCTAGTTACTGCCCTGCAATCCTCTTGCTCGTCTTCATCCCACAGAACAGTAACCCACGTGGACAGGCCCTTCAGCCCACAACGTCTGTGCCCATCACAATAGCAGTTTCAGCGAGAAATCTCACAAATCCGGGTTTCTGTTTGTGAAATATCCCAGCTTGATTGCTTGAAGAAGTCTGAACTCAGAAGAAGGGTCTCGACCCGAAACGTCACCTATTCCTTCGCTCCATAGATGCTGCCTCACCCGCTGAGTTTCCCCAGCATTTTCGTCTACCTTCGATTTTTCCAGCATCTGCAGTTTTTTCTTAATAATAAAGAGTTCAGTTCAGTTTAGTTTATTGTCACGTGTACCGAGGTACAGTGGGAAGCGTTTGTTGCGCGCTAACCAGTCAGCGGAAAGACAATACGTGATTACAATCGAGCCATTTTCAGTGTACAGATACATGATAAGGGAATAACGCTATATCGTTATAAATAAGAGATAACAACTTCTTCTCCGTGGATTGTCACCTTGTCGTGGTGGAGAAGCTTAGAAACATAGAAACATAGAAATTAGGTGCAGGAGTAGGCCATTCAGCCCTTCGAGCCTGCACCGCCATTCAATATGATCATGGCTGATCATCCAACTCAGTATCCCGTACCTGCCTTCTCTCCATACCCACTGATCCCCTTAGCCACAAGGGCCACATCCAACTCACTCTTAAATATAGCCAATGAACTGGCCTCAACTACCCTCTGTGGCAGAGAGTTCCAGAGACTCACCACTCTCTGTGTGAAGAAAGTCTTTCTCATCTCAGTCTTAAAGGATTTCCCCCTTATCCTTAAGCTGTGACCCCTTGTCCTGGACTTCCCCAACATCGGGAACAATCTTCCTGCATCTAGCCTGTCCAACCCCTTAAGAATTTTGTAAGTTTCTATAAGATCCCCTCTTAATCTCCTAAATTCCAGAGAGTATAAACCGAGTCTATCCAGTCTTTCTTCATAAGACAGTCCTGACATCCCAGGAATCAGTCTGGTGAACCTTCTCTGCACTCCCTCTATGGCAATAATGTCCTTCCTCAGATTTGGAGACCAAAACTGCACGCAATACTCCAGGTGTGGTCTCACCAAGACCCTGTACAACTGAAGTAGAACCTCCCTGCTCCTGTACTCAAATCCTTTTGCTATGAAAGCTAACATACCATTCGCTTTTTTCACTGCCTGCTGCACCTGCATGCCTACTTTCAATGACTGGTGTACCATGACACCCAGGGTCTCGCTGCATCTCCCCTTTTCCTAATCGGCCAACCATTTAAATAATAGTCTGCTTTCCTGTTTTTTGCCACCAAAGTGGATAACCTCACATTTATCCACATTATACTGCATCTGCCAAACATTTGCCCACTCACCCAGCCTATCCAAGTCACCTTGCAGTCTCCTAGCATCCTCCCTCACAGCGAACACTGCCCCCCAGCTTAGTGTCATCCGCAAACTTGGAGATATTGCCTTCAATTTCCCTCATCCAGATCATTAATATATATTGTTAAATAGCTGGGGTCCCAGCACTGAGCCCTGCGGTACCCCACTAGTTACTGCCTGCCATTGTGAAAAGGACCCGTTTACCTCCTACTCTTTGCTTCCTGTTTGCCAGCCAGTTCTCTATCCACATCAATACTGAACCCCTAATACCGTATGCTTTAAGTTTGTATACTAATCTCTTATGTGGGACCTTGTCGAAAGCCTTCTGGAAGTCCAGATATACCACATCCACTGGTTCTCCCTTATCCACGCTACTAGTTACATCCTCGAAAATTCCACAAGATTCGTCAGACATGATTACCTTTTGTAAATCCATGCTGACTTTGTCCAATGATTTTCACCACTTTCCAAATGTGCTGCTATCCCATCTTTAATAACTGACTCTAGCAGTTTCCCCACTACCGATGTTAGACTAACTGGTCTGTAATTCCCGTTTTCTCTCTCCCTCCCTTCTTAAAAAGAGGGGTTACATTTGCCACCCGCCAATCCTCAGGAACTACTCCAGAATCTAAAGAGGTTTTGAAAGATTATCACTAAATGCATCCACTATTTCCTGAGCTACTTCCTTAAGTACTCTGGGATGCAGCCTATCTGGCCCTGGGGATTTATCGGCCTTTAATCTATTCAATTTTACCCAACACCACTTCCCGACTGACCTGGATTTCACTCAATTCCTCCTTTGACCCACAGTCCCCTGCTATTTCAGGCAGATTATTTATGTCTTCCTTAGTGAAGACGGAACCAAAGTAGTTATTCAATTGGTCCGCGCCATATTCCTTGTTCCCCATGATCAACTCACCTGTTTCTGACTGCAAGGGACCTACATTTGTTTTAACTAACCTCTTTCTCTTCACATATCTATAAAAACTTTTGCAGTCAGTTTTTATGTTCCCTGCCAGTTTTCTTTCATAATCTATTTTTCCTTTCCTAATTAAGAAGCCCTTTGTCCTCCTCTGCTGGTCTCTGAATTTCTCCCAGTCCTCTGGTTATGCTGCTTTTTTGGCTACCTTTGTACGCATCATCCTTGCTTTGATACTATCCCCTGATTTCCCTTGTTATCCACGGATGCACTACCTTCCCCGATTTATTCTTTTGCCAAACTGGGATGAACAATTTTTGTAGTTCATCCATGCAGTCTTTAAATGTCCTTCCATTGTTTATCCACCGTCAACCCTTTTAGAATTAATTGCCAGTCAATCTTGGCCAATTCACGTCTCATACCCTCAAAGTTACCTTTCTTTAAGTTCAGAACCATTGTTTTCTGAATTAACAATGTCACTCTCCATCCTAATGAAGAACTCAACCATATTATGGTCACTCTTGCCCAAGGGGGCACGTACAACAAGACGGCTAATTACCCCTTCCTCATTACTCAAAACCCAGTCTAAAATAGCCTGCTCTCTCGTTGGTTCCTGTACATGTTGATTTAGATAACTATCCCGCATACATTCCAAAAAATCCTCTTCCTCAGCACCCCTGCCAATTTGATTAACCCAATCTATATGTAGATTGAAGTCACCCATTATAACTGTTTTGCCTTTGTCGCACGCATTTCTAATTTCCTGTTTGATACCATCCCCAACTTCTCTGCTACTGTTAGGTGGCCTGTACACAACACCCACCAGCGTTTTCTGCCCCTTAGTGTTTTTGTAGCTCTATACCCATACCGATTCCACATCCTCCAAGCTAATGTCCTTCCTTTCCATTGCTTTAATCTCCCTCTCTAAAACCAGCAACGCTACCCCACCTCCTTTTCCTTTCTCTCTATCCCTCCTGAATATTGAATATCCCTGGATGTTCAGCCTCCCAGCCTACGTCACCCTGGAGCCATGTCTCCGTGATCCCAACTAATCCGCACTAATCAAGCATCTAGCTATCTCTGAACCTACTGAACCTCCCCGCCAAGCCGGGGAACCGCCTGGAGTGGGAAGCCCAGCGAGCCTGGACCCTGAAAACCGGAGAGGAGGGGTTGCGGGAGTTGGGAATTGGAGGCACGATGGCGCAGCGGTAGAGTTGCTGCCTCACAGCGCCAGAGTCCCGGGTTCGATCCCAACTACGGGTGCTGTCTGCACGGAGTTTGCACGTTCTCCCCGTGACCTGCGTGGGTTTTCTTCCGAGATCTTCGGTTTCCGCCCACACTCCAAAAACGTGCAGGTTTGTTGGCAAATTGCCTTGATAAATGTTAAAATTGTCCCTAGTGTGTGTGCGTGTAGGATAGTGTTAGTGTGCAGGGATCGCTGGTCGGCACAGACCCGGTGGGCCGATAGTCCTGTTTCAGCGCTGTATCTCTAAACTAAAAGTCCAGAACCAGGGGCCACAGTTTAAGAATAAGGGGTAAGCCATTTAGGACGGAGACGAGGAAACACCTTTTCTCACACAGAGTTGTGAGTCTGTGGAATTCTTTGCCTCAGAGGGCGGTGGAGGCCGGTTCTCTGGATACTTTCAAGAGAGAGCTAGATAGGGCTCTTAAAGATAGCGGAGTCAGGGGATATGGGGAGAAGGCAGGAACGGGGTACTGATTGGGGATGATCAGCCATGATCACATTGAATGGCGGTGCTGGCTGGAAGGGCCGAATGGCCTACTCCTGCCCCTATTGTCTATTGTCTATTGTCCATGCTGTATCTCTAAACTAAACTAAATTTGGCCGCACTGGACTAACTGAACTATTTTCGTCTTGTTTGGCTGTATATGTCACTAAAGCCGCTTCTCAGAAACTAAATCATTGATGTTGCTGTGGCCTCGTTGCCAGATTTTGTTTAATTAGTACTGCTGCGAAGAGCTTTGAGATATTTCATCAGGCTAATAGTGTTCTGTACACACAAGCCACTATTATAATTATATACTGATTGGGGACGATCAGCCATGATCACATTGAACTGGCTCAAAGGGCCGAATGGCCTACTCCTGCACCTATTGTCTATAAAAAAGAGTTGGTAAGAGAACCTGGGTTGGTGGGTCTTACCTTCCATGCCCTCAAAGTCGGCTGTGGGTGGCACCACCCTCGGGGAATGATGGCTAAAGGCCGAGCGGGGAGCCTGATGGTTCACAGGATGAACAGAATGGAGGCGACGGGCCTTTGGAAAGGCTGCACTGGACCTTTGTTCCCGGCTGTAGCTGGGACTGGGAAATGGCCCCCAAAATGGCGACTCTTGCAAATGGACTCAGTGGGCAGTTGTGTGCATTTGCTACTGACCGCGTAATTGTTCAGTTCAGTTGTGTGCATTGTGGCTGATGGCTGTTTGTCAGGTTGGAAGCCGGTGACCAGGGATCTGTGTTGGGTCCACTGTTGTTTGTCATGTACATCAATGATCTGGATGATGGGGTGGAAAATTGGATAAGTAAGTATGCAGATGATACTAAGATAGTGGTGTTGTGGATAATGAAGTAGATTTTCAAAGTCTACAGAGAGATTTGGGCCATTTGGAAGAGTGGGCTGAAAGATGGCAGATGGAGTTTAATGCTGATAAGTGTGAGGTGCTACATCTTGGCAGGACAAATCAAAATAGGACGTACATGGTAAATGGTAGGGAATTGAGGAATGCTGTGGAACAGAGGGATCTAGGAATAACTGTGCATAGTTCCCTGAAGGCGGAATCACATGTAGATAGGGTGGTAAAGAAACCCTTTGGTGTGCTGGCCTTTATAAATCAGAGCTTTGAATATAGGAGTAGGGAAGTAATGTTAAAATTGTACAAGGCATTGGTAAGACCAATTCTGGAGTATGGTGTACAATTTTGGTCGCCCTAATTATAGGAAGGATGTCAACAAAATAGAGAGAGTACAGAGGAGATTTACTAGAATGTTGCCTGGGTTCCAGCAACTATGTTACAGAGAAAGGTTGAACAAGTTAGGTCTTTATTCTTTGGAGCGCAGAGGGTTAAGGGGGGACTTGATTGAGGTCTTTAAAATGATGAAAGGGATAGACAGAGTTGACGTGGATAAGCTTTTCGCATTGAGGGTAGGGAAGATTCAAACAAGAGGGCATGACATGAGAATTAAGGGACAGAGGTTCAGGAGCAACATGAGGGGGAACTTCTTTACTCAGAGAGTGGTGGCTGTGTGGAATCAGCTTCCAGCAGAAGTGGTGGAGGCAGGATCGATTTTAACATTGAAAAGTAAAGTGGATAGGCATATGGATGGGAAGGGAATGGAGGGGTATGGTCTGAGTGCAGGTAGATGGGACTAGGGGAAAATAAATGTTCGGCACGGACTGGAAGGGCCGAGAGGGCCTGTTTCCGTGCTGTATTTGTTATATGGTTATATGGTTATATAGTTCAGTTTATTGTCTCCTGTACCGAGGTAGACAAGTCAAGTCAAGTCAAGTTTAATTGTCACATACACATACAAGATGTGCAGTGAAATGAAAGTGGCAATGCCTGCGGGATTGTGCAAGAACTACAGAACAACAGAGAAGAACCAGTATTTACATGTTAGGAAAAAAAACAACAATTTAAAAAAGACACAACACCCCAGTAAATGAGTCCCTGGTGAGATCAGAGTTTCCAGTCCTGACGGCCTGTGGGAAGAAACTCCGTCTCGTCCTCCCTGTTTTCACAGCGTGACAGCGGAGGCGTTTGCCTGACCGCAGCAGCTGGAACAGTCCGTTGCTGGGGGGGAAGGGGTCCCCCATAATGTTGCTGGCTCTGGATCTGCACCTCCTGGTGTATAGGTCCTGCAGGGGGGGGGGGGGGGGGGCGAGTGTAGTTCCCATGGTACGTTCGGCCGAATGCACTACTCTCTGCAGAGCCTTCCTGTCCTGGGCAGAGCTGTTCCCAAACCAGATCGTGATGTTACCGGACAAGATGCTTTCTACAGCCCCAGAGTAGAAGGACTGAAGGATCCTCAGAGAGACTCTGAATTTCCCTCAGCTGCCTGAGGTGGTAAAGGCGCTGCCTTGCCTTACTCACCCGAGCGGCAGCGTGTGAGGTCCATGTCAGATCCTCTGTGATGTGGACTCTCGGGTATTTAAAACAGCTCACCCTGTCCACAGTAGCCCCATTTATCCCCAGTGGCGTGTATGTCCTTGGATGTTGTGCCCTTCTACAGTCCGCAATCAGGTCCAGTGAAAGGCTTTAGTCGTGCGCTAACCAGTCAGCGGAAAGACAATACGATTACAGTCGATGCGTCCAGTGTACAGATGCGTTGTAAATAGAACTTGGATTGGTGCGGCCTCTCCCAGAGTCGGGCCCGGAGCTTCAGCAGCGGGCGCAGCGCGGACTTTCCACCGCGGAGCCGGGCGTTCCGTTGCCGGGGGTCGCCAGAAGAAGTGCTCCGATCGCTGGCCCGCGGACTATAACATCCTGAAGCCGCGGTCTGCGTGGCTCCTATCCTCGGGCGCGGCGTGGAGCTGTGCATCGCAGAGTCTGGGATCCCTCGCCGGGGGTCGCCAGAGAAGAGCTCCGACCGCCGGAGTGCGGCCAATAACATCGTGATGCCCCGGTCTCCGGTGGGAAAGTGCCGATTCGGGACCACCAAGCCGCGGAGTGTCCGTCCGTCCCGACGTCGGAGTTTGGATCATCCCGACGAGATTTGGATCATCGGGCCGTCCGTAGCGGCGACTACGGAGGGTTCATGGCCCCGACCAAAGATGAACAAAGGAGGAGGACTGGATGAACTTTGTTGCCTTCCACCCCAGTGAGGAATGCTGATTCCACTCTGGTGGATGTTCATGGTGTATTCCGTTGTGTAATGTGCTCTTTCTGTTTGTCCAGCTGCTTGGTACGTCAAATTCCACTCTACCTTAACTGGTGCATGCGGCAATAAATGCGAACTTGAACTTGAACTGGAAAGTCATAAGTGATAGAAGAATTAGCCCATTCGGCCCATCTTTAGAGATACAGCGCGGAAACAGGCCCTTCGGCCCACCGGGTCCGCGCCGACCAGCGATCCCCGCACACTAACACTATCCTACACCCACTAGGGAAATTTTTTACATTTACCAAGCCAATTAACCTAAAAACTTGCGCAGGTCACGGGAGAACGTGCAAACTCCGTAGTCGGGATGGAACCCGGGTCTCCGGCGCTGCGTTCGCTGTAAGGCAGCAACTCTCCCACTGCGCCACCATCTAGTCTACTCCGCCATTCAATCTTGGCGGATCTATCTTCCCCTCTTAACCCCATTCTCCTGCCTTCTCCCGATAGCGTTTAATGTGAGATAAAATAATCACTGCAAGGGCCAGGAAGCGAGCGGGCAAGATCATCTCTGACCCCTCTCACCCTGGCCACAAACTCTTTGAATCACTTCCCTCTGGAAGACGACTCCGGACTGTCAAAGCTGCCACAGCCAGACATAAAAACACGAGGAGTAGCTCTACTCAATAACCAAAAATCTGTAGCCTCCTTTTGCTTGGGTACTTTATTTAATTCACATGTCTAATCGTAATGTTTTATTCTTAATGTTTCATATTTTATGTGTCATTCCTAACTGTCACTGTATGTCATGTTGATACTTGCGGGCGGAGCACCAAGGCAAATTCCTTGTATGTGAATACTTGGCCAATAAACTTATTCACAATCGAGCCATTTACTTAGATTTAAGAGGTTGGAGCGATTGTTATTCAGCCACGTAATACATCCATGGTGACATTGAATGGCGGTGCTGGCTCAAAGGGCCGAATGGCCTACTCCTGCACCTATTGTCCATTGAGTTTGTAAATCTGCTTTGTAGCTGGCATCCAAATAGTCGCCTGGCTTGGGGTCATCTTGGAAGAGTGTAGGAAGGAACTGCAGATGCTGGTTTAAATCGGAGATAAGACACAAAATGCCAGAGTAACCTAGCGGGACAGGCAGCATCTCTGGAGAGAAGGAATGGGTGACGTTTCGGGTCGAGATCCTTCTTCAGACTGGTTTGCCCCATATCCTTCCGAACCTGACCTACCCAAGCACCTGTCTAAATGTTTCTTAAACTTACGATAGCCCCTGGCTCAACTACCTCCTCCGGCAGCTCGTTCCGTACACCCGCCACCACTTTGTGTGAAAACGTTACCCCTCAGATTCCAATTGCATCTTTCCCCCTTCACCGTAAACCTGTGTCCTCTGGTTCTCGATTCCCCTAATCTGGGCAAGAGGCTGTGTGTGTTTACCAGACGTATTCTTCTCATGATTTTTGTACACCTTTATAAAACCCCCTCTATATTTATTCTCCTCTCCAGCTCCGCACAACACACAATGGTAAACACATAATGTTGGAGTAACTCAGCGGGTCAGGCAGCATCTCTGGAGAGAAGGAATGGGTGACGTTTCGGGTCGAGACCCTTCTTCAGACCGAGCGCCATAATTATCGGAAGAACATTTTTGAGGGAGTGCAGCGTAGGTTTACAAGGTTAATTACCGGGATGGCGGGACTGTCATATGCTGAGAGAATGGAGCGGCTGGGCTTGTATAGAGTTTAGAAGGATGAGAGGATATCTTATTGAAACATATAAGATTATTAAGGGTTTGGACACGCTAGAGACAGGAAACAGGTCCCGATGTTGGGGGAGTCCAGAACCAGGGCCACAGTTTAAGAATAAGGAGTAAGCCATTTAGAACAGAGACGAGGAAACACTTTTTCTCAGAGAATGGTGAGTCTGTGGAATTCTCTGCCGCAGGTGGAGGCCAGTTCTCTGGATACTTTCAAGAGAGAGCTGGATAGGGCTCTTAAAGATAGCGGAGTCAGGGAATATGGGGAGAAGGCAGGAACGGGGATGATCAGCCAAGATCACATTGGGGATGATCAGCCATGATCACATTGAATGGCGGTGCTGGCTCAAAGGGTCAAATGGCCTACTCCTGCACCCATTGTCTATTTTGGCCTTCTTGGAAGATGCTGCTTGGAAGATTGATGCGTATGTACGGTGATGGTCCCGCTGAAATACGGTACAGGCGGTCGAAGAGAGCGCATCTGCCCGAGCCGGCTGCCTCCTCCTTTTCCGTTGTTACGTCCGCGCCCGGGTGGTACTAGAAAAGGACTAGAAAACGGGCACCCTGGGGGGTTTCCGGGACTGCTGGGCACCGCGGGGCGAGGGGGTTGGTATCCTGGACAAGGATGGTAATACAGTTGTTCAGTAGTTTACTTGGTATATTTGTTTTGTCTTGCACTGTGTGTGGTGCGGCAGCGGCTCGACTGCAGTCTCTGTCTTTTTTTAAACTTTTGTCTCGTTAAATGTGTGTGCTGATTCTAGCTTTTACTATTTTTTAGCTGTGTATATATGGGGGGGTGGGAGGAACCGTTTAATCTCTTTCCTGTACGGAGAACCGGACTTTTTCCCT
Organism: Okamejei kenojei; assembly: GCA_035221665.1. NCBI lineage: Eukaryota > Metazoa > Chordata > Chondrichthyes > Rajiformes > Rajidae > Okamejei > Okamejei kenojei. The sequence goes on along the minus strand of CM069136.1, from coordinate 17,815,025 downwards.
GTCGGGTCTCCGGTGTCGTTGGGCTGAACATCGCCGCGCCGCTGGAACCAGCCCGAGGTCACCAGTCGTGGAGCCTGCGGACTCGCCAACGTGGAGCTGGCCGACTACCGAACGGGAGGAACTGTGGTGGCGCGCGGCTGCGACCCGACTTTGGAGCTTAGGAGGCTCCGGCCGCAGGCCCGGCGGACAGGAACATCGGGAGCTCGCAGGTCCCTGGTGGGAGACGGCTTTTCGGAGCTCCCGCAACGGCAACCTCCCGCCGGAATCGCAGGGTTTAAATGACTCGGAGCAGGGCCTAACATCGCCCGGCGCGGCTTAAACGGCCGCGGGACTTACCATCCCCGGCCGGGGACTTAAACATCGGGAGCCCCAGTCGCCTCGACACTGCAGTTGGACTGCTGGACCATGGGAGAAGAACAAATGGAAGAGATAAGACTTTTGCCTTCCATCACAGTGAGGAGGTGTTGGAGATTCACTGTGATGGATGTTTGTGTAAATTGTGTTAAAATGTTCAAACCAAGCTCTTTGAATGACAATAAAAGGCATTCTATTCTATGGTGGTGGGATGTGTTTTGTTTGATTGTGTTGTAAATACTATTTTAATGTTTGAATAAATTTTTTGATTTAAAAAAGAGCAACACTGCGCAGCGCGGACCTTGAACAAGGACCACCCTTCCGCCCGTTTCGCGTAAAGAGGAAGCCAGGCACGACAGTCTTGAATCCGTTTATGTCAAACTTTCCATAAGAAAATATAAGTTGATTATTCCAAACTGCCTCTCGCTGCCGCCCAGTGTTTACATCGGATAGCGGCCGATCTTGAAACGTTTGAATGCAACGTTGGATCTTTGTCCATCCTTCCCTTTGACAGGAACGCTCAAGGGCCCGTCCCACTTGCGCGATGTTTCTTTCGGCCACTCGCCAGCACCCGTCATAGTCGCCGAGAAAATGTTCAACATGTTGAAAATCCAGCGGCGACCAGAAAAAGGTGCGACTCTTTGGGTGACTACTCACGACCATACAGGCGACACGTCGCGCAGTGAGGCCTGTTTGGTGGTGAGTAGTCACCCAAAGAGTCGTACCCTTTTTCTGGTCGCCGCAGGATTTTCAACATGTTGAACATCTTCGGCCACCTGCTGCGACTGTGACGGGTGCCGCAAGATGGGACAAGGCCCTACAGAATGGGACAAGGCCCTACAGTGCTCCTGCCCTGAGCTGCTCAGAGTTTGGTTCTCAGGTGCACAACTAACACCTTCTCTCCAACACTAGCTGCGTCCACAACTGACCTAGAGTGGCCTCGCTGCTCGGGTGAAAACCCCCGACGTGGTAAAGCCCAGCTCAGCGCAGTCCGTTCGCCTCGGCAGCTTGCCACCAGCCGGCGGTGGGTGCTGGCCCCGCTCATCTCCTGGTGGGCTTTGGCATGAGGTAGACCTTGACCTGCTTGCTCAGGTTGATGGTGCCCTCGATGACGTTGGGGGCCTGCAACAAGGCCTCGGCGCTGTCGCTCCACGGCGACCGGGCCAACGCGCCCAGGCTCGACGCCCTGGCCTTGTTGGAGCTGTAGGCCAGGAGCAAACGCACCTCAACCTGGCACGGCTCTGTGGAGGGGGGGAAAGGTTTTGTTTAGTTCAGAGGTACTGCGCGGAAACAGGCCCTTCAGCCCACCCGGAGGTTCCCACCCCCTCTATTGAAAGATTATTAAGGGTTTGGACACGCTAGAGGCGGGAAACATGTTCCCGATGTTGGGGGAGTCCAGAACCAGGGGCCACAGATTACGTATAAGGGGTAAGTCATTTAGAACGGAGGCGAGGAAGGCCGGTTCTCTGGATACTTTCAAGAGAGCTAGATAGGGCTCTTAAAGATAGCGGAGTCAGGGGATATGGTGAGAAGGAACGAAGTCCGGGGATATCCTTGTGACGGTCTTGGAGAAATCCCACGCAGGTCACGGGGAGAACGCACAAACTCGGTACAGACAGCACCCGTGGTCAGGATCGAACCTGGGTCTCTGGTGCCGTAAGCGCTGTAATAGGCAGCATCTCCACCGCTGCGCCACCGTGCCGCACAGGGTCTCTTACCTGTCCATGCGGTGTGTGGGAAAGGTAGACTTGAGTGATCAACCTGTGTCTTCCTGGCCCAGGGTTTCGGAAATCAGCCGGTTTGGGATGGATGATGTGGGCCTGGCCATCTGGGTAGGTGACCTGGTGGTGGTGGCACAAGAGGACATTCATGACACACTGCTTCCCCCTCCCCATTACCTACATAGTCACAGAGTGAAACAATGTGGAAACAGGCCCTTCGGCCCAACTTGCCCACACCGGCCAACAATGTCCCAGCTACACTAGTCCCACTCGCCTGCGCTTGATCCATAACCCTCCAAACTTGTCCTATCCATGTACCTGTTTAACTGTTTCTTAACTGCTGGGATAGTCCCAGCCTCAATTACCTCCTCTGGCAGCTTGTTCCATACACCCACCACCTCCTGTATGAAAAAGTTGCCCCTCGGATTCCTGTTAAATCTTTCCCCCTTCACCTTGAACCTATGTCTTCTGGTCCGCGATTCCCCTACTCTGGGAAAGATTCTCCGCACCACATTCCTTCCTCAGGCTTCACAACTCTTCGATCCTCGAGTCTCACATCTTTTTCTCATCTCTGCTGTTTGTCCATCCTTTGGAGGTCGAGGGAAGACTTTAGATTCTAGAGATACAGCGTGTAAACAGGTCTGGAGTAGCCTATTCCTTCTCTCCAGAGATGCTGCCTGACCCGCTGAGTTACTCCAGCTTTTTTTTTTGTCTATCTAACGGTGTAAACCAGGGGTCGGCAACCTATGACCCAAGGGCCGGATCCAGCCCGTAACCCGAAATCATCCGGCCCGCAGACGGTTTTTTTTTTTTTTTTTTTCAATTAGTTTTCGCGACCTGGGAACTGCAGCTAGACCCTGGGCACGCAGGCGACCTGGGCGCTAGACAGTCCCGGGGACACGAGGGACCTGGGAACTGCAGAAAACGCATTGAAAAACACGTGAAAACTAATACGAAAAACACCACCAAGTGTCACACTAGTTAGTATATTATTAGTACATATTATTACTAATTTATGTATTACTAGTATGTATTATTACTAATTACTAATTTAGTTAGTGTGTTTTATTATTACCTCCATTTATTAACTACGGTGATAGATGTGGCCCGCCATCCGCTCACAGACATGGGTCCCGGCCCCTATGCAGAACAAGGTTGCCGGCCTCTGCTGTAAACAGTGCCTGCCGACCAGCGATCCCTGTACACTAGCCCTATCCTACACACGAGGAATGAATTACAATTCACCAAAGCCAATTAACCTGCAAACCCGCGCGTCTTTGGAGCGTGATAGGAAACTGGAGCGCCCGAAAAAACCCACGCAAGTCACGGGAGAACGTACAAACTCCGTGCAGACAGCGCCTGCAGTCAAGATCGAACCAGGGACTCTTTGGCCACCGTGCCAGTTTGAGCAAAGTCTTATATAGTTATGAGAGGCATGGATGAGGCAGACAGTCAGAACCTTTTTACACCCTGTAGGTATATGGGCTAAAGGCGGGTTAATGGGACCAACTTGGGTTAGTATGGAGGAGCTGGGCTGAAGTTTAGTTAAGTTTAAGATTTTGTTTATTGTCACGTGTGCCGAGGTACAGTGAAAAAGCTTTTGCTGCGTGCTAACCAGTCAGCGGAAAGACAACACATGATTATAATACATGAGCTGCCTCGCCCGCTGAGTTTCTCCAGCATTTTTTGTCTACCTTACATGAGTACAATCGATCCATTTACAATGTATAGATACATGATAAGGGAATAATGTTTAGCAGGTATGTTACATTACCTACCTTGAGCGGCGCTGCAGTTCTGCCGCTCCCCGTGTGCGTGACTTTGGCGCCTTTCAGAGGGGAGGCGGGTTTACAATCCCGTTTTTCCCAAGACAGTTCAAATCGATCCATGTCGGGCGATTTCGTCGCTAAAGAGAAATCGCTCCGACATTTCATTCATGAAGCTATTTTTAAACTACGCTAGATTATTTATTAACTAGAGTAGTTTAAAAATCATCTTCTAAAGCTCTGAACGCCGACAGCAGAACGGACCTAAACGTAGGCGATAACAGAAGCTACACAGTTTATTGTTACATGAAAAACTTAGTTTTAGGAAGCATTTAATCACATTTTCATGTTGCGAAAAGGGGACAAGAAAAATGTATGAACCGGCTGTATTTTTCCTGCCGACTGTGGGTTAAATTCAGCGCAAACCGCAACGTTACAATCCACCGCATTCCACTAAAACCCACTCGCATGTTGATTTAAATGGCCATTAATTTACAGGAATTAAACACTAAATTCCTTCCACTTGGAAGGAATTTAGTGTTTAAAATCTCAAATTCATGAAAATGAGATTTAAAAATCATGTTATATTGTGGATTATTGTGTGAATATTATTTGGACATTTAGGCAATTTAAAAATGTTTATCATTTCTTAAGAAATGGATAGAAGTTTTACATCTAGTAAGTGAATTTTGTAATTAGCTACAATTAGGTAACTAACTAAGTATATGCTTTAATTTCAGGTCATCCAAGTAAGATTATTTCATATTTGTTTCAGAATGCTTCAATCTATAATAACTGAAAATTTCATTGAATTCTCTTAATTTTTAAGAAAGTTATGGGCTTTTGACAGTCCTAGATCACAGCTTTTGTATTATGTCAATGGAAAAGCAATATGCTAATTTCAATATGCAATATGCTAATAAAGCAATATGCTAATAACAAGATGCTAATTTCCGAGTATGAAAATAGCCATAACTTTTTTTTAATACTGAAGATATGAAAGTGAATTAGGTGTCAAATTAAACTTATTTTTATGCTTTATCTGATGGGATAAATTACAGACTTGATTTTTTAAATTTCAAAATTTTGTAACATTGCTATGTTTAGTGCAAGGTAAAGCCAGCAAAGTCCAATCAAGAATAGTCCAAGGGTCACTAATGAAGGTAGATGGGAGGTCAGGACCGCTCTCTAGTTGGTGAGAAGACGGTTCAGTTGCCTGATAACAGCTGGGAAGAAACTGTCCCTGAATCTGGAGGTGTGTGCGTTCGTTTTCACACTTCTGTACCCCTTGCCCGATGGGAGAGGGGAGAAAGAGGAAGTGACCGGGCGTGAGACTGGTCCGTGATGATGCTGCTGGCCTTGCCGAGGCAGCGCGAGGTGTAGATGGAGTCAGTGGAAGGGAGGTTGGTTTGTGCGATGGCCTGGGCTGTGTCCACAATTCGCTGCAATTTCCTGCCTGCCTTGGATGGAGCGGTCTTGGAATGGCGTGTTTCCGCGCTGTGTGACTCTGCCGCTGATTGTAGAAACATAGACAATAGGTGCAGGAGTAGGCCATTCGGCCCTTCGAGCCAGCACCGCCATTCAATGTGATCATGGCTGATCATCCCCAATCAGTACCCCGTTCCTGCCTTCTCCCCATATCCCCTGACTCCGCTATCTTTAAGAGCCCTATCTAGCTCTCTCTTGAAAGCATCCAGAGAACCGGCCTCCACTGCCTTGATTCTGTTAGCCCCAAGAGCTAAATCTAACTTTCTCTTGAAAATATCCAATGAATTGGCTCCACTGCCTTCTGTGGCAGAGAATTCACAACCCTCTGGGTGAAAAAGGTTTTCCTCATCTCAGTCCTAAATGGCCGACCCCTTATTCTTAAACTGTGACCCCTGGTTCTGGACTCCCCCAACATGGGGAACATGTATCCTGCCTCTCGCGTGTCCAATCCCTGGAGGATTTGATATGTTTCCATGTTGCGTGGACTTACCTGGACTTTGATGATGGACTGAGGGTCCTGCACGTGCTCTAACGTGGCGTCTACGTCCAGGGCGACCACCAGGCCGGACGTGAACCGCAGCGGGTTGTCCGACTCGCCCGTGGGCTCGATGATGGTCGCAGAGGCCTTGTGTACCTGCATAGAAACATAGATGTTGGGGAAGTCCAGGACAAGGGTCACAGTTTAAGGATAAGGGGAAATCTTTTAGGACTGAGATGAGAAAAACATTTTTCACACAGAGAGTGGTGAATTCTCTGCCACAGAAGGTAGTTGAGGCCAGTTCATTGGCTATATTTAAGAGGGAGTTAGATGTGGCCCTTGTGGCTAAAGGGATCAAGGGGTATGGAGAGAAGGCAGGTACGGGATACTGAGTTGGATGATCAGCCATGATCATATTGAATGGCGGTGCTGGCTCGAAGGGCCAAATGGCCTACTCCTTCACCTATTTTTCCATGTTTCTAGAAACATAGAAAATAGGTGCAGGAGGAGGCCATTCGGCCCTTCGAGCTAGCACCGCCATTCATTGTGATCATGGCTGATCATCCCCTATCAATAACCCGTGCCTGCCTTCTCCCCATTTCCCTTGACTCCACTAGCCCCTAGAGCTCTATCTAACTCTCTCTTAAATCCATCCAGTGATTTGGCCTCCACTGCCCTCTGTGGCAGGGAATTCCACAAATTCACAACTCTCTGGGTGAAAACGTTTTTTCTCACCTCAGTCTTAAATGACCTCCCCTTTATTCTAAGACTGTGGCCCCTGGTTCTGGACTCGCCCAACATTGGGAACATTTTTCCTGCGTCTAGCTTGTCCAGTCCTTTTTATAAGATCCCCCCTCATCCTTCTAAACTCCAGTGAATACAAGCCTAGTCATTTCAATCTTTCCTCATATGACAGTCCCGCCATCCCAGGGATCAATCTCGTGAACCTACGCTACACTGCCTCAATCGCAAGGGGACAGGGGGACAGTGTGGGCTCTGTGAGGACAGCAAGGTTGCAAGGAGACCCGACAGAAAATAGACACAGAAAGCTGCAGTAACTCAGCGGGACAGGCAGCGTCTCTGAGAGAAGGAACGGGTGATGTTTTCGGGTCAAGACCCTTTTTCCAGGGTCAATAGACAATAGACAATAGGTGCAGGAGTAGTTGTTTAAGAAGGAACTACAGATGGTGGAAAATCGAAGGTAGACAAAAATGCTGGAGAAATTCAGCGGGTGAGGCAGAATCTATGGAGCGAAGGAAATAGGCAACGTTTCGGGCCGAAACCCTTCTTCAGGCAGAGTGGTGGGAAGGGGGATGGGAGCGAAGGAAAGGTGCAGGAGTAGGCCATTCGGCCATTCGAGCCAGCACCACCATTCAATGTGATCATGGCTGATCATTCACAATCAGTACCCCGTTCCTGCCTTCTCTCCACATCCCCTGACTAGCTCTCTCTTGAAAGCATCCAGAGAACCGGCCTCTGAGGCAGAGAATTCCACAGACTCACCACTCTTTGTGAGAAAAAGTGTTTCCCCGCCTCCGCTCTAAATGGCTTATTCGTAAACTATGGCCCCTGGTTCTGGACTCCCCCAATATCGGGAACATGTTTCCTGCCTCTAGCGTGTCCAAACCCTCAATAATCTTATGTTGTTTCAATAAGATCTCCTCTCATCCTTCTAAACTCCAGAGTGTACAAGCCCAGCCGCTCCATTCTCTCAGCATATGACAGTCCCGCCATCCCGGGAATTAACCTTGTGAACCTACGTTGCATTCCCTCAATAGCAAGAACAGGAGGAATCACGGAGGATGTTGCCGAGCTCCCGTCGGGAGAGAGGAGGAGAACTTCTTTAGAGTAGAATGTGTAAGAAAGAACTGCAGATGCTGGTTTAAATCGAAGGTAGACACAAAATGCTGGAGTAACTCAGCAGGTGAGGCAGCATCTCCGGAGAGAAGGAATGGGCAACGTTTCGGGTCTGAAGAAGGGTCTCGACCCAAAGCGTCGCCCACAGATGCTGAAGAAGGGTCTCGACCCGAAATGTCGCCCATTCCTTCTCTCCAGAAATGCTGCCTCACCCGCTGCGTTACTCCGGCATTTGGTGTCTAACTTCTGTAAAGTAGACATACCTTGAGGAGATTTTGCAGTGGAGCAGACAAAATGCGTAGGAAGGAACTGCAGATGCTGGTTTAAACCGAAGATCAAGACACAAAATGCTGGAGTAACTCAGTGGGACAGGCAGCATCTCCGGAGAGAAGGAATGGGTGACGTTTCGGGTCGAGAAGTAGATAGGGTAAGAGGCATAGATAGGGCAGACAGTCTGAACCTTTCCCCCCCCCCAGGGTGGAGATGTCAAAGACTAGAGGGCGCAGCTTTAAGGTGAGAGGGCAAACGTTTAAAGAGGATGTGCGGGGGCAAGGTTTTGTTTACACAGAGGGTGGTGGGTGCCTGGAACGCGCTGCCAGGGGTGGGGGTGGGGGTGGAGGCAGATACGATAGTGGTGTTTAGTGGCATAGAACGGTACAGCACAGAACCAGGCCCATGCGGGTCACGGTGGCGCAGCGGGTGAGTTGCTGCCTTACAGTGAATGCAGCGCCGGAGACCCGGTTCCATCCCGACTACGGGCGCTGTCTGTACGGAGTTTGTGCGTTCTCCCCGTGACCTGCATTGAGTTTTATCCGAGATCTTCGGTTTCCTCCCACCCTCCAAAGACGTACAGGCCTGTGGGTTAATTGGCTTGGTGAATGTAAAAATCGTCCCCGGTGGGCCGAAGGGCCTGTTTCCGCGCTGTATCTCTAGAGGAGCATGAGTGAATCTCAACAGACTTGGTACTGGAGTTGGGCGTTTGAATGCCACGTGTGGAGATGAGGACTCTGCCAGAGCCCAGCCTGTGAATGTGGAGCAGAACAACAGACAGCCAACCATGTCATCTACCAGCCACCAAATGGAGCTCTGTCAGGCCTGGCAGACATTGACGCCAACAGAGGCAACACCCTGGCTGCTCAACACCCGGCTTGAGATTTAACTATTCCTTTGGTTTATTTATGTATTTATTTATGTCAAAAAGTAGTAAACACTGCCCAATCCACCATCGGCGCTGACCTCCCTTCCATCGAGGGGATCTATCGCAGTCGCTGCCTCAAAAAGGCTGGCAGCATCATCAAGGACCCACACCATCCTGGCCACACACTCATCTCCCCGCTACCTTCAGGTAGAAGGTACAGGAGCCTGAAGACTGCAACGACCCGGTTCAGGAATAGCTACTTCCCCACCGCCATCAGGCTATTAAACCTGGCTCGGACAAAACCCTGAACATTAATAGCCCATTATCTGTTTATTTGCACTTCATCAGTTTATTTATTCATGTGTGCATATATTTATATAATGGTATATGGACACACTGGTCTGCTCTGTATTCGTGCCCCTACTATATTCTGTTGTGCTGAAGCAAAGCAGGAATTTCATTGTCCTATCGGGGACACACGACAATAAACTCACTTGAATCTTGAATCATTTGCCAGAAGAAGAAGAATCTCTAAACTAAACTAAATTGGCCGACACTGCCTTCTGTGGCAGAGAATCCTTCTGAGTGTTTGATGGAATGGGGCCATTGTCATTTTGTTAAAAAGGCTCAGTGACCTGGTTTAATTATCCAGAGGGGAAAACTAATTGAAATCGTTCTAAATTAAGTTAATTTAACAAATCTGGACTAAAAGCTTTTGTACGGGGCTTTTGGGAGATCACATCTGAGTACTTAGCTTCACAGAGATCTTGAGGAAGGTGCATACGTCAATGAGATGAATATACAGGGTAAATGCAGGGAGGATGAGGGGCGATTCTATAGAGGTGTATAAAACAATGAGTGGAATAGATCGGGTAGATGCACAGAGTCTTTTAACCCCGAGCAGGGGAACCAAGAACCAGAATCTGTGGAATTCTCCACCTCAGAGGGCGGTGGAGGCCGGTTCTCTGGATACTTTCAAGAGAGAGCTAGATAGGGCTCTTAAAGATAGTGGAGTCAGGGGATATGGGGAGATGGCAGGAACAGGGTACTGATTGGGGATGATCAGCCATGATCACATTGAATGGTGGTGCTGGCTCGAAAGGCCGAATGGCCTATTCCTGCGCCTATTGTCTATTGTCTATGTTCCACCTAGGTTTTAATTTTTAGTTTTAGAGATACACAGCGCGGTGAACAGGCACGTTGGGCTCAGCTTTCAGGTAAGAAGGGGGACAAGTGAATGGAAGATGCGCGGGGATGTTTTACATTGGGATGGAGCAGGTACCTGGTCGGTTAGCTTCAGTAGGACGATGGTGCTGTGTCGGAGAGTGGTCTGCAGAATCTTCACCAGTTCCATGGGCTTGCAAGCCATGAGACGGGGCAGAACCTCCAGCAGCTTCTCCACAAAGCTCTCCTGGAAGTGCTGCAACTCAGCCGCAAAACACCTGGAAGAAGAGTTAAAGGCAAAGATGAGCATGCTGACCGGTCGCATCGAGGCCTGGTTCGGCAACTTGAACGTCCAGGAGCGGAAAAGGCTGCAAAAAGTTGTGACCCCGCTGCCCAGTCCTTCACCGTTACTGACCTCCCCCGCCATCGAAGGGATCTATCGCAGTCGCTGCCTCAAAACGGCAGCCAACATCATCAAGGACCCCCCACACCAACCCTGGCCACACACTCATCTCAATGAGGGGTAAGCCATTTAGAACGGAGACGAGGAAACACTTTTTCTCACAGAGAGTGGTGAGTCTGTGGAATTCTCTGCCTCAGAGGACGGTGGAGGCCGGTTCTCTGGATACTTTCAAGAGAGAGCTAGATAGGGCTCTTAAAGATAGCGGAGTCAGGTGATATGGGGAGAAGGCAGGAACGGGGTACTGATTGGGGATGATCAGCCATGATCACATTGAATGGCGGTGCTGGCTCGAAGGGCCGAATGGCCTACTCCTGCACCTATTGTCTATTGTCTCTCCGTTGCCATCGGGCAGAAGGTACAGGAGCCTGAAATCTGTTACACCCAGGTTCAGGAATAGCTGCTTCCCCACAGCCACCAGGCTATTAAACTCGCCAACAAACAGACTCTGAACTGTAACTGCCTATTGCACTTTATCTGTTTATTAATGTGTATATTGATCTGACCTGTTCTGTATTTTTGCTTACTATATTCTGTTGTGCTGCAGCAAGCAAGAATGTCATTATCCTAATCTGGGACACATGACAATAAACTCTCTTGACTTGACTTGAGATGGCACGGAACAAGTCAAAGAAAAAAAAACTTAAGGGCCTGTCCCACGTGGCGATTTCTTCGGCGACTGTCGACATCATAGACTGACGTATCGAGTCACCGAAAAAGTCGCGGCGTGACGACAAGAGACAACAGGTGCAGGAGGAGGCCATTCGGCCCTTCCAGCCATCCCCGCCATTCAATGTGATCATGGCTGATCATCCCCAATCAGTACCCCCGTTCCCTGCCTTCTCCCCCATATCCCCCGACTCCGCTATCTTCAAGATGTATTGACGCGCAGTGTCTCCTCAAGTGTCGCGACATTTCTTTTGTCCGCCGATGGATGTTGAAATGTTCAAAATGTTTCGGCCAACCCTGATACGTCAGTCAATGACGCCGGCAGTCGCCGAAAAAAATCAGCAAGTGGGACAGGCCTAGAGTGATATAGTGTGGAAACGGGCCCTTCTGCCCAACTTGCCCACGACCGGCCAACATGTCCCATCTACACTAGTCCCACCTGCCTGTTTGACCCCCTATAAACCTCCAAACCTGTCCCTATCACTGTACCTGCCCCACAGTCTGATGAAGGGTCCCAAACCCAAAAAAACCGTCGCCCATTCCTGCTCCCCAGAGAAGCTGCCTGTCCGCCTGAGTTACTCCCAGCTTTTTATTGTGTCTACCTGCCTAGCTGTTTCTTAAACTTGGGGGGGGGGTTTTTTTTTTTAGTCCCAGCCTCAACTACCTCCTCTGTGCAGCTCGTTCCATACACCCACCCCACCCTCTGTTGAAAATGTTACCCCTCAGCTTCCGAGTAAATCTTTGCCCCTTCACCTTGAACCTGTCCTCTGGTCCTCATCCCTACTCTGGGAAAGAGACTCGGGATGGCGGCAACTGTGATATGCTGAGAGAATGTAGCAGCTGGCCTTGTACACCTGGAGTTTAGAAGGATGAGAGGGAATCTTATTGAAACAAATAAGATTTGTTAAGGCTTGGACAAACTAGAGGCAGAAACCGTGTTTCCCGATGTTGGGGGATCCAGAAACCAGGCCACAGTTTAAGAATAAGTGAGCAAGCATTTAGAAACGGAGGCGAGGAAACACTTTTCTCACAGAGAGTGTGAGTCTGTTGAAATTCTCTGCCTCAGAGGGCGGTGGGAGGCAGGTTCTCTGGATGTTTTCAGAGAGAGCTGATAGGGCTCTTAAAGATAGCGGAGTCAGGGGATATGGGGAGAAGGCAGGAACGGGGACTGATTGGGATGATCCAGGCCATGTATCCATTGAATGGCGGTGCAGGCTCAAGCGCCAAATGGCCTCCTCATGCACAAATGTCTGTTGTCTATTTGAAAGTCAAAAGGTTTATGTCATGTGTCCTGACCGGACAATTAAATTATTCTTTGCATAGCACAACCAGAACATAGAGTAGACATTGAGTGTACAAAACAGATCAGTGTGTCTCTGGTCACTCTGCACAGTCCACGAGAATCAATTCCATCGCGATAATTTTGTACACCTCTATAAGATCTCCCTCATCCTCCCTGCGCTCCAAGGGTAGAGTCCCAGACCGACTCAACCTCTCCCCGAGCTCACACCCGCTAGTCCTGCCCGACACATTGCAATGAAAGCTTCTCTTTCTACCACTCTCATCATTATGCCCTCTAGTGGTGGACAATTCCACACGTGGGTTGTAACGATTATTGACGCGTCCTTAACGTGTCCTGCACCTCTCAATGTTATAATACTTCTAGCAAGTCTAATAACAAATCGAAAAAATTGAAAAGCTAGGCGGCATTCACTGGAGTTTAGAAGATGAGGGTGATCTTAAAGATACATATAAAATTATAAAAGGACTGGAACAAGCTAGATGCAGGAAAAATGTTCCCCAAGTTGGGCGAGTCCGGAACCAAGGGGCCGCAGTCCTTATAATAAAGCGGAGGTCATTTTAAGCCCTTTTGAGGATGAGAAAACACTATTTCACCCAGAGAGTTGTGAATTTGTGGAATTCCCTGCCACAGAGGGGTGGAGGCCAGTTCATTGGCTATATTTAAGAGTGAGTTGATGTGGGGCCCTTGTGGCTAAGGGGATCAGAGGGTATGGAGAGAAGGCAGGTACGGGATACTGAGTAGGATGATCAGCCATGCTCATATTGAATTGCGGTGCAGGCTCGAAGGGCTTAATGGCCTACTCTCCTGCACCTAATTTTAGACC
>CM069136.1:17735945-17801304 GCA_035221665.1 Okamejei kenojei | reverse complement strand
TCTGCCTCCTTTCGCTATATTATGCTCATACACCCATCCTAACAACTCGTACCCCCACCATATATTTCACAACGGTACCCTTGAACTGATGGGTGGTGTGGGTGTGATGGAGGGGTTGAGACGATCGTGCGTTGGCCAGGATGGTGTGGGCCCTCTCATTTGATGACCCGCGTCCGATACAGTGACCCCCCCCCCCCTCCCCCCCCCCCCCGCACACTAACACTTATCCTACACACACTAGGGACAATGTTACATTTTATACCACGCCAATCGGACCTCCATCCTGCACGTCTTCAGAGTGTGGGAAGATAGAAGAAACGGAAAGCACCCGGAGAAAAACCCACGCAGGTCATGGGGACGAGAACGTGCAAACTTCTGTACAGACAGACACCCAGAGATCGGATCGAAAACCCGGTGGTCTTTCTTCTGGTGCTGCGATCTAGGCAGCAACTCTACCGGTCTGAAGAAGGGTCTCGACCCGTAACCCTCTCTCTGAGATGCTGCCTGTCCCGCTGAGTCACTCCAAGTGCGTTGCGTCTATCTTGGCTAAACAATAAATAGACATAGGACAGTGTCTTGGTTAAGAAAAGAACGCAGATACTGGAAAACTTGAAGGTAGACAAAAATGCTGGTGCCGTCACCCTTATTCCTTCGAAGAAGGTTCTCGACCCGAAAACGTCGCCTAATTCATATCGCTCCCATTGATGGCTGCCTCGCCCTGCTGAGTTTCTCCAGATTTCTGTCGACCATTGACAGTGTCTTGCTCTCTTATCTTCCAGACTGACGGACGGTGCCATAAGGAGATCCTAGGGCTCATTGTGTCCTATAAGTGAAGGTCAAGACTGAGTCGTTCTCGAGGAGGGGTGAGTGGGAACTTCCGCTCGGTGGGATGAGCCTGTAGGGGTTTCGTGGTTTTAGACAGCAAACGCCCACAGGGCCTGGATTAAAAGTGTCAATAGACTTCCAGCAGCCCGCCATTCAATGTGATCATGGGCTGATATCCCCAATCTGTACCCCGTCTCCTGCCTTCTCCCATATCCCCTGATCCGCTATCTTTAAGAGACTGTCTAGCTCTCTCTTGAAAGGACCATAGACACCGGCCTCCACCCGCCTTGAGGCAGAGAATTCCACAGACTCAACCACTCTCTGTTGAGAAAAAGTGTTTCTCGTCTCCTTTCTAAATGGACTTACACCTTCTTTCTTAAAACTGTGGCCCCTGGTTCTGGACTCCCCAAACATCGGGAAACATGTTTCCTCCTCTAGCGTGTCCTCAAAACCTTAATAATCTTATATGTTTGCAATAAGATCCCCTCTCATCCTTCTAAACTCCAGAGTGTTACCAAGCCCAGCCGCTCCATTCCTCTCAGCGTATGACTGGTACCGCATCCGGGGAATTAACCTTGTAAACCTACGCTGCAATTTCTTTAAATCAGAGGGTGGTGATATCTGTGGATTTCTTTGCCACAGGACGGCTGTGGGAGGCCAAGTCAGTGGATATTTTTAAGGGGCGGAATAGATAGATTCTTGATTAGGCGGATGTCGGGGGGGAGGTTATGGGGAGAAAGGCCAGGAGAATGGGGGTAGGAGGACGAGATAGGTTCGCTCTGATTGAATGGAGCGGGGCTGGGCTTGTATACTGATTAGTTTAGAAGGATGAGAGGGGTTCTTATTGAAAACATATAAACCATTGTTAGTAGAGGACTTCGACAGGTTAGATGCAGGAAAGGATGTTCCTGATGTTGGGGTGAGTCCAGAAACCGGGGGTGTCACACAGTTGAAGAATAAGGGGTCGGCCATTTGGGACTGACGGTGGGAAAAAGACTTTTCACCCAGACAGTTGTGAATCTGTGGATTTCTCTGCCACAGAGGGCAGTGGTAGGCCAATTCACTGGATGTTTTCAAGAGAGAGTTAGATTTAGCTCATAGTGGTTAACGGAATCAAGGGACATGGGGAGAAGGCAGGATACGGGGTTACTGATTGGGGAAGAATGTCAGCCATATTGATTGGCACCGGTGCTGGCTCGATAGGGGGCCGAATTGCCTACTCCTGCACCTATTTTCTATGTTTTCTATGGTGAATTGTGGAATTCTTGCAACCAGAATGCTGTGGAGGTCGTCAATGGATATTCTTAAGGCCGATGGATAGATTCTTGATTACTACGGGTGTGCAGGGGCTAGGGGAGAAGGCAGCGGGACATGGGAGGGTGGATTAGGAGGGAGAGGAGAGGATACAGCCATGGTTAAATGGTGGAGTGGAAACTTGATGGCGCGAATGGGCCTATTCTGCTCCGTCGCCTATGAACTGAAGCACGCATTGAGGAGGGCAACAGGGGTGATGATGTGTTAAAGAAGGAACTGCAGATGCTGGAAAATCGAGGTACACAAAAGGGCTGGAGGAAAATCAGCGGGTGCAGCAGCATCTCTAAGGAGCGAAGGTGATAGCGACGTTTCGGGCTGAAACCCTTCTTCAGACTGATGGGAGATTGGGGGGGGGGGGGGGGCGGGATAAGAAAGGGAGAAAGGGGGAAGCCGAGGGCTGAGGGAGAGGTGGGAAGGGGAGGAGACAGCAAGGGTTAAACAGAATTGAGAACATTCAATGTTTCAAGCCCAGTGGATGCAGACTCCCCAAGCGGAATATGAGGTGCGTTCTCCAGCTTGCTGGTGTTGCTCACTCTGGCCGTGGAGGAGGCCCAGGACAGAGAGGCAGAGGTGGAT
Source organism: Okamejei kenojei (assembly GCA_035221665.1). Taxonomy (NCBI): domain Eukaryota; kingdom Metazoa; phylum Chordata; class Chondrichthyes; order Rajiformes; family Rajidae; genus Okamejei; species Okamejei kenojei. The sequence goes on along the minus strand of CM069136.1, from coordinate 17,798,589 downwards.
CGGAATGGGAGGGGGAGTTTGAAAGTGTGAGCCACCAGGAGGGTCGGGTTGGTTATTGCGGACCGGAGCGGAAGGTGTTCGGCGAAACGATCGCAGCCTCCGCTTGGTTTTCACCGATATAGATCATTCTGCATTGGAGCAGCGGATGCAGTAGATGAGGTTGGAGGAGGTGCTGGTGAACTCTTCGGTAGGAAGGATGCTTGGGTCCTTGTATGGAGTGGAGGGGGAGGTGAAGGACAAGTGTAGCATCTCTTGCGGTTGCATGGGGAAAGTGGTCCGGGAAATACGGTTGGAGCTGGGAGGGAAGGGGAAGGAATTGACAGGGAGTTGCTGAGGGAGCGGTCTTTTGGGAAGGCAGACGGGGGGGGGGGGGGGGGGGGGGAGATGGGAAGTTGTGGCGGGTCCCGTTGGAGAAACTGTGCGGAGGAATCAACGAGACGCACTTGGAAAACTAGTACATTGTGGAATGGGGAAGTAGGTGGTGGAGAGGCCCATGAACATTGGACTTCTCGGATACCAAGTAACCCTTTCCATCCCTCTCTTCCCCCCCCCCCCCTCACCCATGTTGTACCAGTTTCAATAGTGTGTGTCAGGATGGTTTCATTGTCAGTAACTGGTTTTCAACTAGCCCACAGCTAACTATGGCCTTGGTTTCCTTTGATCATCGTTACTTTTGTGCATATCTTGCATTCATTGGGATCCACATTCTCCGCATCACCGATCGATATCTATCGTCGACTAGTTCCCCGGACGCTCAGCTGAAGAAGGGTCTCGAACCAGATACGTCACCGTTTCCGTCTCTCCAGAGATGCGGACTTGTCCCGCTGAGTTACTCCAGCCATTTGGTTGGCTGTACTTCGAGATGAGAGGTATGTTGTTTAAGAATGAAGAGTGGAGGTGGATACAAGGGTGATATTGGAGCTGGCTGCTTGGCTGCATGGGCGGGCTGAGCGTTGGGTGGGGGTGGGGGGGGTGCCTTCGTGCGTGGAGCTACACGCACGACACCGCCCAACACAAGCCGCCCGAGCACCGTACAAGCTAACACAAGAAGGAAGACGCACGCGAACGGACGCCCCTCAGCGCGAAATACCGACATACGCGACACCACCGCCCACGCCGCGCACTACCAGCGCATCCCCCTTCTCCCCCTCTCCTCTCTCCCTTTCCGCTCCCTGACCCGACTCTCCCCGGCCCCTTCTCCTCCTCCCTCCCTCCCCCCTCTCTCCCCCTACCCTCCCTCTCTCCACCCCCCCTCACTCTCGCTCCTCTGCCCCCCCTCTTCTCTTTTCCACGCCAGCATTTTGGGAGACTTGGCACACAAGGTAATGGGTTAAAAAACATGGGAGTCACAGCCATAGAACATCTCATCTCCTCGTGCATGCCGTCTCAGCCCACCCCCCCCCTCACTCCCATTGTGTGTGTGAATGTACCTGTGTGTGTGTGTGTGCTGTGTGTGTGCGTGTGTGTGCGTGTGTATGTGCGTGTGTGTGCGTGTGTGTGCGTGTGTGTGCGTGTGTGTGTGTGTGTGTATGCGTGTGTGTGTGTTTTGTGTGTGTATGCGGTGTGTGTGTGTGCGTGTGCGTGCGTATGCGTGTTGTGTAGCGTGTGCTTGTGTGTGTGTGCGTATGCGTGCGTGCGCGTGCGTGTGCGTGCGGTGTGTCGCGCGTGTGTGTGTGTGTGTACGTGTGCGTGCAGTCTGCACGTTCTCCCCGTGACCGCGTGGGTTGTCTCTACCGGGCGCTCCGGTTTCCTCCCACATCCCAAAGACGTGCGGGTTTGCCGGTTAATCGGCCCTCTGTACATCGCCCCCTAGTGTGTGGCGAGTGGATGTGAAACTGGGATAACACAAAACTAGTACGTGAAGGGGCGACCGCTGGTCGGCACGGACGCGGTGGGCCGAAGGGCCTGTTTCCGCGCTGTGTCTCTAAACTACACTTTCCTCTTCACCTTCCAGTGATGTGGTGGTGGAGCTTCCCTTCACTCTGATGCACACAAAGCCTGATGAGGAGGCTCTTCACAGAGAAGGTAAGAGACTCGGGTTCCTATTAAATCTTTCCCCCTTCACCTTGAACCCATGTCCTCTGGTCCTCGATTCCCCTACTCTGGGCAAGAGACTCTGTGCGTCTACCCGATCTATTCCTCTCATGATTTTATACACCTCTATAAGATCTCCCCTCATCCTCCTGCGATCCATGGAACAGAGACCCAGCCTGCTCAACCTCTCCCTGTAGCTCACACCCTCTAGTCCCGGCAACATCCTCGTAAATCTCATGCTTGACAATATCTTTCTTTGTGAATTTTCTTTACAGCGATTGAGAACGAGGAACCGATTGACACAAACCTGATTGAATTTGACACCAAGTAAGTCTTAGATCCACTTCCTTCACCCTCTTTGCCCCCACATTGTACAGGGCTGGCCCCTTCTCCCCCTGTCTCTCCCCCTGCCTCTCCCCCTGCCTCTCCCCCTGCCTCTCCCCCTGCCTCTCCCCTGCCTCTCCCTGCCTCTCCCCCTGCCTCTCCCCTGCCTTCTCCCCCTGCTGGCCCCTTCTCCCCTCTGCCTCTCCGCCCTCTGCCCTCTGCCTCTCACCCCCTGCTCTCCCCTCTGCCTCTGCCTCTGCCTCTGCCTCTTCTGCTGGCCTCTCCCCTCTGCTCTCTCCCCTCTCTCCCCCTCTCCCCTGCTCCTCCCCTCTCCCCCTCTCCCCCCCTCTCCCGCCTCTCCCTCTCTCTCCTCCTCTCTCCTCCCTCTCTCCCTCTCTCCCCTCTCCCCCTCTCCCCTCTCTCCCTCTCACCTCTCTCCCTCTCTCCTCTCTCCCTCTCTCCCTTCTCTTCCCTCTCTCCCTCTCTCCCTCTCTCCTCTCTCCCTCTCCCTCTCTCCCTCTCTCCCTCTCCCCTCTCTCCCTCTCCCTCTCCCCTCTCCCTCTCCCCCCCGCACCCCCCTCTCTCTCTCCTCTCTCTCAAAATCTAGGCTTAGTTTTAAGTTTAGATTTATTATCCAGAGAGTCCAGGTTCAGTGTAGTTTCCTGTCACGTGTACCGAGGTACAGTGAAAAGCTTTTGTTGCGCGCTAACCAGTCAGCGGAAAGACAATACGTGATTACAATCGAGCCGTCCGCAGTGTACAGATACAGGGTAAAGGGAATAAGGTTTAGTGCAAGGTGAAGCCGGCAAAGTCCGATCCAAGGATCAAGCCTGCCCGCTCTGATTCCCGACCCTCCCCCCCACCCCCCTGCGTCACGCAACCACGTGGGCGTCACGGTGGCGCAGCGGTGGAGTTGCTGCCTCGCAGCGCCAGAGACCCGGGTTCCATCCGGACCACGGGTGCTGTCTGTACGGAGTTTGCACGTTCTCCCCGTGACCTGCGTGGGTTTTCTCCGGTTGCTCCGGTTTCCTCCCACACTCCCAAGACGCGCTGGTTTGTAGGTTAATTGGATCCAGTAAAAATTGTAAATTGTCCCTAGTGTGTGTAGGATAGTGTTAGTGTGCGGGGATCGCTGGTCGGTGCGGACACGGTGGGCCGAAGGGCCTGTTTCTGCGCTGTATCTCTAAATTAAACTAAACTAATTCAGCGAGTCGGTCAGCATCTCTGGAGAACCTGGAAACTGAACCATGACATAGCCAAGTGCTGAGAGGGGTGGGTGGGCAGGAATCAATAGACAATGGGTGCAGGAGGAGGCCATTCGGCCCTTCGAGCCAGCACCGCCATTCAATGTGATCATGGCTGATCATCCCCAATCAGTACCCCGTTCCTGCCTTCTCCCCATATCCCCTGACTCCGCTATCTTTAAGAGCTCTATCTAGCTCTCTCTTAAAAGCATCCAGAGAACCGGCCTCCACCTGGTCCATCGGTCTGTGCTAGCATGTTTAAGAATAAAAGGGGAAGCCATTTAGAACGGAGACGAGGAAACACTTTTTCTGACAGAGAGTTGTGAGTCTGTGGAATTCTCTGCCTCAGAGGGCGGTGGAGGCAGGTTCTCTGGATGCTTTCCAGAGAGAGCTAGGCAGGGCTCTTAAAGATAGCGGAGTCAGGGGATATGGGAAGAAGGCAGGAACGGGGTACTGATTGGGGATGATCAGCCATGATCACATTGAATGGCGGTGCCGGCTCGAAGGGCCGAATGGCCTACTCCTGCACCTATTGTCTATTGTCTAATGAAGGGCTGAAGGGCTTCCTTCCTTCCTTCCCTCGCTCCCTCCCTCCCTCCCTACCCTCCCCCTCTCACTCCCTCCGCCTCCCCTCTCTCTCGCTATCTCTCCCTCTTCTGCCCTCTGCAGTGACGATGACATTGTCTTCGAGGACTTTGCCCGGCAGAGGCTGAAGGGGCTGAAGGACGAGAGTGAGGAGAACGAGGATGGAGCGAATTCACCGCAACACAACGACCGATGAAGACATTAGCCAGCCAGCCTGCTTGCCATCCACCCTCGCTGCTGGTACACAGATAGCCTGCCCGCCGTTCTTGGTAGTTTTCCCCCCTCCATGCGATATTAAACCAACTAAAAAAGACTCTGGATCAATTTGAGCCCCAAAATCACAGCGGGCGAAGGGAGGACAAGTACAGGGGCGCTACTGGAGTCTTCGCAGCCTCCGGTTTCCATGCAGCGGGGAAACAGGCCCTTCGGCCGCAATGCCATGGCGCCACAACCAAACTCTTACCGTTTACTTTTTCTGCGCCTCCTCCGCTCCTCATACTCCCAACATCCGCTCGGTTCACAATAACTAACCCGATCAGCGCGTACCTTTCCGTCCTGGCTCCGTGGCCAGAGTTCCCCACCGCCAATGGAGGCAGCACTCATTCGCTTGGGTAGTTTTACACCCAGTGGTGTGAACATTGACTTGTCCAAAGTTCCCTGCTTTCCCTCCTCCTGGCCCACAGGCCTCTTCTTCTTCTTTCCCCCCACCCCCACCCCCCCCCCCACATCAGTCTGAAGAAGGGTCTCGACCCGTCGCCTATTCCTTCGTCCCGTAGATGCTGCCTCACCGCGGTTTCCACCTTAGACTTCACTCTAGACGCCCGTCGGCCCACGAGGTGCCGACCAGCGATCCCCCCGTACATAACACAGCCCGACCACACACGGCCGCCAATTATAGAAACATAGACAATAGGTGCAGGAGGAGGCCATTCAGCCCTTCGAGGCGCCACAACCCGTGCCTTCTCCCTTATCCCTTGACTCCACTAGCCCCTAGAGCTCTATCTATGTCTCTCTTAAATCCAACTTGGCCCTCCACTGCTCTGTGGCCGTCACAAATTACTTTTCTTAAATGCCCACTGTGGCCCCTGGTTGTGGACTCGCCCATTGGGAAACATTTTTCCTGCATCTAGCTTGTCCAGTCTTTTAATAAATTTTATATGTTTCTATAAGATCCCCCCTCATCATTCTAAACTCCAGTGAATACAAGCCTAGTATTTTCAATCTTTCCTCATATGACAGTCCCGCCATCCCAGGGATCAATCTCGTGAACCTACGCTGCACTGCCTCAATCACAAGGATGTCCTTCCTCAAATTAGGAGACCACAACTGTACACAATACTCCGGATGTGGTCTCACCAGAGCCCTATACAACTGCAGAAAAACCTCTTTACTCCTGTACTGAAATCCTCTTGTTATGAAGGCCAACATTCCATTAACTTTCTTCACTGCCTGCTGTACCTGCACGCCAACTTTCAGTGACTGGTGTACAAGGTCGCCCAGGTCTCGCTGTACCTCCCCCTTACCTAACCTAACCCCGTTGAGATAATAATCTGCCCCCTTGTTTTTGCCGCCAAAGTGGATAACCTTCACGTCTTTGGAGTGTCCAACTCCTCGTTCCCCCTCCAGCGCCGCACCGGGTGGGCACGGTGGCGCAGCGGTAGAGTCGCTGCCTCACAGCGGCTGCAGCGCCGGAGACCCGGGTTCCATCCCGACTACGGGCGCTGTCTGTACGGAGTTTGCACGTTCTCCCCGTGACCCGCGTGGGTTTTCGCCGAGATCTCTGCTTTCCTCCCACACTCCAAAGACGTGCAGGTTTGTAGGTTAATTGGCTTGGTTTAAATGTAAAAATTGTCCCTAGTGGGTGTAGGATAGTGTTAGTGTGCGGGGGTCGCTGGTCGGCGCGGACCCGGTGGGCCGAAGGGCCTGTTTCCGTGCTGTATCTCTAAACTAAACTAACCTAGACTGAACAAGAAGCCAAGACTTGGAAACTATTGCAGTGATCAATATTAATGACCATAACTGCAAAACCACATCTTAAATTAAATGAACTAAGATCACTCTGTACCAGTCTAATATTATCCTCAATATAGATTTAGATTTAGATTAGACCTTTATTGTCATTCAGACCTTTCGGTCTGAAAGAAATATAGTGCCAAATTGTGACAAGCTTTCTATTTAAAGTGGCACAGAACCTGCTGTACAAAGGCTGCCCTTATTCCGGTTTTAGAAAGAAAGAACTGCAGATGCTGGTTTACAAAGGAACCAAAGCGCTGGAGTAACTCAGCGGGTCAGGCAGCATCTGTGGAGAACATGGATAGGTGACGTTTCACAGAGTGCTGGAGCATCTGTGGAGAACATGGATAGGTGACGTTTCACAGAGTGCTGGAGCAACTCAGCGGGTCAGGCAGCATCTGTGGGGAACACGGATAGGTGACGTTTCTGGTCGGGACCCTATCTCCAGACGCAAGTCTACTGACCGACAATGTCGCCCTTCTTTATTTCCCTCCACAGACGTTGCATGACCCGTGGAGTTACGTAGAAATATAGACAATAGGTGCAGGAGTAGGCCATTCGGCCCTTCGAGCCAGCACCGCCATTCAATGTGATCATGGCTGATCATCCACAATCAGTACCCCGTGCCTGCCTTCTCCCCATATCCCCTGACTCCGCTAACCCCTAGAGCTCTATCTAACTCTCTCTTAAAAACACCCAGTGAATCGGCCTCCACTGCCCTCTGTGGCTGTGAATTCCCACAAACTCACAACTCTCTGGGTGAAAAAACATTTTCTCATCTCAGTTCCAAATGGCCCACCCCTTTATTCTTAGACTGTGGGCCCAGCACTCCAGCACTCTGTACTCTATGCAAGACTCGAGCACCTGCAGTTCCTCCTGGGAACTGCCACCACTCTGCCCCTCCAGCCTGTCCTATCTCGATGGTGGCCGACTGCATCTGAACTGTGTCAAGATGCGGAGAAACGCAGTGGAGATCTCCTAGAGTACGGTGCCCTGCGAGGATCCAATCCCCGACTCCAGAATGCTGGAGTCGCTCAGAGGGACGGGCAGCATTTCTGGAGAGAAGAAACAGGTGACCTTTCTGAACGTCATAAGTGATAGGAACAGAATCGGGCCATTCGGCCCATCAAGTCTACTCCGCCATTCTCTCCCTCCCAACCCCATTCTCCTGCCTTTTCCCCATAACCCCCTACACCTGTACTAATCAAGAATCTATCTATCTCTGCCTTAAAAATATCCATTGACCTGGCCTCCATAGCTTTGTCTCGACCTGAAACGTCGCCCATTCCTTCTCTCCAGAGATGCTGCCGGTCCCGTTGAGTTACTCCAGCTTTTTGTGTCTGTCTTCGGTGTCAACCAGCGTCTGCAGTTCCTTCCTCCGCATTTTGTCTGCTCCACTGCCAAGTCTCCTCATGGCGCGTCTACTTTGAGGAAGTTCCCCTCCTCTATCCGACAAGAGTTCTGCAACGCCCACTCTTCCCCATCTCTGTGCCTCCCTCTTCCCCGACTCTCAAGTCCGAGGAAGGGTCTCGACCCGAAACGTCACCCATTCCCTCTCTCCAGAGATGCTGCCTGTCTGGAGTAGACTGGAGTAACTCAGCGGGACATGCGGCATCTCTGGAGAGAAGCATAGACGCATAGAAAATAGGTGCAGGAGGAGGCCATTCAGCCCTTCGAGCCAGCACCGCCATTCATTGTGATCATGGCTGATCGTCCCCAATCAATAACCCGTGTCTGCCTTCTCCCCATATCCCTTAACCCCACTAGCCCCTAGAGCTCTATCTAACTCTCTCTTAAATCCATCCAGTGACTTGGCCTCCACTGCCCTCTGTAGCAGGGAATTCCATAAATTCACAACTCTCTGGGTGAAAAAGGTTTTTCTCACCTCAGTCTTAAATGGCCTCCCCTTTATTCTAAGATTCTATTCTAAGAAGGAATGGGTGACGTCTCGGGTCAGGTTCGAACCCGGGTCTCCGACGCAGCAAGGCAGTTACTCTGCCGATACCCCGCTCTGCACCCTTGCGTTATTCTGCGTCTCTGTAACGTGCGCTCGTCAACCACTCGAAACATGTAGGAAGCAACTGCAGACAATGGGCAATAGGTGCAGGAGGAGGCCATTCGGCCCTTCGAGCCAGCACCGCAGTTCACCGTGATCATGGCTGATCGTCCCCAATCAGTACCCCGTTCCTGCCTTCTCCCCATATCCCCTGACTCCGCTATCTTTAAGAGCCCTATCTAGCTCTCTATTGAAAGCATCCAGAGAACCGGCCTCCACCGAGACAGAGAATTCCACAGACTCACAACTCTCTGTCAGAAAAAGTGTTTCCTCGTCTCCGTTCTAAATGGCTCACCCCTTATTCTTAATCTGTGGCCCCTGTTTCTGGACTCCCCCAACATCGGGAACATGTTTCCTGCCTCTAGCGTGTCCAAGCCCTTAACAATCTTATATGTTTCAATAAGATCCCCTCTCATGCTTCTAAACTCCAGAGTGTACAAGCCCAGCCGCTCCATTCTCTCAGCATATGACAGTCCCGCCATCCCGGGAATTAACCTGGTGAACCTACGCTGCACTCCCTCAATAGCAAGAATGTCCTTCCTCAAATTAGGGGACCAAAACTGCACACAATACTCCAGGTGTGGTCTCACTAGGGCTCTGTACAACTGCAGAAGGACCTCTTTGCTCCTATATTCGATTCCTCTTGTTATAAAGGCCAACATGCCATTGGCTTTCTTCAAGATCCAGCGGCGACCAGAAAGACGATACGACTTCTTGGGCGGCTTGAGGAGAGAGACGACCGTACAGGCGACACCCTGGCGACAGCCTAGTCTCCTGTAGTCGCCTAAAAAAATCGGCAGGCCCTTAAGACTCCTTTAAGAGTAGTTGCTGTGACTCTGCACGGTGGCGCAGCGGTAGAGTTGCTGCCTCACAGCCCCGGGCGCTGTCTGTGCGGAGTTTGCACGTTCTCCCCGTGACCTGCGTGGGTTTTCTCCGGGTTCCTCCCACCCTCCAAAGACGTGCGGGCTTGGCTTGGCATCAAAAGTGAAATTGTCCGCTGCGTGTGTGTCGGACAGTGCTAGTGTGCGGGGATCGCTGGTCGGCGCGGGCACGGTGGGCCGAAGGGCCTGTTTCTCTAAACTAAACTAAACTTTCTTTTTATCTGTGGAATAAATGCCTTGTTTTTTTTAATTTATATATGTTTGCACACATTTACGGGATTCCTGTTTGATCATTGCCTCTGTATTCGTACTGGCAGGCCCCCTGTGTAAGGGTCTGTATTAGCCTGGGCCTACTGTTGTATCATCGGGCCCTGTCCTGTTGTCTAACCTTGCCTCTGTCTCTCCGTGGTTATCAATTGAACCGTGCTGTAAAACGCCCACTTTGAAGCTATCAATAAATGATCATTGTTTCCCTTGTAAGACAATACTTAATTTGGAGGCTGGGTCACATTAGACAATAGGTGCAGGAGTAGGCCATTCGGCCCTTCGAGCCAGCACCGCCATTCAATGTGATCATGGCTGATCACCCCCAATCAGTACCCCATTCCTGCCTTCTCCCCATATCATAGAAACATAGACAATAGGTGCAAGAGTAGGCCATTCGGCCCTTCGAGCCTGCACCGCCATTCAATATGATCATGGCTGATCATCCAACTCAGTATCCCGTACCTGCCTTCTCTCCATACCCCCTGATCCCTTTAGCCATAAGGGCCGCATCTAACTTCCTCTTAAATATAGCCAATGAACTGGCCTTAACTACCTTCTGTGGCAGAGAATTCCACAGATTCACCACTCTCTGTGTGAAAAATGTTTTTCTCATCTGGGTCCTAAAAGATTTCCCCCTTATCCTTAAACTGTGACCCCTTGATAATGGCTGATCGTCCCCAATCAGTACCCCGTTCCTGCCTTCTCCCCATATCCCCTGACTCCACTATCTTTAAGAGCCCTATCTAGCTCTCTCTTGAGAGTATCCAGAGAACCGGCCTCCACCGCCGTCTGAGGCAGAGAATTCCACAGACTCACAACTCTCTGTGAGAAAAAGTGTTTCCTCGTCTCCGTTCTAAATGGCTTACCCCTTATTCGTAAATTGTGGCCCCTGGTTCTGGAGTCCCCCAACATTGGGAACATGTTTCCTGCCTCTAGTGTGTCCAATCCCTGAATAATCTTATATGTTTCAATAAGATGCCCTCTTCTTCTTCTTCTTCTGTCGTGTGGCGTGCACGGCCCAAAGTTGTCGGACAACTTGTTGGATTTGATCTTCCGTTTGTGCACGTCGAGTTGATTGCATTAGTCGAAACAGGGCGGGCCACGCGAAGGTTGCAATCTCCCCCCCCCCCCCCAGATCCCCTCTCATCCTTCCAAACTCCAGAGTGTACAAGCCCAGCCGCTCCATTCTCTCAGCGTATGACAGTCCGGCCATCCCGGGAATTAACCTGGTGAATTAACCTATACTGCAACCTCTGAGCGACTTCTAATCTTGTGGGTGGACTCGGTAAGAAGATGAATATGAAATTAAACACAGAAATGACTCAAAAGTGCATTTGCATGCGGTTATCCTATTTATCACTATTTCTCTCTAGACCCCTGGCGACCTCTCGCGGAACCCTCGCGTTCCGGGGGAAGCCCAGTTGAGAGATGCAGCTCTAACCTAAACAGCTGTCAGGTTTAGATGGATAAGGGCCCAAAGCCGGATGCAGGGAGATGTTGAGCAGGCTGGGACTCTATTCCTTGGAGCGCAGGAGGATGAGGGGTGATCTCATCGTAGGCGTACAAAGTCATGAGCGTAATAGAGCGGGTGGACAAAAAAGCTGGAGAAACTCAGCGGGTGAGGCAGCATCGATGGACAATAGACAATGCTTGCAGGAGTGGGCCATTCGGCCCTTCGAGCCAGCACCGCCATTCAATGTGATCATGGCTGATCATCCCCAATCTATGGAGCGAAGGAATAGATGGCGTTTCGGGTCGAGACCCTTCTTCAGATTTCTTCTTTAAGTAAGTAAGTTTATTGGCCAAGTATTCACATACAAGGAATTTGCCTTGGTGCTCCGCCCACAAGTAAAAACGCCCATACAGTGACAGCTACGAATGACTCAGGAAAACACTAAACATTAATAATAATAAAACATGAATGATAAAACACCATTGATCAAGCATGTGAACCAACAAAATACCAGATCAAAGGGAGGCTACAGATTTTTGGCTGTTGAGTAGAGCAACTACTCGTGGATAAAAGCTGTTTTTATGTCTGGCTGTGGCAGCTTTGACAGTCCGGAGTCGCCTTCCAGAGGGAAGTGATTCAAAGAGTTTGTGGCCAGGGTGAGAGGGGTCAGAGATGATCTTGCCCGCTCGCTTCCTGGCCCTTGCAGTGTACGGTTCATCAATGGAGGGAAGGTTGCAGCCAATAACCTTCTCTGCTGATCGGACGATTCGCTGCAGCCTCCGGGTGTCGTGCTTGGTGGCCGAGCCAAACCAGACCATGATGGAGAAGGTGAGGACAGACTCTACGATGGCCGTGTAGAATTGGACCATCATTGCCTGCTTCCTCAGCTGCCTCAGTGCTCATCCCGTTGGGCCTTTTTGACTGTGAACATTTCGGGATAGATGCACAGAGTCTCTTGCCCAGAGTTTGGGAATCGTGGACCAGAGGACACAGGTTTAAGGTGAGGTGGGGGGGGGGGGGGGGGGAGTTAAAGTGTTTGGCAACCGGGAGATCAGGTAGGTTTAGGCGGACTGAGCGGAGGTGTTCTCCGAGACGATCACCAAGCCTGCGTTTGGAGTCTATGCCTGGAACAGCGGATACAGTAGATGAGATTAATCTCTACAGCCAGTCTGCTCCTCAGTCTAAGTTAATTTTTCATTTGTGGATTGTGGATTGTGGATTGTGGGTTTTCAAATAAAATCCTAGATTTCATCCTCTCACAGATGAGCATTTTAAATTACAGAAATAAAACACAGCTGCCGCCTCACAACACTAGAGACCCGGGTTCGATCCCGACCACGGGTGCTGTCTGCACGGAGTTTGCACGTTCTCCCCGTGACCCGCGCGGGTTTTCTCCGAGATCTTCGGTTTCCTCCCACACTCCAAAGACGTGCAGGTTTGTCGGTTCAATGTTTTCGTTAAAATTGTAAATTGTCCCCAGTGCGTGTAGGATAGTGTTAGTGTGCGGGGATCGCTGGTCGGCGCGGGCTTGGTGGGCCGAAGGGCCTGTTTCTGCGCTGTATCTCTAAACTAAACCAAAGCTGTCCACAGTGTACACATAAAGGGTCCAACATTTAGCGTAAGATAGTGTCCAATTAAAGCTAGTCCGAGGGTCACCAATGAGGTAGATAGTAGTTCTCTGGTTGTGGTAGGATGGTTCAGTTGCCTGATAACAGCCGGGAAGAAATTATCCCTGAATCTGGAGGTGTGTGCGTTCGTTTTCACACTTCTGTACCTCTTGCCCGATGGGAGAGGGGAGAAGAGGGAGTGGCCGGGGGGTGAGACTGGTCCGTGATGATGCTGCTGGCCTTGCCGAGGCAGCGTGAGGTGGAGATGGAGTCAGTGGAAGGGAGGTTGGCTTGTGCGATGGTCTGGGCTGCGTCCGCATTTCTCTGCAGTTTCTTGCGGGTCTCGGACGGAGCCGTTCCCAAACCGTGCTGGGATGCATCCCGATAAAATATAGAACAGTACCACACGGGAACAGGCCCTTCGGCCCGCAATGCAAATGCCGGCCATGATGCCAAGACCAAGTCTCCTCTGCCTGCCCGTGATCCGTGTCCATCCACTCCCTGCATATCCACGCGCCGCTCCCAAAAGCCTCTTAAACACCACTATCGTATCTGACAACAGGTGCAGGAGTGGGCCATTCGGCCCTTCGAGCCAGCACCGCCATTCAATGTGATCATGGCTGATCATCCCCAATCAGTACCCCGTTCCTGCCTTCTCCCCGTATCCCCTGACTCTCTCTTGAAAGTTCTGGACTCCCCCAACATCGGGAACATGTTTCCTGCCTCTAGCGTTTCCAAACCCTTAGTAATCTTATATGTTTCAATAAGATCCCCTCTCATCCTATCCAAAAGCCTCTGAAACACCACTATCGTATCTGCCTCCACCCCCACCCCTGGCAGCGCGCTCCAGGCACCCACCACCCTCTGTGTAAAAAAAACCTGCCCCGCACATCTCCTTTAAACTTTACCCCTCTCACCTTAAAGCTGTGCCCTCTAGTCTTTGACATCTACACTCTGGGGAAAAGGTTCTGACTGTCTACCCTCTCTACGCCTTTCATAGCTTTATATACTTCTATCAGGCCTCCTCTCAGCCTCTGATGTTCCAAGGAACACAATCCAAGTTTGTTCAACTTCTCATAGTAGCTAGTACCCCCTAACTAGCCTCCGCTAGCCTCCACTATCTTCCTGTAATGGGGGCGACTGGAAGTGTACACAATATGGATTGGGGATGATCAGCCATGACCACAATGAATGGCGGTGCCGGATCGAAGGGCCGAATGGCCTCCTCCTGCACCCATTGTCTAATACTCCAAATGCAGTTGAGCCACAGTCATATAGAGGTGCAACATGACTTTACAGCAACAAGAATACCATTTGGCCCATCAAGTCCATGCTGGCCCGATGTGAGAATGCCCCATTTTGCCTGAAACATCACCTATCCATGTTCCCCACAGATGCTGCCTGACCCGCTGAGTTACTCCAGCACTCTGTGAAACGTCACCTATCCATGTTCCCCACAGATGCTGCCTGACCCGCTGAGTTACTCCAGCACTCTGTGAAACGTCACCTATCCATGTTCCCCACAGATGCTGCCCGACCCGCTGAGTTACTCCAGTTCCCCACTTGCCTGACACCGCTTTGGGTCTTTTTTTTTGTAAACCAGCACCTGCAGTTCCTTGTGTCTATAACAATATTCCATGCCATTTTTTGCCTTACTGATTTCTTTCTTTAGGTCTCTCCTGTGTCTAAATCCTCAAGGGATTGACTCAGTTGCCGTTACTGTTAATTGCCAATTATTTTTAATTGCACTGTCTGAAGAAGGGTCTCGACCCGAAACGTCACCCATTCATTCTCTCCAGAGATGCTGCCTGTCCCGCTGAGTTACTCCAGCATGATGCGTCACCTTTAAATTGCATCTTTTTATATCCGATCCTCGTTCACGTGATATTTGTGTCCATTTCTAATGTTCCTATTGCACAGAACATGCATCACAGAAAGCGGCCCTTCAGCCCACAAAGGGCGTGCACTCTGGGCCCATCTTATGGGTCCTTCTGCAGTTGTACAGGGCCCTAGTGAGACCACACCTGGAGTATTGTGTGCAGTTCTGGTCCTCTAATTTGAGGAAGAACATTCTTGCTATTGAGGGACTGCAACGTAGGTTTACAAGGTTAATTCCCGGGATGGCGGGACTGTCATATGCTGAGAGAATGGAGCGGCTGGGCTTGTACACTCTGGAGTTTAGAAGGATGAGGGGGGATCTCATTGAAACATATAGGATTATTAAGGGCTTGGACACGCTAGAGGCAGGAAACATGTTCCCGATGTTGGGGGAGTCCAGAACCAGGGGCCACAGTTTAAGAATAAGGGGTAAGCCATTTAGAACGGAGACGAGGAAACATTTTTTCACACAGAGAGTTGTGAGTCTGTGGAATTGTCTGCCTCAGAGGCCAGTAGAGGCCGGTTCTCTGGATACTTTCAAGAGAGCTAGATAGGACTCTTAAAGATAGCGGAAGTCAGGGGATATGGGGAGAAGGCAGGAGCGGCGGGGTACTGATTGGGGATGATCAGCCATGATCACATTGAATGGCGGTGCTGGCTCAAAGGGCCGAATGGCCTCCTCCTGCACCTGTTGTCTGTCGTCGGTGTAAACCAGCAGCTCCCTCCTTGCCCCAGTCACTCCACACCATGCAAGTATGTATCGCCCCTCTCTCTCTCCCCTCCCTCTCTCTCATTCTCTCTCTCTCTTTCTGCATCTCTCTCTCCCCCCTTTTCTTCTCTCTTCCTTTGTGTCCCTCCCCCCTCTCCCTCTCATTCTTCTCCTCTCTCTCTGGAGAGGGAGGGGGGAGATGAGAGGAGAGAAAGAGAGAGAGAGAGGGAGAGAGAGAGAGAGAGAGAGAGAGGAGAGAAAGAACAAGAGAGAGAGAGAGGGAGAGAGGAGGAGAGAGAAAGAACAATGAGGAGAGAGAGGGGGAGGAGAGAAGAACAAAGAGGGAGAGGGAGGGAGAGAGAGAGAGAGAGAGACAGGGGGGTGTAGAGACCAGGGGTGGGGGTCTCTCTCTGTCCCTCTCTTTCTCTCTCATTCCCCTCTGTGTGTCCTCTCTCTCTCTCTGTGACTGTGAGTGAGTCTGAGTGAGTGTGACTGTGAGTGAGTGAGTTGACTGTGTGATGAGTGGTGTGAGTGAGTGTGTGTGAGTGAGTGTGTGAGTGTGAGTGAGTGTGTGAGTGTGTGTGAGTGAGTGAGTGTGAGTGAGTGAGGTGAGTGTGATGAGTGTGAGTGTGTGAGTGACTGTGAGTGTGAGTGTGAGTGAGTGTGAGTGAGTGAGTGTGACTGTGAGTGAGTGTGAGTGTGACTGAGTGAGTGTGTGTGAAGTGTGACTGTGAGTGAGTGACTGTGAGTGAGTGAGTGTGTGTGAGAGTGAGGGCTCCACCCTGTGCCGGGCCTGCCGGCGCCGCCCGTGTTTCCGGGCCCGGGGGAAGACACAGCGCGGACACACACACACTCACTACACTGTGGGCTGCAGGTCAGTGTCGCCGCCCCCACCCCTGGTCTCTCCCCCACCCCTCTCTCTCTCTCTCTCCCTCTCTCTCCCCCTCTCTCCCCCCTCTCTCCCCCCTCTCTCCCCCCTCTCCCCCCCTCTCCCCCCTCCCCCTCTCTCCCCCTCTCTCCCCCCTCTCTCCCCTCTCTCCCCCCCCTCTCTCCCCCCCTCTCTCCCCCTCTCCCCCCTCTCTCTCTCTCCCTCTCTCCCCCCCTCTCTCCCCCCTCTCTCCCCTCTCTCTCCTCCCCTCTCTCCCCCTCTCCCCCTCTCACCCTCTCTCCCGCTCCCCCTCTCTCTCTCTCCCCTCTCTACTCTCCCCACCCTCTCTCTCTCTCCCTCCCCTCTCCCCCCTCTCCCTCCCCTCTCTCCTCTCTCTCTCCCCTCTCTATCCACCCTCTCCCCTCTCTCTCTGCCTCTCTCTCAATTTTTGTTTCAATTTAAAAAACTTTATTGGCATGACAAAATACATGGTTACATTGCCAAAGTATAAAACATGACATACATATTGAATGCATAAATATAAATACAAGTATAGAGTGCATGGATAGATATGCCCCTGTACATATATATATATATATATATATATATATATATAAACTCACAATACACCTCCAGCCCTTTATTGCTAGCTGCACGTTCTTGCAGCTGTAAGCACGGTAGACCCTACAGCGAGCAAGATAGGTCACTCGATGAAAAAGGCGTAGTACGGTCATTGGGCAGATTCGTGGGGTAATTTTCGGCCCCATTTCCGTAACCGGCTTCCGTCTCCGCACCAAAGATCCCGTAGCGGAGCAAAGATACTAGTGGGGAGACGGAAGCCGGTTACGGAAACATCCTCGTAAAAATAACCGTTCTTTGGGAAAAATCTTCCCTCATTTTCAGAATTATAATTTATTAACACAAACTGTTCCCCCGTAACGTTGATTACACTGCGGGTTGTGTCGGGTCTGGTTACTAAAATGGATGAAACAAAGGCCCACGTTCCGCTCCGTTGCGGACTATCAGCCATGATCACATTGAATGGCGGTGCTGGCACGAAGGGCCGGATGGCCTCCTCCTGCACCTATTGTCTATGTTTCTATGTTTCTATACACGTCAGCCCATTGCATTTAGCAGGAGTGGTCTATCTTGCTCCACTATGGGATCTTTGGTAAGCAGTACAGCTGCAAGAACTCTGCAGGTGCAAGTCTCTCTCTCTCTCTCTCTCTGTCCAAGACCTCCAACCCCTTCACTCCCCGCACCCTGAGGAGGTCAGTGTGGTGGCCAGAGTGGCTGCAGCCTCACCCAGACCCTCAACGCCCCCCCGTCCCCGTCCCCGCCCCCAAACGCTGTGACCCTCCAAACCCTCTGAACCTCCAATGCGGTGACCCTACACCCTCAAACCCTCCAACGCCATAGTCCTTAGACCTCCACCCTCTGACCCCTTCAACCCCCCCCAACCCAGAGGAGGTCAGTGTAGCGGCCACAGCCTTGCCCGGACCCTCAACCCTCCCAAACCCTTAGACCTCCAACCCGCTGGTCTCCCCTCCTCTGAACGTCCAACCCCTTCACCCTGGTCTCCAAACCCTTACCCCCTCCATCTAATCCCTGGACTCTCGAACACGCTGATGGCTCCAGTTCCCGATCTTCCCAATCACTAATCATCCCACCTCTCAGATTCCTATTAAATCTTTTCCCCTTCACCTTGAAGCTGTGTTCTGGTCCTCGATTCCCCTACTCTGGGCAAGAGACTCTGTGCATCTACCCGATCTATTCCTCTCATGATTTTATACACCTCCATAAGATTACCCCTCATCCTCCTGCGCTCCATGGAATAGAGACCCAGCCTGCTCAACCTCTCCCTGTAGCTCACACCCTCTAGTCCCGGCAACATCCTCATAAATCTTCTCTGAACCCTTTCCACGATTGACAACATCTTTCCCACAACACGGTGCCCAGAACTGAACACAATATTCTAAATGCGGCCTCACCAACGTCTTATACAACTGCGACATGACCTCCCGACTTCTATACTCAATACTCTGACTGATGAAGGCCAAAGTGCCAAAAGCCTTTTTGACCACCTTATCTACCTGCGACTCCACCTTCAAGGAACCATGCACCTGTGCTCCCAGATCCCTCTGCTCTACAACATAGAAACATAGACAATAGGTGCAGGTGTAGACCACTCGGCCCTTCGAGCCAGCACCGCCATTCAACATGATCATGGCTGACCATCCACAATCAGTACCCTGTTCCTGCCTTCTCTCCACATCCCTTGATTCCGTTAGCCCCCAAAAGCTAAATCTAACTCTCTCTTGAAAACATCCAGTGAATTGGCCTCCGCTGCCTTCTGTGGCAGAGAATTCCACAGATTCACAACTCTCTGGGTGAAAAAGTTTTTCCCCATCTCAGTCCAAAATGGCCGACCCCTTATTCTTAAATGAGAGTATGCTCCATTCTCTGCATGACAGTCCCGCCATCCCGGGAATTAACCTCGTCTACGCTGCACTCCCTCAATAGCAAGAATGTCCTTCCTCAAATTAGGGGACCAAAACTGTACACAATACTCCAGGTGCGGTCTCACTAGGGCCCTGAACAACTGCAGAAGGACCACTTTGCTCCTGTACTCAACTCCTCTTGTTATGAAGGCCAACATGCCATTCGCTTTCTTCACTGCCTGCTGTACCTGCATGCTTACTTTCAGTGACTGATGTACAAGGACCCCCAAGTCTCGTTGCACCTCCCCTTTTCCTAAACTGACATCTTTCAGATAATAATCTGCCTTCCTGTTCTTGCCTGTCATTACCCTGCTCCCAATACCATGTGCTCTAATTTTGCACACTAATCTCTTGTGTGGGATCGTGTCAAAGGCTTTTTGAAAGTCAATAGACAATAGACAACAGGTGCAGGAGTAGGCCATTCAGCCCTTTGAGCCAGCACCGCCATTCAATGTGATCATGGCTGACCATCCCCAATCAGTACCCCGTTCCTGCCTTCTCCCCATATCCCCTGACTCCGCTATCTTTAAGAGCCCTATCTAGCTCTCTCTTGAAAGTATCCAGAGAACCGGCCTCCACCGCCCTCTGAGGCAGAGAATTCCACAGACCCACCACTCTCTGTGTGAAAAAGTGTTTCCTCGTCTCCGTTCTAAATGACTTTGCCCCTTATTCTTAAACTGTGGCCCCTGGTTCTTAGAAATGTTTCCTCCCTCTAGCGTGTCCAAACCCTTAATATCATATATGTATCGATAAGATCCCCACTCATCCTTCTAAACTCCAGAGTATACAAGCCCAGCCGCTGACCCATTCTCTCACCATATGACAGTTCCCGCCATCCCGGGAATTAACCTTGTAAACCTACGCTGCACTCCCTCAATAGCAAGAATGTCCTTCCTCAAATTAGGGGACCAAAACTGCACACAATACTCCGGGTGTGGTCTCACTAGGGCCCTGTACAACTGCAGAAGGACCTCTTTGCTCCTGTACTCAACTCCTCTTGTTATGAAGGCCAACATGCCATTCGCTTTCTTCACTGCCTGCTGTACCTGCATGCTTACTTTCATTGACTGATGTACAAGGACCCCCAGGTCCGCGGTGCTGGCTCGAAGGGCCGAATGGCCGACTCCTGCACCTTTTGTATAATGTCTGTCCTATCTAGCTCTCTCACAGTTTGAGAATGTGTGTGCGGTCCCTGGTTCACGACGCCCCCGAACATCGGCAACGTGCTCTTTTATCCCCCCCTCTTAATTAACCCTTTTATCCTCCTCTGTTGAATTATAAATTTCTCCCAGTCCTCTGGTTTGCAGCTTCCTCTGGCCAATTTATCTGCCTTTTCCTTGGATTTAACACTATCCTTGACTTCCCTCGTCAGCCACAGTTGAGCCGCCTTCCCCGTTTTATTTTTTCGTCAGACAGGGATGAACGATTTCTGGAGTTCATCCATGCGGTCTCTAAATCTTTGCCATTGCATCTCCACTGTCAACCCTTTAAGTATAGTTTTGCCAGTCTATCCGAGCCAATTCCCGTCTCGTATCTTCAAAGTCTCCTTTCTTCAAATTCAGGACCCTAGTCTCTGAATTAACCGTGTCGCTCTCCATCCCAATGCAGAATCCCACCATAATCACAGCAAGATGGCGGACTCGGCGGGCTGAGGGGCCTGTTTCTGCTCTGCATCACTAAACTAAACTAACGAGACACAGAACATGCAGGGAACTCTGGGATAGACAATAGACAATAGGTGCAGGAGTAGGCCATTCGGCCCTTCGAGCCAGCACCGCCATTCAATGTGATCACGGCTGATCATCCACAATCAGTACCCCGTTCCTGCCTTCTCCCCACATCCCCTGACTCCGCTATTTTTAAGAGCCCTATCTAGCTCTCTCTTGAAAGCATCCAGAGAACCGGCCTCCACCGCCCTCTGAGGCAGAGAATTCCACAGACTCACCACTCTCTGTGAGAAAAAGTGTTTCCTCATCTCTGTTCTAAATGGCTCACCCCTTATACCTTAAACTGTGCGGCCCCTGGTTCTGGACTCCCCCAACACCGGGAACATGTTTCCTGCCTCTAGCGTGTCCAAACCCTTAATAATCTTGTTAAGCTCAGATGTAGGTCAGATTTCTAGGGCCACATCCTTAAGTTCTCTTGGATGCAGACCATCAGGGCCTGCGGATTTATCCGCCTTCAGTCCCGACAGTTCACCTAACGCCATTTCCCGACTAATGTGGATTCCCTTCAGTTCCTCCTTCCCACTAGATCCTCCGTCCCCTGGTATATCTGGGAGATTGTTTGTGTCACGGTTGCCCAAGGCCCTTTGCACAATAAGATCCGCTAACTAACCCTTCCCCATTACACAATACCCAGTCTAGGACGGCCGGCCCTCTGGTCGGTTCCTCTACATATTGGTTTAAAAACCCATCCCGTATATCTTATAGATATAAAATTATAAAAGGACTGGACAAGCTAGATGCAGGAAAAATGTTCCCAATGTTGGGCGAGTCCAGAACCAGGGGCCACACAGTCTTAGAATAAAGGGGTAAGGCCATTTAAAACTGAGGTGAGAAAAAAACGTTTTCACCCAGAGAGTTGTGAATTTGTGGAATTCCCTGCCGCAGAGGGCAGTGGAGGCCAAGTCAACGGATGGATTTAAGAGAGAGTTAAATAGAGCTCTAGGGGCTAGTGGAGTCAAGGGATATGGGGAGAAGGCAGGCACGGGTTATTGATAGGGGACGATCAGCCATGATCACAATGAATGGCGGCGCTGGCTCAAAGGGCCGAATGGCCTCCTCCTGCACTTATTTTCTGTGTTTCCATGTATACATTCCAAGAAATCCTCCTCCTCTGCGCTGTTCCCAACTCAGTCCGAAGAAGGGTTTTGGCCCGAAACGTTGCCTATTTCCTTCTCTCCATGCTATCCCCAACCTCCCTACTGCTGTTTGGTGATCTATACGCAACTCCAAGTGTTTTCTGCCCTTGGCTATTTCGTAGTTCCACCGATTCTATAGCATCCAAGCCAATGTCTCTCCTTGCTATTGCATTCCTCTCCTCTCTAACCAGCAATGCCAGCCCACCTCCTCTTCCTTTCTGTCTATCCCTCCCTGAATATCGAATACCCCTGCTTGTGTAAGGGGCCGTCACTGGGCAAGAAGAAGGGCCAGCAAGTATGTATATTGTGGGCCGAAGGGCCTGCTCCTGTGCTCAATGATGCCAGGAACTCCAGTAGATGTTGTACACTAGTTTAGTTTAGAGATACAGCGCGCAAACAGGCCCTTCGGGTCCGCGCCGACCAGCGATCCCCGCACACTAACACTATCCTACACACACCGGGGACAATTTTTACATTTACCAAGCCAATTAACCCACAAACCTGCGCGTCTTTGGAGTGTGGGAGGAAACCGGAGATCTCGGAGAAAACCCACGCAGGTCACGGGGAGAACGTGCAAACTCCGTACAGACAGCGCCCGTGGTCGGGATGGAACCCGGGTCTCCGGCGCTGCATTCGCTGTGCGGCAGCGACTCTCCCGCTGCGCCACCGTGGCTGAGGTGGTCACCCTGGAGCCATGTCTCCATAATCCCAACTATGGCATATCCCACATCTAGCACACCTTTACCTGTGACGTCACCTTTACCTGCGCTCCTCGATCCCTCTGCTCTACAACACTCCCCCAGAGCCCTGCCCTGCCCTGTTGGAAGGAATGATGGTGCGTTATAGACAGTAGACAATAGGTGCAGGAGTAGAGGCCATTCGGCCCCTCGAGCCAGCACCGCCATTCAATGTGATCACGGCTGATCATCCAACTCAGTATCCCGTACCTGCCTTCTCTCCATACCCCCTGATCCCTTTAGCCACAAGGGCCACATCTAACCCCCCTCTTAAATATTTTAAATAACAAAACAAGCCCATCAACTCTTTGAAGTTGAAATCTTACTTCAGATCTTTCTGCATTGCCCTCAAAGGGAAACCAGGCTGCTAATGGGATTTGTCTTCTCTGAGTCAAAATGTCAGTATTTCCCAAGGAATGAATCGGAGAACACGAATAAATCTGCATATAAGTATTTTGCCCACATTGCCTATTCAGGTTGGCAATAACTTCCGCATTTTAAAAATTATTTAACCTTATCTTCAAGGTATCGCATATCCACGGTGGGGGAACCAATAGATGCCCTGAAACAATTTCCGAGATTTTTTTTTATCTGCATGTGCATATATTCTTTCTTGAGTCTGCAGCTTTTACTCCGTTTTCAGGAAAAGATTAAAGTTCTTCGACCTGACACCATTAATTCTCTCTCTCTCTCCTAGCTTCCTAACCTGCTGAGTGCTTCAAGCAATTACTACTGTATTTCAGGCTTCCTGTATCTGAGTTGTTTTGAATTTTTAGTTCAAGAGGTTTGATTGCAGATACATGAATTTCACTGAACAACTCCGTGCTGTCTCCCTGCATATAACCATATAACAGCGACAGCACGGAAACAGGCCCTCTCGGCCCTTCTAGTCCGTGCCGAACACTTACTCTCACCTAGTCCCATCTACCTGCACTCAGACCATAACCCTCCATTCCTCTCCCGTCCATATACCTATCCAATTTATTTTTAAACGATAAAATCAAACCTGCCTCCACCACTTCCGCTGGAAGCTCATTCCACACAGCCACCACTCTCTGAGTAAAGAAGTTCCCCCTCATGTTGCCCCTAAACCTCCGTCCCTTAATTCTCATGTCATGCCCTCTTGTTTGAACCTTCCCTACTCTCAATGGGAAAAGCTTATCCACTTCAACTTTGTCTATCCCTCTCATCATTTTAGAGACCTCTATCAAGTCCCCCCTTAACCTTCTGCGCTCCAAAGAATAAAGACCTAACTTGTTCAACCTTTCTCTGTAACTTAGGTGCTGAAACCCAGGCAACATTCTAGTAAATCTCCTCCGTACTCTCTCTATTTTGTTGACATCTTTCCTATAATTTGGTGACCAAAACTGCACACCATACTCCAGAATTGGCCTCACCAATGCCTTGTATAATTTTAACATTACTTCCCTACTCCTATATTCAATGCTCTGATTTATAAAGGCCAGCACACCAAAGGCTTTCTTTACCACCCTATCTACATGCGATTCCACCTTCAGGGAACTATGCGCAGTTATTCCTTGATCCCTCTGTTCAACTGCGTTGCTCGATTCGCCACCCCGGGGATTAACCATGTCCCTGTGTCGCAGGTAATGTCGGCGCGCGGGGGCCACGGGACGAGGAGCGGGCGCCGCCAGCGGCAGGAGGAGGGGGAGGAGGAGGAGGAAGACCCGGTGGACCGGATGATCGACAAGACGGGCTGCGCCCACTTCCACCGCGCGCTGCAGGACTGCATGGCGCAGCATCAGGACTGGCGGCGATGCCAACTGCTCGTGCAGGAATTCAAACGGTGCATGGAGGGGCAGCGGAGGGAGCGGGGACCGGCCGGGACATCTGCCCCATGAGGAACGAAGGCAACGCTGCCCCAAAATGTGTAATACGAACCGGGTTTCAACTCCGGAAGCCAGGAAGGCTGTTTCCTGGTAAACCCTCGGGATATTACAGAGGGGGGAAAAAAAACATGTCAAGTCAAGTTTATTTTATTTCTATAGCACATTTAAAAACAACTCTCGTTGACCAAAATGCTTTACATTAGTGCAGGTACTCGCCCAACATTGGGAACATTTTTCCTGCATCTAGCTTGTCCAGTCCTTTTATAATTTTATATCTTAAAGATAGCGGAGTCAGGGGATATGGGGAGAAGGCAGGAACGGGGTACTGATTGTGGATGAGGCAGGGAATTCCACAGATCACAACTATCTGGGTGAAAAGGTTTTTCCTTGTCCCCGTTCTAAATGGCCTACCCCTTAGTCCCAGCCTCAACTACCTCCTCTGGCAGCTTGCCCCATACACCCACCTCCCTTTGTGCGAAAATGTTGCCGCTCAGATTCCTATTAAAATCGTTTCCCCTTCACCTTAAACCTATGTCCTCTGGTCCTCGATTCCCCTACTCTGGGCAAGAGACTTTGTGCATCTACCCGATCTGTTCTCCTCGTGAGTTTATACACCTCCATAAGATAGATCCACGTGTCCAAGAGGAGGCGACGCCAGGAGGCCCCGTTGCAGCCTGGGGCTCGCCTGGATCGGGGCACCGCTCCACAAGACCCCGAGCGCGGACTGGACTTGCAAAATGGCACCCTAGAAAACTTGGCAGCTTTTGCCTGCTGGACCAGTGAAATAATTCTGTAGACTTGACCATCGGGCATTGGGTACGGCAATACTCTGCTGGGCTGTGTGTAAGATAATAATTCCACTGTGCGGTTTTGAGTAAGTGACAATAAATGGTCAATAAACCCTGAAGGCTGGAACAGAAGGTAGACACAGTTTAAGGATAAGGAGGAAGTCTTTTAGGACCGAGATGAGAATTTTATTTTTCACACAGAGAGTGGTGAATCTGTGGAATTCTCTGCCACAAAAAGTAGTTGAGGCCAGTTCATTGGCTATATTTAAGAGGGAGTTAGATGTGGCCCTTGTGGCTAAAGGGATCAGGGGGTATGGAGAGAAGGCAGGTACGGGATACTGAGTTGGATGATCAGGATGTGCAGGCTCGAAGGGCCGAATGGCCGAAATAGGTACTCCTGCACCTATTTTCTACGTTTCTATGTAAAATGCTGGAGTAACTCAGCGGGACAGGCAGCATCTCAGGAGAGAAGGAATGGGTGACGGTTCAGGCCGAGACCTTTCTTCGACCCGAAACGTCACCCATTCCTTCTCTCCGGAGATGTTACTCCAGCACTTTGTGTTTGAACCGGCGTCTGCAGTTCCTTCCTGCAACATCAAGGCAGGAAGAACAGAGAGGCAGTGAATGAGAATGTCCACAAGATGGTAGTCACGAGCAGTGAACGTTGAGCCCTTTTGGAAGGTGGACACAAAATGCTGGAGTAACTCAGCGGGACAGGTGGCATCTCTGGAGAGAAGGGATGGGTGACGTTTCTGGGTCGAGACCCTTCTTCAGACTGAGAGTGTGGGGAGAGGGAGTCTAGAGATATGGAAGGGCAAGGTGTGAATATGAGAGATCAAAGGGGAAGATGTTCCATGAAATGTAGAATGGTTCATTATTAGCAGAGGGCAAGGTCATGTGACAGGAGCAGAATTAGGCCATTCGGCCCATCGGGTCTACTCCGCCATTCAATCATGGCAGATCTATCTCTCCCTCCTAACCCCATTCTCCTGCCTTCTCCTCATAACCTCTGACACCCGTACTAATCAATAATCTGTCTTATCTCCGCTGTCAATATATCCACTGACGTGTGGCCTCCACAGCCTTCGTTGGCAACAAGGCATATAATCAGCAATATTTAATTAGGAGGACTGGAACTAGTGGGAGAACTGGAAAAGGGGAGGGATGGAGAGAGAGGGGATGTAAGGGTTACTTGAAGTTAGAGAAGTCAATGTTCACACCGCTGGGGTGTAAACTACCCAAGTGGAATATGAGGTGCTGCTCCTCCAATTTGCGCTGGGCCTCACTCTGGCCATGGAGGAGGCTCAGGATAGACGGGGGGGGGGGGGGTTGTGGGGGCGGGGGGGTAGGGGGGAGGGGCGTGTGTGGTGGGGGGTTGTGGGGGTAGAGAGGGTTGTGTGTGGTAGGGGGGAGGTGGGGTGGGTGGGTGGAGGGTGGGTGAGGGGAGAGTGGGGGGGGTGTAGGGGAGGGGGTGTTGTAGGGGGAGGGGGTTGTGTGGCGGGTGGAGGGGGTTGTGTGGCGGGGGGAGGGGCGTGTGTGGTGGGGGCGGGTTGTGGGGGCAGTGGGAGTTGTCGGGGTAGTGAGGGTTGTGTGTGGTAGGGGGGGAGGTGGGGTGGGTGGGTGAGGGGGGATGGGTGAGGGGAGAGTGGGGAGGTGTAGGGGAGGGGGATGTGTAGGGGGGTTGTGGGGCTAGAGGAGGGGGTGTATGTGGGAAGGGGTGGTGTGGGCCCCCGCTCGCACTTTTGCGCGCTCCGCTCCTTCAGCTTTATTCTCGTGGCCGGTGATTGACAGCGGGTGCCGGAAGGGGCTTCGCCGTCCTGGCGAATGACCGACCAATAACTTTTCTAACATTTCACCGATCGGAACAAAACCTGGTGCGCTCGGAGCAGAGGAGAACGGTGAGTAAGGTGGCGAAAAATCCTAGCGCTATGGGGGATCGTTTTTGCGCAAATTTAATTACAACGCAGACCGGGAGTGGTCAAGATGAGAGCTTTAAACCCGGTCCCACTGTACAAGGTAATCCAAGAGTTCTCCCGAGTTTAAAAAAAAATCAAACTCGTGGTAAGCACGTAGCGGGTACGTCGGAGCTCGGGGACGTCTCTTAGCGGCTGGTAACGCTAACGGCAGGTACTCGGGAAACGCGGTAAGCTCGTGAAGACTCGTGAAGGTTTTTCAACATGTTGAAAAATGTCCACGAGAGCCCCGAGTTCGGGCGAGCGGCCGTTACCGTAAATCTCCGAGTTCGAATCAGGGCAAACTCGGGTGAATTCTTGAATTAGCTCGTACAGTGGGACAGGCCCCTTTAGTATAGTATAGATGTCCAGATCAAACAGTGAAATTCTTGCTTGCTGCAGCACAACAGAATATGTAAACATAATAAATAATGGGATATAAAAAGTTCCATGCGTGTGTATACACACGCACACATACTCAATAAATAAACGTCTATACTACAATAATAATAATAAGTCTGGGTACTGATTGGGGATGATCAGCCATGATCACATTGAATGGCGGTGCTGGCTCGAAGGGCCGAATGGCCTACTCCTACACCTATTGTTTTTTGTCTATAATGAGAGCGTCGGTGCTGCCCTGGGGAGCGTCCCTGTCCCTCAGTCTCCTTGCTGCGGCCCTGCGCTGGCCCGGGGTCTCGCCCTGCCCCACCGGTTGCCGCTGTGCGGGGGGGGGGGGGTGAGGCAGGAGGAGTGCAAGGACGCCAACTTGAGCCGGATCCCGTCCGCGATCCCCGCCGGGACCCGGGTATTGTCTGTGTCCGGCAACCAACCTCAGGAGGCTGGGCCTGGACCACAACCAGCTGAGCTCCATCTCCGAAGAGTCCTTCCTGGGACTCCCTCTCCTGCGCCTCCTGTCCATCGACCGCTGGCCCTCGGGCCATTCCCCGGCCGCCAGCTGTGGTCATCCCTGGACCTGCTCCACCTCCCCAACCTCACCCGGCTCCAGCTTCCAGAAACAGGGGCCACTGTTTGAGAATCCAGAACCGGGTGCCACAGTTTAAGAATAAGGGGTAAGCCATTTAGAACGGAGATGAGGAAACACTTCTTCACACAGAGAGTTTTTGAGTCTGTGGAATTCTCTGCCTCAGAGGGCGGTGGAGGCCGGTTCTCTGAATACTTTCAAGAGAGAGCTAGATAGGGCTCTTAAAGATAGCGGAGTCAGGGGATAGGGGGAGAAGGCAGGAACGGGGTACTGATTGGGGATGATCAGCCATGATCACATTGAATGGCGGTGCTGGCAATATTGTCTATTGTCTAACCACCTGACGCTCCTCCCGGAGAGGATGCCCACCAGCCCCGACCTGTGGACCCTGGATCTCAGAGACAACCTCCTGGCCCAAGTGGAAGAAGAGACCATCTCCTGCTGGCGACAACGGCTGAAGCTCAAGGTCTACCTGTCCTCCAACCCCTTGGGTTGCAACTGCCGGTCGCGGCCCCTGGACCGGTGGCTGAGGAACTCGTCTCAGGTCGGGTACCGTCAGAACTTGACCTGCCGCCTACCGCAGGCTCTGAGAGGGAGGTCCTTCGTCCAGTTGACCTCCCAGGACCTCACGTGCCCGGAGGCGGTATCAGCCTCCTACGTCTACCTGGGGACGGTCTTGGCCCTCGTCGGGGTCACCCTCCTGGCCGTCATCTACCTCGAACGCTTGGCCGGCGACGCCCGTCAGCTCTGCCGCGACCAGATGGCGGACTACGGCCACCGATACGAGCAGGACTCCAAGCCCGGCCGGCCTGGGCGGCAGGTCCGCTGTCATCTAGCGCCCTGGTCAACCGAAGGCCAACGCCCTTGCCCCGACCCCCGCGTGTAATTCCTCACCAGCGCCCGAGGAGCGAAGCGCACCACGGTGGCGCAGCGGTAGTGTTGCTGCCTTACAGCGCGGGCAGCAGCGGAGGGCCGGGTTGGACCCCGACTACAGTGCTGTCTGTACGGAGTTTGCACGTTTAGTTTGGAGATTAGTTTAGCGCGGAAGCAGGCCCTTCGGCCCACCGGGTCCGCGCCGACCAGCGATCCCCTCACACTAACACTACCCTACACACACTAGAGACATTTTTTACATTTATATCGAGCCAATTAACCCACAAACCTGCACGTCTTTGGAGTGAGGGAGGAAACCGGAGATCCTGGAGAAAACCCACGCAGATCACGGGGAGAACGTGCAAACTCTGTACAGACAGCGCCCGCACTCGGGATGGAACCCAGGTCCCTGGCGCTGTGAGGCGGCGGCTCGCCCTGTCGGCAAGCACAGCAGCTTGGTTTGGGAACAGCCCTGCCCAAGGCCGCAAGAAGTGGCAGAGTTGTGGACGCATCACACGGACCACATTCCCCACCATCGACTCCGTCTACACTTCACCCTGCCTCGGGAAAGCAGCCGACATCACCAAGGACTTGTCCCTGTCCCACCCCGGTCATTCCTTCTTCTCCCTGGCTCCCGGTACAGAAGCTTGAAAGCGCGCACCACCAGACTCAGGAACAGCTTCTTCCCCTCTGTTATCAGGCTTCTGAACAGCCCTTCCATCAGCTAGGGTACTGCCCGATTCACCTCTACCCCATTGCGGACATTGGACTTTGTCTGTGGAACTGATGCGATACAATGCTGAGAACTATATCCTGCACTCTGTATCCTCCCCTTTGCTCTACCTATTGGACTGGAGTTTGAACTGATTATATTTATGTATCATCGACAGTCACTCGAAACGAGTACGACTGTCCTCTCATGGAGGACGCCCGTGCGTGACTTTGTTTAACGTGGGGAGACTGGTGCACAGACAGCCACCCCACGGTCCTTGACAGATCTGGGTCAGGATCCAGTGGCATGGAGTCCAGGACGACCGGAGACCCTTTTCTGCTGCAGCCTTCATCCGCCTTCCCAGCCGTTGTGACGCTCCACTAAGGTCAGCCATCGTCCTCCGCCTGTTCCACCGTTGAGGTCTTGGTTGGATCGCTCTTTGTCAGAGACCTCCCCCTCGACCTTCCCGCCATGGGTGGCCCTACCAGGAGCAGAGCTCCAGACGGCATCGCTCTCAGGATCTCAGGACCACACAAGCTTCTCCACCACGACAAGGTGACAATCCTCTGAGAAGATTTATGTATGGTATTATCTGGTTAGATTTCATTGGATAGCGTGCAAAACAAAACTACTTACTGTAGCTTAACAATAAACAAACCTAAATCTCAATAACAACAAACTTTTAGTGTGTCTGGAGGTAGAACTTTGCTCGTGTCTTCTCCACAGAAGCAGAGAATTAATTACGAGGCGGCTTAGACGTGGTAGACAGTCAGAACCTTTTCCCCCCAGGGTGAAAATGTCAAAGACTAGAGGGCACAGCTTTAAGGTGGGAGGGGCAAAGTTTAAAGGAGATGTGCGGGGCAAGCTACCTGATCTCCCGGTGGCTCAGCACTTCAACTCGCCCTCCCATTTCCAATCCCACCTTTCTGTCCTGGGCCTCCTCCATGGCCAGAGCGAGGCCCAGCGCAAATTGGAGGAACAGCAGCTCATATTTCGCTTGGGCAGCTTACACCCCAGCGGTATGAACATTGACTTCTCTAACTTCAGGTAGTCCTTGCTTTCCCTCTCTCAATGGACAATAGACAATAGACAATAGGTGCAGGAGTAACCATTCGGTCCTTTGAGCCAGCGCCGCCATTCAATGTGATCATGGCTGATCATCCCCAATCAGTACCCCGTTCCTGCCTTCTCCCCATATCCCCTGACTCCGCTATCTTTAAGAGCCCTATCTAGCTCTCTCTTGAAAGTATCCAGAGAACCGGCCTCCACCGCCCTCTGAGGCAGAGAATTCCACAGACTCACAACTCTCTGTGTGAAGACGTGTTTCCTCGTCTCCGTTCTAAATGGCTTACCCCGTATTCTTAAACCGCGGCCCCTGGTTCCAGACTTGCTTTCCCTCTCTCTCCATCCCCTCCCCCTACCCAGTTCTTCCTGCAGTCTGACTGTCTCCGACTACATTCTATCTCTGTCCCGTCCCCTCCCCTGGCATCAGACTGGGAGTGGCGGCGCTGCCCTGCCCTGGCAGCAGCGGCTCGCCTGCGGTCCGTCTGTTTTTCTTTTTATTTGTTGTTTTCTTGTCTTGTTTTAGCGTTAGTTTGAGTTATTATGTAGTGTATGTGTGTGGGAGGGGTGGGAGAAACGTTCTCAGTCTCTTCCTTTTGGGGGGACGCGACGTTTCTTGTCGTATCCTCCGTCTCCGTCTGCGCTGAGGCCTAATGGCGGAGCTGGCGGCCTCCAACTTTAACTGCGACCGACCCGAGGCTCCGGAGGCAGAGCCAGCCAGGACTTACCAGCGCGGGGCTGGCCGACTTCGGGGCTGCGGCGGGTTCAGGCGTTCCGGCGGCCCGACTCGGAGCTGTGGCGGCTTTCCGGTGGCGGTGGCGGCGGCGGCGACTTCGGAGGCCCTGGACTGGAGGGCGGCAGCTTCGACCGCCCCGAGCCGTGGAGTTGAACCGGCCCGCTCGCGGAGCGCGGTTCACCCGCGGGGCTTATTTACATCACCCGGTGCGGTCACAACATCGGAGGCCCGGGTCGCCTCAGCGCAGAGGAAGAGGAAGAACAAGAAGGGAAGAGACAAAGACAAGATTTTTGCCTTCCACCACAGTGAGGAGGTGTCTGGTGAACTCACTGTGGTGGATGTTAAATATGTGTTTATTGTGTGTTTTGTTATTTACTATATGTATGACTGCAGGCAACGGAATTTCGTTCAGACCGCAAGGTCTGAATGACAATAAAGTTTTCCAAGTTCCAAGCCCAAGTTCCAAGAAGGGTCTCGACCCGAAACGCCTCCCATTCCTTCTCTCCAGAGATGCTGCCTGTCCCGCTGAGTTACTCCAGCTTTTTGAGTTACTCCATCGATTTTACCAGCATCTGCAGTTCTTTCTGGCTCACTCACTGCCGCCGGTCAGAACCTGTTCCCCAATCCATGTAATCCAAACTCAAACCCTTTCTTCTGGAACGGCAGAGTTTGTGGGGAGACTTAGAGTGGTAGATAGGGTAGACAGTCAGAGCCTTTTCCCCCCAGGGTGGAGACGTCAAAGACTAGAGGGCACAGCTTTAAGGTGAGAGGGACAAAGTCTAAAGGAGATGTGCGGGGCAGGTTTTTTTTACACAGAGGGTGGTGGGGGCCTGGAACGAGCTGCCAGGGGTGGGGGTGGAGGCAGATACGATAGTGGTGTTTAAGAGGCTTTTGGATCGGCGCGTGGATATGCAGGGAGTGGAGGGACACGGATCACGTGCGGGCAGAGGGGAGATGGTCTTGGCATCATGGCCGGCATTTACATTTTGGGCCGAAGGGCCTGTTCTTGTGCTGTACCGTTCCATGTCTGAGGACATGTCTTTAGGAAGGAGACGAGGAGGAATGTCTTTAGTCAGAGGGTGGTGAATCTGTGGGATTCTTTGCCACAGACGGCTGTGGAGGCCAAGTCAGTGGATAATTTTAAGGCAGAGATCGATAGATTCTAGATCAGTGCGGGTGTCAGGGGTTACGGGGAGAAGGCAGGAGAATGGGGTTAGGAGGGGGAGATAGGTCAGCCATGATTGAATGGCGGTGTAGACTCAATGGGCCGAATGGCCTAATTCTACTGTCACCATTTATGAGCTTCTGTGTGTTCTATGTGGGTAGGGACATGCAACATGACACTTGCAAATAGGTTTGTTGCTAGGTTGCATGTGAGCCTGAGCACGTTACACAATCTATCTCGGGCACAACTTAATCATAGCAATGTTGCTTTCCACCTGGCTTTGTCAGCCCCACCGTAGGAATGCCGTACACCCGGTCTAGCTTGGGTCTAACCGCACGGTGAAATCGCGGGCCGCACGCTGGCACAGCGGCAGAGTTGCTGCCTCACAGCGCCAGAGGCCCGGGCTCCATCCGCCTGTACGGAGTTTGTGCGTTCTCCGCGTGACCCGCGTGGGTTTTCTCCGGGTGCCCCGGTTTCCTCCCGCATGCCAAACAAGTCGAGGTTTGTAGGTTAATTGACTTTGGTAAAATTGTAAATTGTCCCCAGTGTGCGTGGGGTAGTGTTCGTGAGTTCGGTTCAGTTTCCTGTCGCGTGTACTGAGGTACAGTGAAAAGCTTTTGTTGCGCGCTAACCAGTCAGCGGGAAGACAATACGTGATTACAATCGAGCCGCCCACAGTGTACAGATACAGGGTAAAGGGAATAACGTTTAGTGCAAGGTAAAGCCAGCAAAGTCCGATCGGGGGAAGAAGGTCAAGTCGGTGTTGGGGGAGTCCAGAACCAGGGGCCACAGTTAAAGAATACGGGGTAAGACATTTAGAACGGAGACGAGGAAACACTTTTTCTCACAGAGAGTTGTGAGTCTGTGGAATTCTCTGCCTCAGAGGGCGGTGGAGGCCGGTTCTCTGGATGCTTTCAAGAGAGAGCTAGATAGGGTTCTTACAGATAGCGGAGTCAGGGGATATGGGGAGAAGGCAGGAACGGGGTACTGATTGGGGATGATCAGCCATGGTCACATTGAATGGCGGTGCTGGCTCGAAGGGCCGAATGGCCTCCTCCTGCACCTATTGTCTATTGTCGATTGTCTATTGTTTCGTGTCGAGACCCTTCTTCAGACACAAGCTGATGCTGTTCCAGAGAAAACAATCTAAGTCTCTCCAGCATCCTCCCTAATAGACAATACCCTCTAATCCTGGCATCTGAAGAAGGGTCTCGACCCGAAACGACACCCATTCCCTTCTCTCCAGAGATGCTGCCTGTCCAGCTGAGTTACTCCAGCTTTTTGTGTCTATCTTCTAGCAGGGACTGGGTTAAAGCTTCCTCGGATACCCGTGTAATCTGCAGGTCCCGGGAGGGGGGGAGTGTCTAAAACGCTTCCAGCCGCACAGACTCGCCACTCAAGTTACATTCTGGCAGCCAGCCGTATCGTCCTGGAGATCCCCCCCGTCACGCACGCCACATTCACGGGAAAGATGTGGTCAACGACCTGGCGCAGGGGGAGGCTTATTATGTGTCTGACCGAGAGTGGGGAAGGGAGGGGGAGTGAGAGCAGAACTGTGTGTGTCTGTGTGTGTGTGGTTGTACGTGTGTGTGTGTGTACATGTGTGTGTATGGTTGTACATGTGTGTGTGTGTGTGTGTGTGCATGTGTGTGTGTGTGTGTGGTTGTACATGTGTGTGAGTGGTTGTACATGTGTGTGTGTGGTTGTACGTGTGTACATGTGTGTGTGTGTGTGGTTGTACATGTGTGTGTGTGTACATGTGTGTGTGTGTGTGTGTGTGTGTGTGTACATGTGTGTGTGGTTGTACATGTGTGTGTGTGTACATGTACATGTGTGTGTGGTTGTACATGTGTGTGTACATGGTGTGTTGTGTGTGTGTGGTTGTACATGTGTGTGTACATGTGTGTGTGTGTGTGTGTGTGGTTGTACATGTGTGTGTGTGTACATGTGTGTGTGTGTGTGTGTGTGGTTGTACGTGTGTGTGTACATGTGTGGTTGTACAGTGTGTGGTTGTACATGTGTGAGTGGTTGTACGTGTGTGTGTGTGTGTGGTTGTATGTGTGTGTGTGGTTGTATGTGTGGTTGTACATGTGTGTGTGTGGTTGTACATGTGTGTGTGTGTACATGTGTGTGCGTGTGGTTGTACGTGTGTGTGTGCGCGCGTATGTTTATGAGGTTGTACATGTCTGTGTGCATGCCTGTGAGTATGTTTATGTGTGGTTGTATGTGCGTGCGTGTGTGTGTCTGTGTGTGCATGTATGTTTATGAAGTTGTACACATGTGCGTGCATACGTGAGTGTGTGTGTGTGTGTGTACATTTTTACGTGCGTGCTTGCTGGGTGTGGTTGTACATGTGAGTGCATGTGTGTGTGCCTGCGTGTGTGTGTGTGTCAATTTGTCTGGGTGCGTATGTGTGTGTGTGTACGTGTATGTGTAGTTTGTATGCTCTCCCCGTGACCTGCGTGGGTTTTCTCCGGGTGCTCCGGTTTCCGCACACACTCCAAATCTCTCCCCCTCTATCCCCTCTCCTCCTCTCCACTTCCCCCTCCACTTCCCCCCTCCCCTCTCTCCCTCTCCCTCTCCCTCTCCCTCTCTCCACTCTCTCTCCTCTTAGACTTCTTTATTCTTTGGATAAGGCTGTGACCACTCATGATCACATACTGTAGACCCTCTTAAACTGCGGCCCCTGGTTCTGGACTCCCCCAACATCGGGAACATGTTTCCTGCCTCTAGCGTGTCCAAACCCTTAATAATCTTATATGTTTCAATGAGATCCGCTCTCATTCTTCTAAACTCCAGAGTGTACAGGCCCAGCCGCTCCACTCTCTCAGCATATGTTAGTCCCGCCATCCCGGGAATTAACCTGGTGAACCTACGCTGCACTCCCTCAATGTTTCGGGTCGAGACCTTTCTTCAGACAAGCAGCATATGGGCCCAGCATCGAACCCTGAGGAAAGCCACTAGATCGCTAAGGTGAAATATTTTGAAGCAAAACATTGTCATTTTCATCAATCTTTTTGTAAGTTGGGTTACAGGAACTCTTTTTTTTTTATGAATGAATGAATGAATAAGTTTATTGGCCAAGTATTCACATACAAGGAATTTGCCTTGGTGCTCCGCCCGCAAGTGACAACATGAATGACAACATTTCATACATCGGATTCATTTTGATTAATCTTGCGTGGGAATTGGCTTCATCATCATGAACAGATTAGGGAGTGTTCCTTCGAATGTCACCTACGACTCGGGCTGTTTCATATTTCACAACCAAACCAGATGAACTTGCCTGGATGAAGTGGTGTAAGCCTCAAGGAGAGGTTTGGGCAAATTTGCATTGTTTTCTCTGGAGCGCCGGGGGTCAGGGTGAGGAGAGACCGGATATTGCCAAGATAGACACACACTCCCGCTGGAGTTAACTCAGCGGGACAGGCAGCATCTCTGGGGGAGAGGGAATGGGTGACGTTTCGGATCGACACCCTTCCGCAGACATGCCGGGAGGAACTGCGGGCGCTGGTTTCAACCGGAGATAGACACAAAAATGCTGGAGTAACTCAGCGGCTGAGGCAGCATTTGTGGAGTGAAGGAATGGGTGACGTTTCGGGTCCAGACCCTTCTTCAGACTGCTGGAGCAACTCAGCGGGACAGGCAGCACCTGAAGAAGGGACTCGACCACTTTTTCACCCAGAGAGTTGTGAGTCTGTGGAATTCTCTGCCTCGGAGGGAGGTGGAGGCCGGTTCCCTGGAAACGTTCAAGAGAGAGCAAGATAGTGGAGTCAGGGGATATGGGGAGAAGGCAGGAACGGGGCACTGATTGGGGATGATCAGCCGTGATCACATTGAATGGCGGTGCTGGCTCGAATGGCCTACTCCTGCACCTATTGTCTATTGTCTATCGAAACGTCACCCATCCCTTCTCCTCCAGAGATGCTGCCCGTCCCGCTGAGCTACTCCAGCTTTTTGTGCCTATCTTCGGTGTAAACCAGCGTCTGCTGTTCCTTCCCGCACGTGGGCGTATCGCGTGGAGTTCTAGCCGCCCCATTACAGGAAGGATGTGGAGTCTTTGGAATGGAAGGGTGCAGAGGATGTGAGTCAAAGTTGCACAGTCGCCCAACTCTCCCCCACCGACCAACACGTCCCAGCTACACTAGTCCCACCTGCCATAGAGGCATATAGTGTGTAAATGGGCCCTTCAGCCCAACTTTCCCCCACCGACCAACACGTCCCAGCTACACTAGACCCACCTGCCATAGAGGCATATAGTGTGTAAATGGGCCCGTCAGCCCTACTCTCCCCCACCGACCAACATGTCCCAGCTACACTAGACCCACCAGCCTGCGCTTGGCCCACATCCATCCAAACCTGTCCTATCCATGCACCTGGCCAAATGTCTTTAATACTGTGTGAAAAGGCTGTCGTTTCAACAGACAATAGGTGCAGGAGTAGGCCCATTCATGAATAAATGGATTGTTAAAGAAGGAACTGCAGATGCTGGAAATTCAGGTCTGAAGAAGGGTCTCGACCCGAAACGTTACCTATCTCCTTTGCTCCTTAGATGTTGCTGCACCCGCTGGGTTTCCCCAGGTTTTTGTGTACCCATGAATAAATGGAAATGTTTTCAATTTATTTCACATTCTTAGCAATTTAATTTTGATGTAATTCTCAGAAACCCTGATGTCTGTTCCCTGTATCACCAAACGCTACTTTAAATTCGTAAGAACTCATTTACTTTTCAAATAATTATTCCTCCCTTGGACCCCAACGTTCTACCCTTTCTACAGTACCTGTACACTGTGGCCGGCTTGATGGTAATCAGGTGTGGTCCTTCCGCTGACTGGATAGCACGATATTTTCATATTCATATGTCATAGGAGCATAATCAGGCCATTCGGCCCATCACGTCTACTCTGCCGTTCAATCATGACTGATCCATCTCTCCCTCTCAACCCCATTCTCCTGCCTTCTCCCCATAATCCCTGTCACCCGTGCTAATTAAGAATCAATAAGATCCCCTCTCATCCTTCTAAACTCCAGAGTGTACAAGCCCAGCCGCTCCATTCTCTCAGCATATGACAGTCCCGCCATCCCGGGAATTAACCTTGTAAACCTACGCTGCACTCCCTCAATAGCAAGAATGTTCTTCCTCAAATTAGGGGACCAAAACTGCACACAATACTCCAGGTGTGGTCTCACTAAGGCTCTGTACAACTGCAGACTAAAGACATTCCTCCTCATCTCCATTCTAAAGGAATGTCCTTTAATTCTGAGGCTGTGCCCTCTGGTCCTAGACTCTCCCACTAGTGGAAACATCCTCTCCACATCCACTCTATCCAGGCCTTTCACTATTCTGTAAGTTTCAATGAGGTCCCCCCTCATCCTTCTAAACTCCAGCGAGTGCAGGCCCAGCGCCGTCAAACGCTCATCGTACGTTAATGCACTAGTTCCTTGGATCGTTCTTGTAAACCTCCTCTGGACCCTCTCCAGAGCCGGCACACCCTTCCCCAGATACGGGGCCCAGAACTGCTCGCAATGCAGTCTGACCAGCGCCCTGCAAATCTTCAATAGACAATAGGTGCAGGAGGAGGCCATTCGGCCCTTCGAGCCAGCACCACCATTCCATGTGATCATGGCTGATCATCCCCAATCAGTACCCCGTTCCTGCCTTCTCCCCATATCCCCTGACTCCGCTATCTTTAAGAGCCCTATCTAGCTCTCGCATGAAAGTATCCAGAGAACCGGCCTCCACCGCCCGAGAATAGGCAGAGAATCCCCTATTTTCTATGTTTCTACGGGTTATTGATAGGGGATGATCAGGCATGATCACAATGAATGATGGTGCTGGCTCGAAGGGCCGAATGGCCTCCTCTTGCACCTATTTTCTATGTTTCTGTCTAGTACCCCGTTCCTGCCTTCTCCCCATATCCCCTGACTCCGCTATCTTTAAGAGCGGAGAGCTGTTTCAGCAGGCCATCCTGTAATGACTCTAATGAGTGCTGTTAATGTGAAGCAAAAATATTATATAAATATTTGCCTTCACGAATATGAAAGCTGGAAACTAAACGGAAAGGAACGATAGCTTGGGTTTCCTGTTGACATTTTGTTAGGAATGTTTCGTTTCAGATTACGGCTAAGGAATGTTCCGTCGAAAATATCCGGCCGGAATCTTCAGGAGCCAGTTGGCTTTAACTGTCTTTTGTTTTTAGTTCAGAGATACAGCATGGAAGTAGGCCCTTCGGCCCCCCGAGTCCACGCCAACTAGCGATCGCCCCTGCACGCGAGCGGTATCCTGCACGCACTCACCAGGGAAAATCTGCAATTTTCACCGAAGCCAATTCACCTACAAACCCGCACGTCTTTGTGGGAGTGTGGGAGGAAACCGGAGCACCCGGAGAAAACCCACACGGGTCACGGGGAGAACGTGCAAACTCCGTACGGACAGCGTCCGTGGTCAGGACCGAACCAGGGTCCCTGGCGCTGTGAGGCAGCGACTCTAACCGCTGCGCTGTCCCTGGCCACTCGATGGGCCGAATGGCCCAATTGTGTTCCTATGTCTTTTCCCTTTATAGTCTAAATGGGCCCTTCATCCATGTCAACCAGCATGCACCATCCAAGTCCCACTTGCCCACATTTGGTCCATATCCCTCCAAACCTGTCCTATCCATGCACCTGTCTAACTGTTTCTTAAACGTTGGGCTAGTCCCAGCCTCAACTACCCCCTCTGGCAGCTCGTTCCATACACCCACCACCCTCTGTGTGAAAAAGTTACCCCTCAGGTTCCTATTACATCTTTCCCACCTCATCTTAAACCTGTGTCCTCTTGTTTTTGATTACCCTACTCTGGGCAAAAGACTACCCGAAACCTACAGGGTTTCCTCCGAGATCTTCGGGTTCCTCCCACACTCCAAAGACGTGCAGGTTTGTAGGTTCATTGATTTGAGTAAAAATTATGCAGTCCCTCGTGTGTGTGGGATAGTGTTAGTGTGCGGGGATCGCTGGTTAGCACAGACACAGTGGGCCGAAGGGCCTGTTTCTGGGCCATACCACTAAACTAAACAAATCCAATGTTTAGTTTAATTAAACAAAGAAACATAGACAATAGGTGCAGGAGTAGGCCATTCGGCCCTTCGAGCCAGCACCGCCATTCAATGTGATCATGGCTGATCATCCCCAATCAGTACCCCGTTCCTGCCTTCTCCCCATATCCCTTGACTCCTAGAGATCTATCTAACTCTCTTTTAAATCCATCCAGTGAATTGACCTCCACTGCCTTCTGTGGCAGGGAATTCCACAAATTCACAACTCTCTGGGTGAAAAGAAAAACTCTCATCTCAGTTTGAAATGGCTTTCCCTTTATTCTTAGACCGTGTGCGGCCCCTGGTTCCGGACTCCCCCAACATTGGGAACATTTTTCCTGCATCTAGCTTCGTCCAGTCCTGTTATAGTTTAGAGATACAGCGCGGAAACAGGCCCTTCGGCCCACCGTGTCCGCGCCGACCAGCGACCCCCGCGCACCATCACTGTCCCACACACGCTGGGGGACAATTTTTAACTTTCGCACCCAGCCACTTAACCTGCACGTCTTTGGAGCGTGGGAGGAAGATTTTCTCCGAAGATCTCGGAAGAAAACCCACGCAGGTGACATGGCATGCAGGAGTCTGTTGGCTCGTGGGAAGAAGCTGTTGCAGACCCTTGACGTTCTGCTCCTTATGCTACGATATCTTTTGCCCGAGGGCAGCAGAGTGAACAGTCCGTGATGGAGATGTGTGGGGTCCTTTATAATACTGCTGGCCTTAGACACGCAGCGTTTGGTCGCAACGTCCCGGATTGAAGGGAGAGAAGTCCCGATGGTTTTTTCAGCCGTCCTCACCACTCTCTGCACGGACTTCCAGTCGGAGGCTTTGCAGTCCCCAAACCAGACAGAGATGCAGCTGGTCAGAATACGCTCTATGGTGCCCCTGTAGAAAGTGGTGAGGACGGGATGGGGGAGGTGAGCTCTATCTTCTCACCCGGGCAGAAGGTGCACCCGCTCTTAACTGGTGATGTGATGTTATTTGACCAGGTCAGACTGTTTGTGATCTGCACCCCCAGCAACTTAGTGCCACTGACCAACTCCACATCGCTGTTCCGGACCGCTCTCCGGTTGTGGTAGGATGGTCCAGTTGCCTGATAACAGCCGGGAAGAAACTGTCCCTGAATCTGGAGGTGTGTGCGTTCGTTTTCACACTTCTGTACCTCCCATGCCAAGCAAGATGCCTCATCGACACTGCCCCCACCTGCCCGTGCTTGGCCCAAAAGCCTCTAAACATTTTAGACAATAGACAATAGGTGCAGGAGTAGGCCATTCGGCCCTTCGGGCCAGCACCGCCGCCATTCACTGTGACCCGTGGCTGATCGTCCACATTCAGTACAGCAACTGCGCCACTGGGCCGCGCGAGAAACATGAGATGGAGATGCAAGACCCTGATCACAAGCGGGAACGGGTGAAGGACAGTTTGGCGTTGCTGAGCTCAGCGGTTTCGTGCCGCTTCCCTGACCTTGAAGTACAGTTCCTTGGAACAGCGAGAGTACATTAATAGGAAGGAAACTTTGCAGAATGTGCAGAGATAGGGAAACTGGTTTCCTTGCAGCTGTGTGGGGGCCCTGTCAGGAGTCTAGTTTTTTGTTTTGTCAGGAGCTACAGCACGGAAACAGGGACCTTTGGCCCACCGGGCACTGGGCCTGTACTCACTGGAGATTAGAAGAATGAGTGGGGGGAGGGACCTCATTGAGACATGCAGAGGGCCTCAGAGGGCTGTGGAGGCCGGTTCTCTGGATACTTTCAAGAGAGAGCTAGATAGGGCTCTTAAAGATAGCGGAGTCAGGGGATATGGGGAGAAGGCAGGAACGGGGTACTGATTGGGGATGATCAGCCATAGTCACATTGAATGGCGGTGCTGGCTCGAAGGGCCGAATGGCCTACTCCTGCACCTATTGTCTATTGTCTCTATAGAATAGTGGAACACTTGGATAGAGTGGATGTGGAGAGGATGTTTCCACTAGTGGGAGAGGCTAGGACCAGAGGGCACATCCTCAGAATTAAAGGACATTCTTTTAGGAAGGAGATGTGGAGGAATTGCTTTAGTCAGAGGGTGGTGAATCTGTGGAATTCTTTGCCACAGAAGGCTGGGGAGGCCAAGTCAGTGGATATGTTTAAAGTTAAGATAGATAGATTCTTGATTAGTACGGGTATCAGGGGTTATGGGGAGAAGGCAGGAGAATGGGGTTAGGAGGGAGAGATAGATCAGCCACGACTGATGGGCTGAATGGCCTAATTTAACGCTTATCACTTATGACCTTATTAGTCCGCGCTGAGCAGCGATCCCCGTACACTCGCATTATCCCACACACACTCGGGACAATTTTACAATTTTTACCAAAGTCAATTAACCTACAACCCTGCACGTCTTTGGAGTGTGGGAGGAAACTGGAGCACCCGGAGAAAACCCACGCAGGTCACGGGGAGAACGTACAAACTCCGTACAGGCAGCGCCCGTGGTTAGGATCGAACCCGGGTCTCCGGCGCTGTGAGGCAGCAACTCCACCGCACAGTTGTGTGTTCCATAACTGTCTGCCCTCTCGTTCTACTCCGACCTGAAACGAGCTTTACACCTCGCGCTGCCTCGGCAAGGCCAGCAGCATAACCACGGACCAGTCTCACCCCCCCCCCCCCCGGCCACTCCCTCTTCTCCCCTCTCCCATCGGGCAAGAGGTACAGAAGTGTGAAAACGCACGCACACACACCTCCAGATTCAGGGACAGTTTCTTCCCGGCTGTTATCAGGCAACTGAGCCGTCCTCTCACCAACTAGAGACCTCCCCTGCACCTCATTGGTGATCCTCAGACTATCTTTAATCGGACTTCACCTTGCACTAAACGTTATTCCTTTTCTCCTGTGTCGGTACACTGCGGCCGGCTCGATTGTAATCACGTATTGTCTTTCTGCAGTTTGGTTAGCGCGCAACAAAAGCTTTTCACTGTACCTATAATCGGAATTTACTGGACTTTATCTTGCACTAAGTATTATAACCTTTATCCTGTTCGATTGCTTAGTGTTAGTTTAGAGATACAGCGTTGAAACAGGCCCTTCGGCCCGCCGGGTCCGCACCGACCAGCGATCCCCGCACACTAACACTACCCTACACCCACTAGGGACATTTTTTTACGTTTACCAAGCCAATTAGCCTACAAACCTGCACGTCTTTGGAGTGCGGGAGGGAACCGAAGATCCCGGAGAAAACCCACGCGGGTCACGGGGAGAACGTGCAAACTCCGTACAGACAGCGCCCGCGGTCGGGATGGAACCCGGGTCTCCGGCGCTGCATTCGCTGTAAGGCAGCGACTCTACCGCTGCGCCGCCGTGACCGCCCTTGCAATCGTGTATTGTCTTTCGGCTGACTGGTTAGCGCGCTTAAAAGCTTTTCACTGCACCTCGGTACACGGGACAGTAAACTGCACTGAACTGATCAGTGCGGCCTCTGCACTAGAAACTGGAGATCTATTGGAGATTTCCAAGTCCATTTTCCAGTAGGCTAGGGGGATATAGAAATATAGAAAATAGGTGCAGGAGTAGGCCGTTCGGCCCTGCAGGCCAGCACCGCCATTCAATGTGATCATGGCTGATCATCCCCAATCAGTACCCCGTTCCTGCCTTCTCCCCATGTCCCTTGATTCCGTTAGCCCTAAGAGCTAAATCTAACTCTCTCTTGAAAACATCCAGTGTATGTGGCTTGGTATAAATGTAAGGTTGTCCCCAGTGCGTGTAGGATGGTGCTAGTGTACGGGATCGCTGGTCGGCGCGGACCCGGTGGGCCGAAGGGCCTGTTTCCGCGCGGCATGGCTAAACTATGTAGTGGATATAGATGGGGATGACCTCCATATCCACTCGATCCAAGCCTTTCACTATTCTGTACGTTTCATAGAAACATAGAAAATAGGTGCAGGAGTAGGCCATTCAGCCCTTTGAATCAGCACCAC
Organism: Okamejei kenojei; assembly: GCA_035221665.1. Taxonomy (NCBI): domain Eukaryota; kingdom Metazoa; phylum Chordata; class Chondrichthyes; order Rajiformes; family Rajidae; genus Okamejei; species Okamejei kenojei. The sequence continues at coordinate 17,755,436 of CM069136.1, read as the reverse complement.
CATTCAATGTGATCATCCCCAATCAGTACCCCGTTCCTGCCTTCTCCCCATATCCCTTGATTCCGTTAGCCCTAAGAGCTAAATCTAACTCTCTCTTGAAGACATCCAGTGAATTGGCCTCCACTGCCTTCTGTGGCAGAGAATTCCACAGATTCACAACTCTATGGGTGAAGAAGTTTTTCCTCATCTGTGTCCTAAATGGCCGACCCCTGATGCTAATGGACCATGTGCAGGCAGAGGAGATTAGTTTAAGTTGGCTTCAAGCTCGGCATGGACTCTGTGGGCCGAAGGGCCTGCTCCTGTACTGCGCTGCGGTGCGTCCCAACCATCGGACTTGAGAGTCGGAGATTCACTGCTACCCGTCAGAACCTGTTCCCCGAACCATGTAATCCAAACTCATATCCTTTCTTCTGGAACGCTGGAGGTTGTCGGATAGGGTTGCCAACTGTCCCGTATTAGCCAGGACATCCCTTATATATTGGGCTAAATTTGTTTGTCCCATACGGGACCGCCCTTGTCTCGTATATGACCGCTATTACTCGGGTCGAGGGGACTGTTGGGTCGTCCGGCCCCACCTCACCCGTCCCGACGTAGTGCAGCCCATGGAGTGCAGCAGCAGCAGCAGCAGCAGCGCCTCGCCCGTGGCCCCGTCCGTCGGTCGGCAGCCCGGCCAGCTGTCCGACCTTCGGACCTTCGCTGACCGCCGACACCACCACCACCCCTCCTTCTCACGGCCGATCGTCGGTTTCACGAGTTGGACGGGGCGCCGGACTTTGCGCGCGGCCCCTTCGGGCCAAAACTCCTCAGCTGGCCCGCCGGCTGGGCTTTGTGCGCAGTCCAGCACCCGGGCCCAACTCATCGTCCACCCAGCCACGGCCCAGTCGGGCAACGGACTGCCGTCGGGAATTTGTCCCGTATTTTCCCACCCACACTTCAACAATTGACTTCACCGCACCCTAGTGCAGTAATCGAGATTTACACAGTTTCAAGACTTTACCTTGTTTACTCAGGAAGCAATTTACAATCAAAGGCACATTGTCTTATCAGTAGATGCCTCGCCTGCAAATATTTCCTCACAATCATAATCAAAGCATAACTGACAAAATGATGTACGTACAAACGTTTCATATCTCACAGTTGAAGGTTAAAGGTGCAAAAATATATCAAATAAGAGGCCACAAGGTGAATTCATGCTCATTTGTGTCCAATGTAGCTTAATATTCAGTTCATTCTATTTCAGGCTCAAAGGTTATTTATTGGTCACGTACACCAGTACGTGTGGTAATGAAATGTTTCTTCCCAACACAGCACATGAAAAAACGAATAACAATGATAAAGAGATTTAAACATAAAAAGCATCCCCCCACAATGGTTCCCATTATGAGGGAAGGCACCAAGTTCAGTCCCCACCCATAGTCGGGCCTACTGAGGCCTCTGGAGTCGCCTTTAAGGAGGCCCGATGTTCCAGGCCGTTCTTGCCGGGTGATGGTGCTCCGGCAGCGGGAGAATCCTCTCAGCGGCTTGGGACGCCGCTTCCTTACTGGGGACCGCGGCTTCCGAAGCCAACGAGGCCGCACTGGACGGAGCGATCACGCCGAGAGATCCCAGGCTCCCGATGTTAAAGTTCAGCGCCGCTGGCCGCTCCACAGTCCCGCAGCTCCGCAATGTTCTCCTGCGGTCTTCAGCTCACCGGAGTTCCAACGCAAGGCATCGCTCGCTCCGCGTTAGCGCTCCAGCACTGCTCCGCCGCCGAAGCCGAGGTTCTGGGCGGTCCCCCCAGGAAACGCCGCTCCAGGCCCGCTGGTAGGCCGCGAGGACGGGTCGAAAGAGCAGCCCGGAGAAAAGCTGCCTCTCCGACCAGGTAGGGACCAGGAAAAGTAGTTTCACCCTTCCCCCCCCCCCCCCCCACCCACCCCCCACATAAAAAAGACTAGAACTCCAAAAACAAAACACTAAAACCCACTAAAAATTAAAAAAGAGTGAAAAAACAAACAGCTGCAGGCTGGGCAGCCATACCCATACAGGACGGCACCCCCTATTTACAAATAAAACAAGTTTTAAATTCTAAGGCAGCGTTCCCAGAATATCAGGAGAATCCTTAATTTCCTACTCCATGCTGTGCGGCCGGTAACCCATGACAACGGGCCTACAGTGGCGCTGGTTCTCATCCTCATCCTTTTCTAATTCCAACCCAGCTCTTGGTTGTGGACTCTGCTCCCTCACGGCTGCCCCTCCCACAGTGCAGCCATCGACTGCCCAATGCCTGGACCCGCGAATGGCCATCTTGGCCGGGCCCAGGAGCAGACCAAGAGGGAGATTCTTCCCCCCCTCTGTACCGGGTGCCCAAATATCAGGAGGGTGGGACTAAAATGTAGCCAAAACCTGAGGAACAGCTTCTTCAGATCATCGAGCAGGGGGCAGCAATCTCTCACACTGCACGTACATATGTATCACGGTCTCTTTTCTCGCCGCAGAAGTGACAGGCGGCTGGCGAGTCCGTGAACCGGCTCAAATGCCTGTTGAGGTCGGCTGCCCACCCCTCATCCGGGCCCACGTCCGTGTGGCCCGCGTGTCCCTGGAGCGGGAACACGCGGTGTCTCTGGACGCCTTCCGTAGGTTGTTTGTTTGTAAGCTGTCAACGTAGGCAGCCTTCGATTGTGTTGATACTCTGGTATGTTTATTTTTAATTTTCTGAATAAACGTATGTTTATAATTTTAAAAAATGTTTAAATAACATTGCGGAGCTCTAATGGGGCCATGTCCGCACCCGGAGGGTAATAGAAAAGGGGCTACGCGCTGTCCACAGGCTCCCGGGTTGATTATTGGAGTTTATTTCGTATATTTGTTTGACGTGTCATAGCGGTGGGTTTTGTCCCGATTTACTTTGTACTATAAGTATCATTGCAAATAATTCATCAAATTATTTTTGGTAAAAAATAAAGAAATGCGGGGATCTTTGCGACATTTAACGGCAAAGCCAATTAACCTACAAACCCTACACGTCTTTGGAGTGTGGGAGGAAACCGAAGATCTCGGAGAAAACTCACGCAGGTCACGGGGTGAACGTGCAAACTCCGTACAGACAGCGCCCGTAGTCAGGATCCAACCCGGGTCTCTGGCGATGAGAGGCAGCGACTCTACCGCTGCGCCACCTTGCTACCGTGATCGTACGCTAGTACTGCACAATCGGGTAGCCCTTTCACTGTACCTCGGTACACGTTACAATAATGCTTCCCTCTTCTCCAGGGTTAGAGATACAACGCGGAAACAGGCCCTTCGGCCCAACACGTCCACGCTAACCGATTGTCAGCCAGTACAATTGCTCTATCCTACACGCTAGGGGCGATTTACGGAGGGCCAATTCACCTATAATCCCGCACGTCTATGCGATATCAGGAGCGTGGGGCTAAAATGTAGCCAAAACCTGAGGAACAGCCCCTTCAGATCGTCGAACAGGGGGCTGCAACCTCTCACACTGCACGTGGATATGGATCACGGACTCTTCCATGAACCCGGGTCTTTGGGCGCTGTCAGGCGGAAACTCTACAGCTGCGCCGGCGTGCGGCCCTGATTTGTGACTTTTATTTTAGGTCAACCACCATCTGCAGTTCCTCGTGTCGTCACCAACCCAAACCTACGCTAACACCTTCTTCCGCTGATCAGAGTTGAACGCCACCACAACTTGCCACAAAGTCTAGAGGCGGGAAACATGTTCCCAATATCGGGGGAGTCCGGAACCAGGGGCCACAGTTTAATAAGGGGCAGGCCATTTAGAACGAAGACGAGGAAACACTTTTTCACACAGAGAGTTGTGAGTCTGTGGATTTCTCTGCCCCAGAGGGCGGTGGATACTTTCAAGAGAGAGCTAGATAGGGCTCTTGAAGATAGCAGAGTCAGGGGATATGGGGAGAAGGCAGGAACGGGGTACTGATTGGGGATGATCAGCCATGATCACATTGAGTTGGGGTGCTGGCTCGATGGGCCGAATGGCCTCCTCCTGCACCAATTGCCTGAGCTTTTTTTCAAGGGCAGGCCGATGTCTCGGATGGAGATGAAGTCCATCGGGAGATGAAGCAGGTGGGGACACCTCCAGCCAACCCAAGGACGCGGCCTCCTCCTGTTCTGGGCTATCTCCACCAACGAGATGTCCGAGCCAAACTCAGGAGGGCGATCGAGATCCGGACATCTCTTGGGTTGCCAGAAACCTGGAGCCAGCTCCTAGCACTACCGTCTGGAGATGATTATATACAAGATAAATATTTCCTCCGTCCCCTCTCATCCATCTCACACCTTCAGATGGACTTTGCACTTGGAGCCTTCATCCAACAGCTCCACGCGATCCTTGGGCAGCGGTGGGGGACCTCTGGCTCTCCTCTCCCGTTTCAACGAGTCCCTCCGGAGGAAGTAGTAGGCCATGAGAAAGAGAAGGAACGACGCGCTCTGGAATAACATCTGCAGTCCGATGTACCTGGGCAACGGGAGAGAAGTGCAGAAGTTTAGCTCTCCTTCTTCTTCATGCGTGTGGCGTGCGCAGCCTAAAGTTGCCGGACAACTTGTTCTGTTTGATTATTATCTAAATGGGGGCGGAAGATTGCAACCTTCACGTGGCCCGCCCTGTTTCGACTCATGCAATCAACTCGACGTGCACACACGGAAGATCGAATAGAACAAGTTGTCCTGCAACTGGAGGCTGCGCACGCCACACGCAAGACGATTATCTAAATGGTGTCAAGTTGGGAAAAGGGGAAGTACAACGGGATCTGGGGGGGGGGGGCTCCTTGTTCGTCAGTCACTGAAAGTAAGCATGCAGGTACAGCAGGCAGTGAAGGAAGCGAATGGCATGTTGGCCTTCATAACAAGAGGAGTTGAGCACAGCAGCAAAGAGGTCCTTCTGCAGTTGTACAGGGCCCTGGTGGGACCACACCTGGAGTATTGTGTGCAGTTTTGGTCTCCAAATTCGAGGAAAGACATTCTTGTTATTGAGGGAGTGCAGCGTAGGTTAATTCCCGGGATGGCGGGACTGTCATATGCTGAGAGAATGGAGCAACTGGGCTTGTATACTCTGGAGTTTAGAAGGATGAGAGGTTATCTTATTGAAACATATGGGATTATTAAGGGTTTGGACACGCTAGAGGCAGGAAACATGTTCCCGATGTTGGGGGAGTCCAGAACCAGGGGCCACTCAGTTTAAGATACAAGGGGTCGGCCATTTAGAACGGAGACGAGGAAACATCTCATGACGGCGCCGCCCCTGGAGGTGGTGAACGAAGCGGAGGCTTTGTACCGAGCTCGGAAGAGGTTGAGGTTGTAGTATCGGCAGGCCGCCTTCCTCTCGCATTTGTTTTCCCACTTGATGCAGGTGCTGTCGATGGTGCCGCCATACAACATCGGGCCGGGGAGCCAGGCTGCAAACAAGCACAGGGCGGCGTGAGGGAAGGCCACAGTCACAGCGCGAGAATAAGGGGCCCGCCATTTGGGACTGAGATGAGGAAAAACCTTTTCCACCCAGAGAGTTGTCAATCTGTGGAATTCTCTGCCACAGAAGGCAGCGGAGGCCAATTCACTGGATGTTTTCCAAGAGTCAGTTAGATTTTGCTCTTAGGCCTAACGGAATCTAGGGATATGGGGAGAAGGCAGGAACGGGGTACTGATTGGGGATGATCAGCCATGATCATATTGAATGGCGGTGCTGGCTCGAAGGGCCGAATGGCCTACTCCTGCACCTATTTTCTATGTTTCCAACCAGTTCCTTCCAATCTATACTCACGATATAGTTTGGAGATGCCGTGCGGAAACAGGCCCTTCTGCCCTCCGAGTCCGCGCCGACCAGCGATCCCCTCACACTGACACTATACTGCACACTAGGGACAATCTTACAGTTACACCAAGCCAATTAACCTACAAACCTGCACGTCTTTGGAGTGTGGGAGGAAGATTTTCTCTGAAGATCTCTTAGAAAACCCACGCTGGTCACGCGAAGAACATGCAAACTCCGTACTGACAGCGCCCGTAGTCGGGATTGAACCCGGGTCTCTGGCGCTGTGAGGCAGCGACTCTGCCGCTGCGCCACCGTGCCGCCAAGTTATATCAGCAGAATTAGGCCATTCGGCCCATCAAGTCTACTCCGCCATTCAATCATGGCTGATCTATCGTTCCCCCTCATCCCCAGTCTCCTGCCATCTCCCCATAACCCCCGACACCCGTACTAATTTAAAATCTGTCAAACTGCGCTGTAGAAATATCCATTGACAGCCTCCACAGCCTTCTGCAGCAATGAATTCCACAGATTCGCCACCCTCTTGCTAAAGAAATTCCTCCTCATCTCCGTTCTAAAGGTACGCCCTTTAATTCTGAGGCTGTGCCCTCTAGTCCGAGACTCTCCCACTGGTGGAAGCATCCTCTCCACATCCACTCTATCCGGGCCTTTCACTCAACCCAATCACCAACTCTCCCCACCTTCTGAATCCCCCCCCCCCACTCCTCAAATTTGTAAATCTTCCCCAGTGTGTAGGATAATACTCTTGTGCGGGGATCGCTGGTCGGCACGGACTCGGTGGGCCGAAGGGCCTGTTTCCTCGCTGCATCTTTAATGTTTAATGTCTAAAGGCGCTGCCTGACCCGCTGGGTTACTCCAGCACTTTGTGTCCAAACCAGCACCTGCAGTTCCTTTTCGTTACAGTCTGTATGTCACTGGGAGACATTTGCAAGTTATAAGAGTAGAATTAGGCCATTCAGCCCATCCACTCCGCCATTCAGTCGTGGCTGATCTCTGCCTCCTAACCCCATTCTCCTGCCTTCTCCCCATAACCCCTGACACCCGTTCTAATCAAGAATCTGTCTATCTCTGCCTTAAAAATATCCACTGACTTGGCCTCCACAGCCGTCTGTGGCAAAACATTCCACAGATTCACCACCCTCTGACTAAAGAAATTCCTCCTCACCTCCTTTCTAAAAGAGCGCCCTTTAATTCTGAGTCTAAAGAAGGGTCTCGACCCGAAATGTCACCTATTCCTTCGCTCCATAGATGCTGCCTCACCCGCTGAGTTTCTCCAGCATTTTTGTCTACCTTTAATTCTGAGGCTGTGCCCTCTAATCCTAGACTCTCCCACCAGTGGAAACATCCTCTCCACATCCACTCTATCCAGGCCTTTCACTGTTCTGTAAGTTTCAATGAGGTCCCCGCTCATCCTTCTGAACTCCAGCGAGTACAGGCCCAGCGCCGACAAACCGTCACCATATGTTAACCCGCTCGTTCCTGGGATGGCCACTAGCATCTACACTCCGCGTGCATGAAATGCCGGAGATACCTACCGAGAACTCGGAACAGCATGAACTGAATCCCGATTGCCAGCGACTTGTCCTCTGGCTTCACTGACCTGTGGAGTAACAAGCAAGAGGTGAGCACAGGCAGCGCGGCAATGTACTGTTTACTTACACACTCTGGATGTCCAGAGACAGAGACAGAGACAGAGACACAGAGAGACAGAGACACAGAGAGAGACACAGAGAGACAGAGACACAGAGAGAGACACAGAGAGACAGAGAGAGAGAGAGACACAGAGAGACAGAGAGAGAGACAGAGAGAGAGACAGAGAGAGAGACAGAGAGAGACACACACAGTGACACACACACAGAGACAGAGAGTGAGACACACACACACACACACACAGACAAAGAGAGAGAGAGAGAGAGAGAGAGAGAGAGTCACTCACAGACATACACACCCAGAGACATCCAGGCAGAGACACACAGATACACACACACACACACAGATACACACACACACACACACACTCAGAGAGAGAGACACACACACATACCCAGAGAGACACACACCCAGAGAGACACACAGACACACACACACACACACACACCCAGAGAGCCACACAGAGACAGAAGGAGAGAGAGACACACAGACACACACACACACACAGACACAGACTGAGCCATGCTTACCTCAGCACCAGCATGAAGGATGGCGTTTGGCAGAACGTGGCCACAAAGCCGGTGAGGGTGAGGAAGAACATGAAGGGCGGGAGTAGGTGTGAGCAGCCGGTGCCGCACGTCCCTGGGCGAACCTCGCCGCGGCCGGGAACGCAGCTACAGTTGCTGTAAATCTTGGGAGACGCAGGGGAGAGAAACGACAGTCAACTCACCACACATCACACGCACAGTGGCGCAGCTGGTAGAGCCGCTAACCCATGGCCACCTTGCATGCTCTCTCTGTGGAGTTTGCATGCTCTCCCTAGTTCTTGATTGCCCTGCCCTGGGTAGAAGACCATCTGTTGCTAGTCCTGTATCCATCTTGGTGGGCCCGGACCAAATGGGCCGAAGGGCCTGTGGCCCTGCTGTACGGCCCTGTGTCTCTGGCAGGGCCTGGTTTGTCGGTCTCTAGGCCCGAAGGTGCCACGCGCAAAGTCCGGCGCCCCGTCCAACTCGTGAACCGATGATCGGCCGTGAGAAGGGGGAGTGGTGGTGGTGTCGGCGGTCAGCGAAGGTCCGAAGGTCGGACAGCTGGCCGGGCTGCCGACCGACCGACCGACGGGGCCACGGGCGAGGCGCTGCTGCTGCTGCACTCCATGGGCTGCACTACGTCGGGACGGGTGAGGCGGGGCCGGACGACCCGACAGTCCCCTCGACCCGAGTAGTAGCGGTCAAATACGGGACAAGGGGCGGTCCCGTACGGGACAAACTAACTTAGCCCAATATACGGGATGTCCCGGCTAATACGGGACAGTTGGCAACCTTATCTATTGCCCTCATGATTCTACCTATATATATCCAGAGGTCCCTGCGTTTCTCCACCCTAATGTACATACGTGAGGTGTTGCATTTGGGAAGTCTAACGTGGGCAGACCTACACGGTGAATGGCAGGCCCCTGGAGAGTGTTGTGGAGCAGAGGGATCTAGGAGTACAGGTGCGCAGTTCACTGGAGGTGGCCACAGTTTAAGAATAAGGGGTAAGCCATTTAGAACGGAGACGAGGAAACACTTTTCCTCACAGAGAGTGGTGAGTCTGTGGAATTCTCTGCCTCAGAGGGCGGTGGAGGCCGGTTCTCTGGATACTTTCAAGAGAGAGCTAGATAGGGCTCTTAAAGATAGCGGAGTCAGGGGATATGGGGAGAAGGCAGAAACGAGGTACTGATTGGGGATGATCAGCCATGATCACATTGAATGGCGGTGCTGGCTCGAAGGGCCGAATGGCCTATTCCTGCACCTATTGTCTAAACCTGTCCTATCCATGGGCCTGTATAAATGTTTCTTAAACTCTGTTATAGTCTCTGCCTCAACCACCTCCTCCGGCAGCTCGCTCCACATACTTACCACCCTTCGAGTAAAATAGTTCATGTTGCTCATGTTGCTATCATGTTGCTATTAAATCTTGCCTCTCTCACACCTTAAACCCATGTCCTTTGGTTCTCGATTACCCTACCCTCAGTAAAAGACTGTGCATTAACTGCGTCTATACCTCTCAAGATCTTATACACCCCTCATCTTCCTGTGCTCCAGGGTATAGAGTCCCAGCTGACTCGAGGCCCTCGAGTCCTGGCAACATCCTCGTAAATCTTGGACTTAAACCTTGCGACATCCTGGGCTTGTATTCACTGGAGTTTAGAAGGATGAGAGGATATCTTATAGAAACATATACAATTTATAAAAAAGGACTGGACAAGATGCAGGAAAAAATGTTCCCGATGTTGTGGGGGAGGGGGGGGGGTCAAAACCAGGGGCCACACAGTCTAAGAATAAAGGGAATGTTGAAGAGGGAACTGCAGATGCTGGAAGAATCGAAGGTAGACAAAAATGCTGGAGAAACGCAGCGGGTGAGGCAGCATCCATTGAGCGGAGGATGACTATGGAGCGATCCTGACTCCGGGTGCTGTCTGCAGGGAGTTTGCACGCTCTCCCCGTGACCTGCACGCCTCCAGATTCGGGGGCAGTTTCTTCCCGGCTGTTATCAGGCAACTGAACCGTCCTCTCGCCAACGAGAGGGCGGTCCTGACCTCCCATCTACCTGATTGGAGACCCTCGGACTCTGTTTAATCGGACTCTACCTTGCACTGGACGTCATTCCCTATATCCTGTATGTGTAGTATGTGGGCGGCTCGATTATAATCACGAATGGCATTTCCGCTGACTGGTTAGCGCGCAACTAAAAGCTTTCCACTGCACCTGTATACACGTGACAGTATACTAAACTAACTGGTTAGGAGCAGGCAGGTGTGACGAGTGCAGATGAATGAATGAATACGTTTCTTGGCCGAGTATATTCACATACAGGGAATTTGCCTTGGTGCTCCGCCCGCAAGTGACAACATGACACACAGTGACAGTGAGGAATGACACATAAAACATTCAACATTAATAATGAAACATTATCGATTAAACATGCGAATTGAATAAACTACCAGAGCGAAAGGAGGCTGCAGATTTTTGGTGATTGAGTAGAGCAACTACTCGTGGAAAAAAAAGCTGTTTTTATGTCTGGCGGTGGCAGCTTTGACAGTCCGGAGTCGCCTTCCAGAGGGAAGTGATTCAAAGAGTTTGTGGCATAGAAACATAGAAAATAGGTGCAGGAGGAGGCCATTCGGTCCTTCGAGCCAGCACCGCCATTCATTGTGATCATGGCTGATCATCCCCCATCAATAACCCGTGCCTGCCTTCTCCCCATATCCCTTGATTCCACTAGCCCCTAGAGCTCTATCTAACTCTCTCTTAAATCCATCCAGTGACTTGGCCTCCATTGCCCTCTGTGGCAGGGAATTCCACAAATTCACAACTCTCTGGGTGAAAAAGTTTTCTCTCACCTCAGTTTTAAATGACCTCCCCTTTATTCTAAGACTGTGGCCCCTGGTTCTGGACTCGCCCAACATTGGGAACATGTTTCCTGCATCTAGCTTGTCCAGTCCTTTTATAATTTTATATGTTTCTATAAGATCCCCCCTCGTCCTTCTAAACTCCGGTGAATAGAGGGGTCTAGGAGCGCAGGTTCCCTGAAGGAGGCCTCACAGGTAGGTCAGGTAGTCAAGGAGAGGTTCGGTACATTGGCCTCCACCAGCCAGAGTAGTGAGATTTCCCCCTCATCCTTCTAAACTCCAGTGAATACAAGCCTAGTCTTTTCAATCTTTCCTCATATGACAGTCCCGCCATCCCAGGGGTCAATCTCGTCAACCTACGCTGCACTGCCTCAATCACAAGGATGTCCTTCCTCAAATTAGGAGACCAAAACTGGCCAGGGTGAGAGGGGTCAGAGATGATCTTGCCCGCTCGCTTCCTGGCCCTTGCAGTGAACAGTTCGTCAATTGGGGGGGGAAGGTCGCATGCCCTCCATCTGGGTAACCTCCATTAACCAGATGAGGGCCTGCCGGTCGGCGTGGGGGGAGTTGGGCCTGTGTGCGTGACTCTGTGCCTCGACTGGTTTCGTAGCAAACAGAAAGGAAGGTACAGAGTGCAGAAATAGTTCACAGCCTTGTGGCGCATGAGTTTCGCACTGAGTGACTGAGTCGTGTACAGACAGACCTAAGGGGGATAGTTGTCGTGGGTTCCGAATGGATGAGCAGACGGAATTTCACAAGTCAGCCAGAGATGAAACCGAGAGATGAAAGCAGGGCGGAGGCAAGCACGGGCTCGCCCACCAACCTGTTTACACTCCTCAACGAACGCTGCGAAGCACGCTGCCTCTCCCTCTGCAGAAGGCTAAGGGCAGGTTCCCGGCACCCCTCCCCCCGTCTACGCAACTCTACCGCCGCGCCACCATGCCGCCATCTACTCTAGCCTGGTTGATTGTCACGTGTACCGAGGTACAGTGAAAAGCTTTTGTTGCGCGCTAACCCGTCAGCGGGAAGACAATACGTGATTACAATCGAGCCGTCCGCAGTGTACAGATACAGGGTAAAGGGAATAACGTTTAGTGCAAGGTGAAGTCCGATCAACGATAGTCCGAGGGTCTCCAATGAGGTAGATACTAGTTCAGGACCGCTCTCTGGTTGTGGTAGGATGGTTCAGTTGCCTGATAACTGCCGGGAAGAAACTGTCCCTGAATCTGGAGGTGTGTGTGCGTTCGTTTTCACACTTCTGTACCTCTTGCCCGATGGGAGAGGGGAGAAGAGGGAGTGACCGGGGGGTGAGACTGGTCCGTGATGATGCTGCTGGCCTTGCCGAGGCAGCGTGAGGTGGAGATGGTTTGTATGATGGTCTGGCCCCAAAGATCCTCCAGCGGAGCAAGATAGACCACTCCTTCTAACTGCAATGGGCAAAGGTTTTTCCTTATCTCCGTTCTAAATGGCCTACCCCTTATTCTTAAACTGTGGCCCCTGGCTCTGGACTCCCCCAACATCGGGAACATGTTTCCTGCCTCTAGTGTGTCCAATCTCTTAATGATCTTCTATGTTTCAATAAGATGCCCTCTCATCCTTCTAAATTCTTCAATTCATCGATCAATTAATTAATTGATCAAGTATTTCATCGATCAATTCATTCATCGATCAATTAATCTGATCAATAAATCCATCGATCAATTAAATCATCAATCAATTCATTAATCGATCAATTAATTAATCGATCAATTCATTCATCACTCAAATAATTCTTTATTTTTAAATTTTTTTATTTTTTTATTAGAACCAGGGTACAAAAGTATAAACCGCGGTCTATGACATAATACATTTACGTACCGCTTCAATTTTAATTTTTAGCTAAGATGAAATAGAAAAAGAGAGAGAAAAGCAAGAAAGAGAGAAAGTGAATGTGTAAGAATAGAACCCCTAGATGACCAAATAAGTGTAGTCGAAAAGTAGAAAAATAAAATAAATAAAAAGGCAAAACCAGAAAGAAAAACACAAAGTGTTGGTATACCTGCTTCTTCTCTCCCCCCACCCATCACCCAGCCCGTAAGTCGGTTTAATTCCGAAGTTGTGTTGCACCATACTATCCTTGTAATAAATCAATGAATGGAATCCATGTTTTCGAAAATTGCTCTGGATTTCCTGCTAAGACACGTCTCTTATTTTCAAGATGTAGCGTCTCAGACATGTTTACAATCCACATTTTAAGAGTAGGGGCAGATGTCTGTTTCCAAAATTTTCGATCAATTAATTCATCTATCAATTAATTCATCGATCACTTCATTCATCGATCAATTCATTCATCGATCAATTCATTCATCGATCAATTAATCCGTCGATCAATTAATCTGTCGATCACTTCATTCATCCATCAATTCATTCATCAATTCATTCATCCATCAATTCATTCATCCATCAATTCATTCATCCATCAATTCATCCATCAATTCATTCATCCATCAATTCATTCATCAATTCATCCATCAATTCATCCATCAATTCATTCATCCATCAATTCATTCATCATCAATTCATCCATCAAATTCATTCATCCATCAATTCATTCATCAATTCATTCATCCATCAATTCATTCATCCATCAATTCATTCATCCATCAATTCATATCCATCAATTCATTCATCCATCAATTCATTCATCCATCAATTCATTCATCCATCAATTCATTCATCCATCAATTCATTCATTCATCAATTCATCCATCAATTCATTCATCCATCAATTCATTCATCCATCAATTCATTCATTCATCAATCAAATTCATTCCATCAATTCATTCACATCATCAATTCATCCATCAATTCATTCATCATCAATTCATTCCATCAATTCATTATTCATTCATCCATCATTCATTCACCATCAATTCATCAATTCATTCATCATCAATTCAATTCATTCATCCATCAATTCATTCATCCATCAATTCATTCATCAATTCATCCATCAATTCATTCATCCATCAATTCATTCATCCATCAATTCATTCATCGATTCATTAATTCATTCAATTCATCAATTCATTCATCCATCAATTCATTCATTGATCAATTCATCGATCAATTCATTCAACGATCAATTCATTCAACGATCAATTCATTCAACGATCAATTCATTCATCCATCAATTCATTCATTCATTCATCAAGTCACTGAATGAAGCTAAACCAATCTCGACTCACCATGACTTTTCCCTGAGTGTTGAAGTCCACATTGTGACAACCTGCATGGCAGGGGGAGATGAACTCAATGTCATCGGGGGCACAGACAGGATTGTAGACCTGATCGCCACACGAACAGCCTTGATTGCAGCTGCGTCTGACATCCAACGTCCTGGCAAATAGAGTGCAAAACAAAGGGTTTAAAAATCCGTTTACAATAGACAGTAGGTGCAGGAGTAGGCCATTCGGCCCTTCGAGCCAACACCGCCATTCAATGTGACCTTGGGGTCCAAGTCCATAACTCCCTGAAATTGCCGGATCTATCGTTCAATAAGCGATGTAAGCTGGTTGTGGTTCTGACCGCCTAAATTAATCGCTATATTTTATTTTGCAAATATCACATTTTAACATTTTTGGATACGGCGGAACACAGTGTCACAAATATACGCTGCTTTTTTAAAATTTAAGCAGCTTAGTCAATAGACAATAGGTGCAGGAGTAGGCCATTCGGCCCTTCGAGCCATTCAATGTGATCATGACTGATCATCCCCAATCAGTACCTGCCTTCTCCCCATATCCCCTGACTCCGCTATCTTTAAGAGCCCTATCTAGCTCTCTCTTGAAAGTATCCAGAGAACCGGCCTCCACCGCCCTCTGAGGCAGAGAATTCCACAGACTCACCACTCCCTGTGAGAAAAAGTGTTTCCTCGTCTCTGTTCTAAATGGCTTACCCCTTATTCTTAAACTGTGTGTGGCCCCTGGTTCTGGACTCCCCCAACATCGGGAACATGTTTCCTGCCTCTAGCGTGTCCAAACCCTTCATAATCTTATATGTTTCAATGAGATCCCCTCTCATCCTTCTAAACTCCAGAGTGTACAAGCCCAGCCGCTCCATTCTCTCAGCGTATGACAGTCCCGCCATCCCGGGAATTAACCTGGTGAACCTACGCTGCACTCCCTCAATAGCAAGAATAGGGCGCAGTGGTAGAAAGTTGCTGCCTCACAGCGCCAGAGACTCGGGTTCAATCCTGGCGTGTGTGCGAGTGTGAGTGTGAGTGTGAGTGTGAGTGTGAGTGTGAGTGTGAGTGTGAGTGTGAATGCGCGAGCGCGTGCTAGTGTGTGCGCGCGTGGAGTTTGCACGTTCTCAGGAGAAACCCACACGGTTGCAGGGAGAGCGTGCAGCCAGGAATGAGTAGGTTGAGCTGTGATCAGCGTTTGTCGACACTGGGCCTGTACTCGCTGGAGTTTAGGAGGGGGGGGGACCTCATTGAAACTTACAGCATAGTGCAAGGCTTGGACAGAGTGGATGTGGAGAGGATGTTTCCACTGGTGGGAGAGTCTAGGACCAGAGGGCACAGCCTCAGAATTAATGGACGTTCCTTTAGGAAGATGAACAGAAATGTCTTTAGTCAGAGGGTGGTGAATCTGTGGAATTCTCTGCCTCAGAGGGCGGTGGAGGCCGGTTCTCTGGATACTTTCAAGAGAGAGCTAGATAGGGCTCTTAAAGATAGCGGAGTCAGGGGATATGGGGAGAAGGCAGGAACGGGGTACTGATTGGGGATGATCAGCCATGATCACATTGAATGGCGGTGCTGGCTCGAAGGGCTGAATGGCCTACTCCTGCACCTATTGTCTATTGTCTATGGTCTTTGGAGTGTGGGAGGAAACCGAAGGTCTCGGAGAAAACCCACGCAGGTCACGGGGGGAACGTGCAAACTGCGTACTGATAACAGCCGCGGTCAGGATGGAAACCGGGTTGCCGGCGCTGCATTCGCCGCAAGGTTGCAAGTCTACCGGCTGCGCCACCGTGCCAAGTACTGCATGCAATACATCATGTGCTGTCTGTCCGACCACTGCATGGCTTTGTCAACTCAATGGTCCTAGCAGAACTGGAATCCATTGCCACAGATGGAGTCATAGAGTGATGGTGTGGAAACAGGCCGTTTGCCCCAACCTGCCTATACCGGCCAACAATGTCCCAGCTACACTAGTCCCACCTGCGACAGACGGCTGTGGAGGCCAAGTCAACGGATATTCTTAAGGCGGCGATTGACAGATTCTAGATTAGTGCGGGTGTCAGGGGTTACGGGGAGAAGGCAGGAGAATGGGGTTAGGAGGGAGAGATAGATCAGCCATGATTGAATGGTGGGGTAGACCCGATGGGCCAAATGGCCTAATTCTGCTCCCATCACTTATGACAATAGACAATAGGTGCAGGAGGAGGCCATTCGGCCCTTTGAGCCAGCACCGCCATTCAATGTGATCATGGCTGATCATCCCCAATCAGTACCCCGTTCCTGCCTTCTCCCCATATCCCCTGACTCTGCTATCATTAAGAGCCCCATCCAGCTCTCTCTTGAAAGTATCCAGAGAACCGGCCTCCACCGCCCTCTGAGGCAGAGAATTCCACAGATTCACAACTCTCTGTGTGAAAAAGTGTTTCCTCATCTCCGTTCTAAATGGCTTACCCCTTATTCTTAAACTGTGGCCCCTGGTTCTGGACTCCCCCAGCATCGGGAACATGTTTCCTGCCTCTAGCGTGTCCAAACCCTTAACAATCTTCTATGTTTAATTTACGCAGCAGCCATGCAAGCCTCCACCGCGCTAGAAATCGCAACAAAGTTTGGCAAGTCTCCACGACAGATGCACCGCAGTCAATCATTGCATCTGCACACAACCGCAAGAAATTCCAGAAAATTGTGGTTGAGGGGGAAAGATAAATCAGCCGTGATTCCCCGAACCTGAGAACAACGGCGGCACGGTGGCGCACGGCAGAGTTGCTGCCTCACAGCGCCAGAGACCCGGGATCGACCCCGGCCACGGGCACTGTCTGCACGTTCTCCCCGTGACCTGCCTTGGGTTTCTCCGAGATGTTTGTGTTAAATCTTATTGTGTTTTGCGTGTTCTCTTTTTAAGTGTATCGCTGCTGGCAAATTCATTTCACTGCCCCTACGGGTGCATGTGACCAATAAAATCGACTTTTGATTTTTACTTTGGATCGCTGGTCTTCGCAGACTTGGTGGGCCGAAGGGCCTGTATCCGCGCTGTTTCACCCCTACTAAAACCCCAAGTAAAACCCCAACTCAAACTAAGCGCAACTAAGACCCAGCTGAGCAAACTAAGACCAAGCTAAGAGCCAAATAAGAGGAAACTAAGAGCCAACAAAGAGCCAGCAAAGAGCCAACAAAGAGCCAACAAAGAGCCAACAAAGACCCAACTAAGACCCAACTAAGACCCAACTAAGACCCAACTAAGACCCAACTAAGACCCAACTAAGACCCAACAGCATCCTCCCACGGGCCGTTACAATGGGGTTGACAGTGGTGGGGCGAGGGTGGCGGTACACCGCACCTTACCCGTTCGAGGGGGGGTTGACCCCGTCGACCCTCTGGGTGCTGCAGCCGAGGAACAGCAGCGGTGCCGCCGTGCAGATGGAGATAAAGATGGCCGCGCAGCACAGGACGGCCGATCCCCTCAGGCCAACGGTCAGCCTCCTCATGACCACACCGCCCAGCAGTATGCCCAGCACCGCTCCCGGAACATGGATACTCCCTGCACACGCCGGGGGGAGAGGGAGAGAAGAGAGGAGGGGAGAGGGGGAGAGGAGGGGAGAGGGAGAGGGAGAGAGGAGGGGGAGAGGGAGAGGGGGAGAGAGGAGGGGGAGGAGGAGGGGGAGAGAGGAGGGGAGGGGAGAGGGGGAGGGGGGGGGAGGGGGAGGGGGAGGGGGAGGGGGAGGGGGAGGGGAGGGGGAGGGGGAGGGGGAGGGGGAGGGGGAGGGGGAGGGGGAGGGGGAGGGGGAGGGGGAGGGGGAGGGGGAGGGGGAGGGGGGGGGGAGGGGGAGGGGGAGGGGGGGGGAGGGGGAGGGGGGAGAGGGGGAGGGAGGGGGAGAGGGAGAGGGCGACTGAGGGAGAGGGAGGGGGAGGAGGGAGGGAGAGAGGGAGGGAGAGGGGAGGGAGAGGGAGGGGGAGAGGGCAGGGGAGAGGGTGGGGAGAGGGGATGGGAGAGAGGGGAGAGGAAGGGGGAGGGGAGGGGGGAGAGGGAGAGGGAGGGAGAGGGGGAGAGGGGGAGAGGGGGAGAGGGGGAGAGGGGGAGAGAGGGGGATGAGGGGGAGAGGGAAGAGGAGGAGAGGAGAGAGGAGGGAGAGGGGGGAGAGGTGAGGAGGAGAGAGGAGGAGAGAGAGGGAGAGAGAGGGAGAGAGGAGAGAGGAGAGAGGGGAGAGGGGAGAGGGGAGAGGGGGAGAGAGGAGAGAGGGGAGAGGAGGGGAGAGGGGAGAGGGAGGAGGGGAGAGGGGAGAGGGGAGAGAGGAGGGGAGAGGAGGGGAGAGGAGGGGAGAGGAGGGGAGAGGAGGGGAGAGGAGGGGAGAGGAGGGGGAGAGGAGGGGGAGAGGAGGGGAGAGGAGGGAGAGGAGGAGGGAGAGGAGGGGAGAGGAGGGGAGAGGGAGAGAGGAGGGGAGAGGGAGAGAGGAGGGGAGAGGGAGAGAGGAGGGGAGAGGGAGAGAGGAGAGAGGGGAGAGAGGGAGGGAGAGGGAGAGAGGAGGGGAGGGAGAGAGGAGGGGAGGAGAGGAGGGGAGATGGGAGGGGGGAGGGCGAGAAAGAACGAGAACAAAAATTGGCTTGGTAAATGTAAGAATTGTCCCCGGTGTGTGTAGGATAGTGTTAGCATGCGGGGATCGATGGTCGGCACGGACAAAGTGGGCCGAAGGGCCCGTTTCCACGCTGTATCTCTAAACTAATTCCTCCACCCCCACCCTCACCCCTCCCACCCCCCCCCCCCCCCCCCACACTCACCGATCAGCAGATTGGCGTAGGAGGCCGTGATGGTGAACTGTTGCTCCAGGAACTTGCTGATGAAAACAGTCAGACCCGACATGAGGGCGGACAGGCACACCTGAGCCAAGACCACCGCCAGGTAAACCTGGCTCCTCAGCGTCCGCAGCAGGATGCGCGGGAAACCTGTCGGGGGGGGGGGGGGGGGGGGGGGGGGAGTATCACAGAAAGGTACAAAGTTTACAAGTTTTACTTTGAGAGAAGGTTTGCAAGAAGAGTTCCAACCTCAAAAAACGTCACCAATCCATTCCCTCCACGAATGCTGCCTGACCCACCGAGTCCCTCCAGCTATTTATGTGCAATGATACTTCAGATTAGCTTAATTAAGTTTAGTTTAGAGAGACAGCGCGGACACACACACACACACACACACAAATTTACAATCTTTACCAAAGCCCCAGTGAGACCACACCTGGAGTATTGTGTGCAGTTTTGGTCCCCTAATTTGAGGAAGGACATTCTTGCTATTGAGGGAGTGCAGCGTAGGTTTACAAGGTTAATTCCCGAGATGGCGGGACTGTCATATGCTGAGACTCTATACCCTGGAGCACAGGAAGATGAGGGGTGAACTTATATATAGGTGTATAAGATCATAAGAGGTATAGATGCAGTTAATGCACAGTCTTTTACTGAGGGTAGGGT